>CADEHL010000883.1:2831069-3298569 GCA_902827135.1 Harpagifer antarcticus | reverse complement strand
TTTATAATAAAAAAATAAAAAAACCATAATAAAAATGTGCTTATTTTGTTACATTTTTATCAAGACTGTGTCCTTCTAAAACCTTCCACGTCCCAAACCACAATCCCAATCTTAACACCCCTTACTATCCACCTGACTGCTTAAATGTAACAATTGAGGGTAGATCGCTCAAAGGACGAAATGATACAAAGGTTTTCCTTCAACTAAGGGACAAAGTCATCTTATCATTTGCATTTTTACTAACATTTAAGCAGTTATTTTATCAAATGACACTGAGTTGTAGGAAGAGAGTATTTCCTTATGAACTTTATTTGTCATCATTCCTCTTAGAATATCTCTATCTGAACATCATCTCTAGCGTCTTCAGAGCCACTCGAAATATCAGCAGATGTAGACGTCTTTAAATTTAGAAAGTTGATAAAAAGCTCTTGGTTCTAAAATAAGGACAGCAAATATGCCACTGAGATGTTTTATCTGTTATAACTGATTTCCCAGTTTTTTACTTAAATATCTTTTGTAAGTGAAATCTAGGACACCTTTAGAGAGTTTTTCTTATCTTTCCATCTTTATAAGTATAAGGAGATTGTATTGCATCAGGCATGCACTTTTAAACTGTAAACGAGCTTACATACGTACAAACTCAGAACTGTGCATGCACAACCTTTCCAACTACATTCAGACACACAAAAGCATACTGCAAACACACACACACACACTCACTCACTCACTCTCTCTCACACACACACACACACACACACACACACACACACACACACACACACACACACACACACACACACACACACACACACACACACACACACACACACACACACACAGTCCGGTCCCAGTCTCCCTGTTTCTCCTCCTCTTTGTTCTGGCTGTGAATCCAATCTCAGCTCAATCAGCACAAGTGCTGGTGTTTCCTTCTCCCCGCTGCACTCTGCACACAGATGTTAAGCAAGAAATAAAGGTCATGCAAGCATTCAAGTGTTACTGATCTGTTTCTCCTTTTCATCCAGTTATGGAGGCTGATTGAGGAATAGGTTATCAGATGATACAGGAGCAGATAAAGCGTCCCGAGGTGTGGGCCACGGTGGTTGGATCTGATTAGACGGCCAACAGGTGAACCAGGGGGAGGGGTTTCCACGACACCAGCATCAGGTCTGCTTTGAAAGATGAGCAGTGATCTCTGAAGACAGGGAGCAACATGACAAAGCTGCAGATCTGAATCTGTGACAGTGTCCTCCTGGCTGATAGTTATCGCAGACTTTCAACATCTGCAAAGACACAGCGTTGTAATTTGATTTGCCCTGATAGAAGGATCATGCAGACCGAGATAAAAGATGTTGTGCGTGAAGTCATATGGTGGTAAAGAGTTGGGACATTTGAAAAAAAAAAGAAAAACTGAGCAGGTATTCTTCGTACACAAAAGAAGGTACTGGCAATTATCCTCCTTTGGAAAAGTCCTGGAGGAATATGTTGAATGTTGTGTTTGGAATATATTAGTAATTCTGCTTGTGTGAAGAGCCTATTTCTTCCAACACAGTGCAAGTGTTAACAACTGTATTACAAATACGTATTTCATAAACAGTTGATATGCACAAGGAAATTAGTTTGTTGAATAGACCACATACTGAAAATGGCCCAATCTCTTAATAAAAAAGCATAGTTACACAGGATAAGAAAACACACACACACACCCTCAGTCCACCATTTCGACAGCTTGTCTGCAGTGTGAGAAAAGAAAAGAAAAAAGATTTCTATCAAGCAGTGATAAGTGGCCTGCTTTAACCTGCTTAAATAACTCGAAATGGGATCACACATATGTTACATTGCTGTGTTTGCCAAGGCCATGGGAAAGAAGGTAAGCTTGGATGTGGGAAAATAAACAATCGTACCAAAGAGCAAAGAGGAGAAGGCCGGCATTCTCAGATGAAATTAGACGTCATAGGTGATACAAAAATGGCTCATTGAACAAGTATAATCTCAGGATGTGTTTGTGCTTTTGACAGGTGTGTAAATGTTATCTTTTGGATACACTGTACAAGCGGCTTTGCAAACATTGTAATCACTGCAACGTTTAAAGTTATTCTCCTGATAAGAATTTCCATTGTTTGGAATGGGAAGATTATCACAAAACTATCCAGTGTGATGCTGATAAGGCTACAGTGAAGCATTCCTCATAAGCAAAAATCTAACAACCTCCATTTTGTTCATATTGCAGCCCTTGTCTTCAGGTCTCATATGCACTGAAGCAAAAGTTCAGCTAAGATTTATGATCTATACCTATTTTCCTATAAATGGATGCAAAGTCAGCATTAGCATGACAAATCAATGGGACCTAATGAGGTAATACAAAGAGAGAAGATGTACCACAGAATAAGCTAAAGTGGGTTTGGGAGATGTAGACCATCTCAGATCACTTCACAGTGATATATGAACTACTCAGGGTCCACCACCTAAACAACATATTACTGGATTCTGTTGCATCTTCTTCTCTATTACTGGATTGCTGTTCCACAGCAAGAATCCACTTTACAACTACAACCTCTCACACTGTGATATCTGTCTGACGTAAAGCAAGCATAGGTGGATGGTAAAACAGAATGGATAGTTTCATTATTGATTCACCACAATATTCTAAAGTTACCTTTAGAGCTCCTAAAAGGCTAAATGATCGCACAATGTCATTATACTCTGATTTCAAAGGCATTTTTAGTTCTTACTATATTATTTTTGAGAATGTGATGGCAACCAGAAGAAAATAAGTGGATCAGGAGGCTGATTAATTTGTCAGCATCAAGGCGACCTTTAACCTCAATAAGGTTTGGGGCTAACATCGGCAAAAATGTGGGATTAGGGTTGCTTTAAAGCAGTGTACTAATCTGTGTAGCAGTGGTAGTGGTAAAAGACAAATTGTAATTGTAATGCACTAAAATAAGCACTTACAGTATTTAAGACAAGAGTAAGAGGTGGTTAACATTTTGTTGCAATTGGGTGAATTTATACAATTAATTCGGGAGTCAACCTGTTTGAGCTTCTATTCACAGTTCTCTTTAACTCTTTGTCATTGCTGAAACAAGTTCGGACAATATATGCAGAGGTCCAACAAAAGACTTTTGATAGATGTCTAACATTGTGATATTGATGCCAGCACTGTAGATACAGTATGAAAGCTTTCATTGTAAACTGAAACACGTTTGTGTGTGTTGGAGGAGGGGCTCTGTAAGGAAGTGGCAGATTTTTTTCGGCTGTGTATTTTCAAATTCTAGCGCACTCGAGCTGGTTTCTCCAAAATTACCTACCACACCTTTAATAGACTTGTATATATGTTGTTCAAATACTCAAATATTTCATGTTAAGAAGAAGAAGAAGAAGAAGAAGAAGAAGAAGAAGAAGAAGAAGAAGAAGAAGAAGAAGAAGAAGAAGAAGAAGAAGAAGAAGAAGAAGAAGAAGAAGAAGAAGAAGAAGAAGAAGAAGAAGAAGAAGAAGAAAGAAAGAAGAAGAAGAGAGAAGAAGAAGGAAGAAGAAGAAGAAGAATAAGAAGAAGAAGAAGAAGAAGAAGAAGAGAAGAAGAAGAAGAAGAAGAAGAAGAAGAAGAAGAAGAAGAAAGAAGAAGAAGAAGAAGTTACAGAATATGTAATCTCTGGATAACAATATCGTTTTTATCCTGCTTAATGTGCCAGTGGTGAATCTGTGTTTGGATCAGTTTGTTGTTTATGAAGCAGTTGTTTATTGTATCCGGGATCTATAGATCCCGGATACAATACAGTTAATATCAAACCTACAGAGGCTAGGTTGGTCACCATCACAAAGCAGTGGAATTGGCTAATAGAAATTTGGACAAAAGCTATAACCTTGGCGTTCTGTTCATAAGAAAGCTTTGTGGGCCATGAAGGCCCAGTTGGTGGTAGATGGCTTGTATTGTCCGATCCATCTACTCTCACTGTTCTGGAGATAAAGCTATTCCTCCTTTAATGGATTTCTGCTGGGTTTTGTGGTGCTATTCATCCTGAGTGAAAAGCCACTGCCTGCTGAGCAACAATTCAGGGAAGAATGTGCCATAGCTAAATAACAGTTGCTTTTGGAGGGGCAAAACAACATGCGTTTTACACGCTCAGTGTTCAGCACGCTCCATTCACACAGTTTTCAACACCAGCACGATTGATCACTAGATACTGCAGCTAGTGTCTTATTTCACCACGATAGACCGTCAGATACAGCATGAACTGTGGCTTTTTAAAATTGGGAAATAAAATGTATGGAATAAGATGTCATATTTTTCATGAAGCTTGCATGTGGAGTGCTGTACATTAGCTCACAGAGCATTATTGTGTGGGTGCATAATATCTGATGGCGACACATCAAAGCGGAAGTGGTTCTTATCTCCGGAATTCAACAATGCTATCCATATTCCAATGCCCTTGTTGGAGTGGATGTCCCTCTTTCTGCTTGATCCACTGCAGGTACTGTTACAGAAATAGCTAGCAACCAGCATCAAAATATCCACAAGCTGTGGCACAATGGTACGAATACAGCTTGAATACTTAAGTGTGTGTGTATGTGTGTATGCAAGGGAAAGGGGCGGTTGGTGGGGAGGGGGGGCGGGGGCACTTCAGTATCCATTCAAGCCCATCTCTGACATATTCCCTGGCCTTGAAGTCTCTGTAGAGCGTGGTGGTGCTCTCTGGGCTTTGTTTACGGATCACAGCTTGTTTACTATGAAGCCCAGCGCCAACCCTGAAGAGATGTGGGCCCAAGATGTTTTATCTCTTGTCAGGGCTTGCTTCAATTAAATTAATGGAATCCATTCAGCGCTCCTCTTTTCCTTTCCCTTTCAGGCCCCGGCCACAGAGGAGAATATATTAAAAAGATCTTAGAGCCTTAAGAAGGTACATCATAACATCATAGTATTAGCCTCAGTCAGTAATTTCTCTTCGCAGTATTAGTTCCTTTTTTTCCCCTGACTAAATGAAATAAGCCATAGAATACAAAGCTAACCTGGGGACGTTTTTATTTTGTAGTTTGTATGTAAAATTGTGAAGGCAGTTTTATTTTTTTCCTAAAATATAATACTTTCTTACATGGTCTTTTACATTAATTAAAGGGGACCTATCATGCAAAATGCACTTTTTGATGTCGGTGTGTCAGGGAACTCACACAGCGTCAGAAAATAAAACCCTCCCAGCTAGCGGGGAACGTTCTCACAACTTTGGCTAACGTTACCTATTGGTTATAATAAGGTTTTAAATAAATGTTTTAATCTGATGTTCAAATAACCTTTTTAGGATGTTTATTATTTCAAATAATGTTCCTATAAGGTTTAAGGTTAACTAAGAAATAACGTTTTAACTGCAACATTCAGAGGATGTTTTGAGGATGTTATTGAGGCCTGAGATGACAGAACGGTTTTTTATAAAACGTTCCTTTAATGTGATATGTTAACAAAGATGGAACGTTTTGCCTGCAACATTCTAAGGATGTGTTTTGGACGTTGTTGGGTAACACATTAAAGATGTTCTATATAAAACGTTCCCTCAATGTTACATGATAACAAATGAAGAACATTCTCCAAGAAACATTCTGAAAATGTTTTCAGGATGTTATTCTTTTTTTTATAAAACCTTCCTGTTATGGCAAATATTAACACGGTCATGGTCAACGTCAGATTTATTTCTAGAGCGCTTTAAAAAACAAACCTGTTGCATTTGTTTGAAAAAGACGTTTTAAAAAAAATCTGATGTCACCATATTTTCCTTTTGAAAAAAACAAACATGCATGTAATTCATGATAAGCTGTAAGCAGATATTGCATGTGGCCTTTATGAGTTCCCAGCTATAAATGTTTGTTACCATTCGTTGTTCTAGGAATGTTTTCAGCGGGACGTTTTATTTTGGCTCCCAGAATGTTCTTCTGAAAGATAGGATAACGTTCTTTAAAAACATTCTGGAAATGTTTGGTGATAACCTTCTTAAGATGTTTTTTATAACACTGTTAGAACATTATGCCTTACTGTTCTTAAAACGTTTTCAGCAGGACGTTTTATTTTGGTTCCCAGAATGTTCTTCTGAAAGGTAGGATAACGTTCTCTAAAAACATTCTTAACATTTTTGGTGATAACTTTCTTAAGATGTATGAGCGCATTGAGACAATGAATAGGACGTATAAAAATGAATTTATGCATGCCAATATTCACTCACATGCACTTATAATCACACTAAGGTATGTAGGCCCACAGTTTTCATAATATCATGTGTAAAATATCCAAAAACAATCACACTTTTTTCTGACTATAAAGGTTGTGTCTCGTATGTAGGTTCTAACTGTTAAGCTATCTGGCCGTGTGTGGTTTGTGAGGGCTGCGTATAAACAGTGTCCGCTATTTATGCATATTGGATAAAAATCGTTATTGCACCCTTTAGATTTGAGACCAACAGACATATAGAGGAACGGACCGACTGTCACTGCCCGTCCCTGAAACCCCTATAGTGTTTGTATGTGTTTGTTTCTACTGTGTGTCTCTCTCTCCCCCCCCCCACCTGCCTGCTGGTCTGCTCTACACGGCTGGGAACCATCTCCAATCAACCACACCTGCAACCTGCTCATCAGCCACACTATGAAAGCCTGCAGCCTGCACTCATTCCCTGCCGGATTGTTGCTGTGAACGGATTGTTGCGTTCCGCTCTAGCTTTTTGACAGCATATTCTTTGACTACTTTGCCTGCTTTTGCCTCACACTCATTTTTATGTCTCTCGCAGGAGGAATCCAAGGCCTTCCACACTCCCAAGACCAGCCAGGCCTTTCTACCTAACCTGGAACAACTGTTTCCCACTGCCGCCATAACCAACCTCCACTCCCAGCTCCCCTTTTCTAATAAACAAATGTTACTTTCACCAGCTGATTCCGATTCATCCTTTTACATGTGTTAATAGTCAAATTCCAAATCAAAATCAATGACCACAGTGGTCAGTCCACTTACCCAGGAATTTTGAGTTGAACAATTACTGGAATATTATGTCTTTATGTTCTAATAATGTAAACATATTTTAGTAAATTGTTACCACAGAACATTTGCATAATGTTTTAAACATAAAGCATGTTATCCTTCTCTAAAATAATAACATTCTGGCAACATAAACAAATCTAACTTGCAGCTGAAAACATTTTAAGAACAGTAGGGCATAATGTTCTAACAATGTTATCAAAAACATTTTAAGAATGTTTTTAGAGACCGTTATCCTACCTTTCAGAAGAACATTCTGGGAACCAAAATAAAAGCTTCTGCTGAAAAAGTTTTAAAAATAGTAGGGCATAATGTTCTACCAATGTCATCAACAACATTTGAAGAAGGTTATCACCAAACATTTTAAGAATGTTTTTAGAGAACGTTATCCTACCTTTCAGAAGAACGTTCTGGGAACCAAAAGAAAACTTCCCGC
The DNA here is from genome assembly GCA_902827135.1 of Harpagifer antarcticus. Classification (NCBI taxonomy): domain Eukaryota; kingdom Metazoa; phylum Chordata; class Actinopteri; order Perciformes; family Harpagiferidae; genus Harpagifer; species Harpagifer antarcticus. The sequence continues at coordinate 3,291,127 of CADEHL010000883.1, read as the reverse complement.
TGAAAACATCCCTAGAACAATGAATGTAACATTCTCAGAATGTTTTTAGAACCAAACATTTCTAGCTGGGTATGCTATTGCCTAAAAATAGCATGATAGGTGCCTTTAAGTTTACAAAAGGTGACTGATTGCGTATGTGATTGTTTTTATATCTGATCCATTTTTAGTTGTCACATTTAAAAAAGGGTATTAAACCATCATCTGCATTAACAAATTAATAAAGTTATTTAAAACACAGTTGTGTTCAGTAAGCATACCATGAAAGCATGAAAACTTCGATCCCAATGTGGTGTCAAAACAATGCATATGTGCGAGGAATTCAATTCTGAATGTCTTTTTTCATGTTGTCTTAAATGTGTCCTGGGTAGATGCTTCTACTTACATGTGGAGCTCTTATCCTTCATAAGTATTACTGATGAAAATGTTTCCATGAAGGAGTGCACTGCCAAACCAACAACAGCTCAATGCTGAAGGAGTCTTTCAATGATCTGATGGAAAATATATATGCATCCAAATCCCCATTATTAAAGTCTGGTTCTGTGGAGGACAGAATCATATATTGTCAATGCAAAACTCAGTGATAAGGATTCTTATATAGGAGGTATATATCATAGTATCTAAAAATAAGAAGACCCATAACTATCCTTTTAATAGTCAGCAATGAAAAAAGTGTCAAACTATCTATGGACAAGTAAAGTTTCCCTATCCACATTTTTTTGGCACCACCGTAACCTCATTCACCTGGCAGTAGAAAAACAATACTTTATCCCACTTCAACTTGTGATTTGTGACGTACATGTATAAGAAAGGCACACCTAAAAAACTAACTATTTAACTCTCAGTGGTCTAGGTTGTATACAGTATGATAATGAATCTAAGGAAATGACATGTGTCACAAGACACTCACAGACCTTGGGAAAAAAGGGAGATTCTTGTTTTGACTGGGTTCTTTGTCTCAGATGTGTTTGTCAAGTAATACAGTTTTCTATTCTACTTGTTCAAATAGCAGCTTGTCTCGGTGCAAATACTGTTATCTCAGCACATGCTATCTACATACAGTTGCTGGAATGTTATCATGGAGAACAAGCAAAGCTGCGAAAAGGCCGCTCTTGTTGGTTTATAAGCATTTGTAATCACCTTGAATTTATACTCTCAATGCAATAGAAATGCAATCACATGTAGAACCACTGTGAGAATAGTGTATAAATATTGGTAAACTTTGATTGGGACAATGAAATAAGCAAAATGTGTTTTGATAAAATCCATTACAGGCACAGAAATTGGCAAATAGTTATTGAGAACTACAGTAGTTGAGTTTGTGTGTGTGTGTCTGTGTGTGTGTGTGTGTGTGTGTGTGTGTGTGTGTGTGTGTGTGTGTGTGTGTGTGTGTGTGTGTGTGTGTGTGTGTGTGTGTGTGTGTGTGTGTGTGTGTGTGTGTGTGTGTGTGTGTGTGTGTGTGTGTGTGTGTGTGTGTGTGTGTGTGTGTGTGTGTGTGTGTGTGTGTGAGAGACATCCTGCTACTGTTGGTTAATCATTACCTTTCTTGTCTTTCTGTCTACTTGGCAGCACATTTTTCTTTTAGACATTCTGTTGTAACGCACAGCCAGTATTTAATAAAGGCATGAAATAATGTTTCAGCTAAAACTGAAACATTCGCCTCAGGAAACGAGTACATATTAGGCTAATTTTCAGGTTCATATTTGTATTTTGTGTCTCTACTGGGACATGTCTCCATGCTTTAAAGGGGACCTATCATGTATGGGCTCAGAACAGTCTCATAATACACACATGCACACAGAAGGATTCACACTTGTATTTCATGATCCACACTTGTGTTTTTCAATGCACACACAAATGTGTTCCGTTTCATAGAGCCTACATGTAAATAAAATCCAAATACAGAAAAAAGTTTTACATATGTATTTTTGATCCACACATATTAGTTTTCCGTTTAAAACCTCTGCACCTGCAAACACAAACCGCTCTCTGTGCACGGATCGCTGTGCATTCGTGTGTGGGTTTTTTGAGACTCCCCTGACGGTCACCCGATTCGTACTTGTAATTGTTTCTATCTATAGCCAATCAGATGTCTCCTCAATTCTAAGCCAATATATGAAACGGAACACATTTGAGTGTGCATTGAAAAACACAAGTGTGAATCCTTCTGTGTGCATGTGTGTATTATGAGACTGTTCTGAGCCCATAATCATGCAACATGCACTTTTTTATGTCTTTCATACATAAATATGTGTCCTCTGTGTGTCAGCAGTGGCGGCTGGTGGATTTCTTTCTAGGTAGGGCTGGGCCACATGCAATCAAATTCAGCAAACATCCCAGTATGACCTAATGCAAAAAGAATACAGGATTTTCAGTGTTCATTTACCAGTCTTAAACTTTAAAACAATGTCATTAGCAATACTTGCTATATGTATATATATATATATACAGTATATATGATATATATATATATATATATATATGTATGGAAATATATATATATATATATTTCCATACATATATATATATATATATATATCATATCATATATATATATATATATACATATAGCAAGTATTGCTAATGACATTGTTTTAAAGTTTTTGTACATAGTCCTCAGTCTCAAATGCTTAAATTGTTTATGGAGGCATTACAATTTAAGACTGGTAAATGAACACTGAAAATCCTGTATTCTTTTTGCATTAGGTCATACTGGGATGTTTGCTGAATTTGATTGCATGTGGCACAGCCCTACCTAGAAAGAAATCCACCAGCCGCCACTGCTGACACACAGAGGACACATATTTATGTATGAAAGACATAAAAAAGTGCATGTTGCATGATTATGGGCTCAGAACAGTCTCAGTTCATATCATATATCATCATATATATTCTTATCAAGCTCCACATTTGTGGAATCAGCTTCCAGTTTGTGTTCGTGCGGCAGACACCCTATCCGTTTTTAAGAGTGCGCTTAAGACCTTCCTTTTTGATAAAGCTTATAGTTAGGGCTGATTAGATTCAGCCCCTAGTTTTGCTGATATAGGCTTAGTTTGTCGGGGGACATCTTACTTCTTCCTTCTCTCTGTCTATACCTGTGTACTCCCATGTTCCGATTAACCCAGCTTCCCCAAATGTCTTTCTTTTTGGTGTCTATATACGCAGGGATCCGGAGTCATGGATGATCCTGCGGTCCTGTGTCCTGCATCGCGAGCCCTGGATCTTGAGTCGTGGCTGTGGTCCTGGATCATAGGTCCTGGATGGATATCCTCGTGAATTCATCTTCCTATTATACACACATGCATTTCCAAATATTTGGACTATCTATGTTGCAAATGTATTATCTTTTCAATTTACACACGGCATCTATTGCAAGTCTGTCCGTCCTGGGAGAGGGATCCCTCCTCTGTTGCTCTCCCTGAGGTTTCTCCCATGTTTCCCTTTAAACTGTGGGTTTTCTTCGGAAGTTTTTCCTTGTACGATGTGAGGGTCTAAGGACAGAGGGTGTCGTATTGTCATACTGATATTTTGTACAAACTGTGAAGTCCACTGAGACAAATGTAACATTTGTGATATTGGGCTATATAAATAAACATTGATTGATTGATTGATTGATATATATATATATATATATATATATATATATATATATATATGATATGAACTGCTTTTCCTTCCGGGAAAAGATTGTCCCACTCTTGACCTGACGATCAACATCGGCACCTCTGTTGTTTCCCGGACACAGACTGCAAGGAATCTGGGTGTGACCCTAGATAACAACCTGTCCTTCACTGCAAACATCGCTGCTACAACCCGTTGCTGCAGATACACGCTTTACAACATCAGGAAGATCAGGGTTGCCAACTTTGGGTACCTGGCTGGAGTGAGATTTTGATATCATGGGTTTAATTATACATATGCACACTAAATGACTGCTATCGTGTCATCAGCGGGACCTTAGCATATATATAGGATGTATACAATATATACAAATACACAAAATTGGACACAGACTATAAAGGGCACACAGTTTCATTCACTAATGAAAGTCAAACATGTTTGTTTCCACTGTTTTATTGTGTGCCTGTCGCAATAAGCAATTAATTGACTTATCGTACGATAAATAAAAATGAACTCGATAAATTGCCATTTACATGAGGATGTGACTAGCAGTTTGAAAGCATGTACTTCAATTATTATTATATATTATCATTATGTCAGTGGTCTAAAATGGTCATACAACGGTGCCGACAATATTATCGTTTATCGCAATAATTTCCTGGAAAATGTGTCCAACAAAATTAATTATCATGAGAGGCCTATAGGCTACATGAAACACACACACACAAACAAATCTACAGACTTACTCCAAACTGCCAAACATATTAATTAACACACTCTCACTCTCATACACTCTTTGACTCTATTTTGGCCTAGTAGAACAATAAGCAGCAGACTTTTACTTTTTTATCATTTCTACTGGATCTTAGATCTGCGCATGCGCAATACGGGGCGGCAGTGGCGAGAGATTATTTTTGTTGGGTAATCTATGGTAGGGCCGACTAACCCATACAGTGGTGGGGTGAAGTCAGTATTTGCAATGTAATCACATACACGCTCCCCTTGACAGTGAAACGTGAGGTTTAGATTATTTCCCTGTCTCAATCCAAATTGAACTGTATGAAATAAAAAGGCACATTTGTCTTGTAGTAAATAAAAAGTGCGACCTGGAGCCAATCCTGCAATTTCCCCACAGGTGAAAGAGTTGACGTGCTGAAAACCCAACCCCTGCAGGGGGTCTGGGGGGATTCTCCCCCAGGAGATTTTTTGAAATACTAACATAAAATACACATTCTGGTACTCTCTTGAGAAGAACAATAAATAAATCTATTACTCCACGACATATTTAAAAAAAATGAATGCCATTTTAGTTTGTTGTTACTTTGTTCTGAAAGCTGAACCTGCTGCTCCTCACAGAGGGAAGAGGAGAGGCTGTGAGTTACTTTACTTTGTGGATAAGAGAGGATGGCCCCCATTGTTCTCTGTGTCAAAATGAAAGACAGCCCACACACCTATCAATCATCAAACCGTGGGGTCTTATTTCATTACGTGTTGATTTCTATCAACACGTAATGTTGTATCGATGTATATAGAGATGTACTACAGCAAAAGTATTCTCCGTCGGGACTTCCTGCAACAACTTCACGCCGTTATCTTGATTCTGATTGGCCAGAAGTATCAAAGATGTTCTATTGAGAAGACGATCACTACGTGACAAAAGTTTTTAAAACCGTTTCTAGTCTTCGGTATTCTTGTTTCTGGCGTGAGAATAGTTTGGGCAGCGTGAGAGCGTGAGATTGAGAGTGAAAGCGTGTGTCACACGCCAGATGCGTGAGAGTTGGCAACCCTGAGGAAGATACGTCCCCAGCTGACACAGAAAGCCACGCAGGTTCTGGTCCAGGCTCTCGTCACCTCACGCCTAGACTACTGCAACTCCCTCCTGGCTGGTCTACCTGCATGTGCCATCCGACCTCTGCAGCTCATCCAGAATGCAGCGGCTCGTCTGGTCTTAAACCTTCCTACATTTTCCCACACCACTCCGCTCCTCCGCTCCCTTCACTGGCTCCCGGTAACTGCTAGAATCCACTACAAGACAATGGTACTTGCGTACCATGCTGCGAATGGATCTGGCGCTTCCTTCCTTCCTACATCCAGGACATGGTTAAACCGTACACCCCAGCACGTGCACTCCGCTCTGCATCAGCCAAACAGCTCGCTGCACCCGCACTGTGAGGGGGACCCAAGTTCCCATCAGCAAAAACACGTGGGTTTGCTATCCTGGCTCCAAAATGGTGGAATGAGCTCCCCATTGACATCAGGACAGCAGATAGCTTACACACCTTCCGGCGCAGACTGAAAACTCATCTCTTTCGACTCCACTTCGAGCGATAGAATTACTAACAAAGCACTTATATACTAACAAAGGACTGGCTTATCTAAAGCCTGTTGAGTAGCACTTGAAATGTTTTAGCTCTATGAAACCTGATGTACTTTTCTTCAAGGTTGTATCTTCCTGGTCAAACGCACTTATTGTAAGTCGCTTTGGATAAAAGCGTCAGCTAAATGCAATGTAATATATGTATATAATATATGTGTAACGGTCTGAGAAATGTTTATATTTGGATGTTCATTTGTGTGCATTTTTTATCAATTTATGATTTATGATTTTGTAAATTTGAGTGTAATTAGACAATTGTAAAATGTAGAGTATTATCTGGATAGCAAAATGTAGAATGTTTCACATTTGGGATGTGGTCAGTGAGTCACATGACCACAGTCAGATCAGAAGGCATTGCCATGGCAACGCATGCCGTTGGCATAATCTACAGGGTTCAAGAGGCGCACATGGTAAATGTTTCTCTTTTGTTGATATGTGTGTTAATACTTAGTGTGTGCTTTGATTTAGCTAATGTGTTCGGTGTTACGATTTCATGTAAACTTTCAACTGTTCATTTCTTATAGTTTAAACGTTGTCTTCGGAGAAAGAGAGCGAGAGAGAATAAAACTTCAAAAGACATCAGTATGTTTGTGGCCTTATTTATTGGACCGGTGTAGCTACAATATGAATATATATATATATATATATATATATATATATATATATATATATATATTACAGAACAACGGTATAATCAACAGGAATACAAAAAGCTGAAGATGTAACAAACAAATTATTATTATTATTAAAATCAATGTGGTGTACGTCTTTGACGTGCCTTTAAAAACGGTGGTGGTGTTCAGGTCTTCCTCCAGCACAGTGTGCAGAAAGGAAGCTAAATCCACCAATCCTCTGAAAATGCCAGGGTTGACTGAAGAGTCAATCAATCAATCAATCAATGTTTATTTATATAGCCCAATATCACAACTGTTACATTTGTCTCAGTGGACTTCACAGTTTGTACAAAATATCAGTATGACAATACGACACCCTCTGTCCTTAGACCCTCACATCGTACAAGGAAAAACTTCCAGAGAAAACCCACAGTTTAAAGGGAAAAATGGGAGAAACCTCAGGGAGAGCAACAGAGGAGGGATCCCTCTCCCAGGACGGACAGTCGTGCAATAGATGCCGTGTGTAAATTGAAAAGATAATACATTTGCAACATAGGTAGTCCAAATGTTTGGAAATGCAAGTGTGTATAATAGGAAGATGAATCCACGAGGATATCCATCCAGGACCTATGATCCAGGACCACAGCCACGACTCAAGATCCAGGGCTCGCGATGCAGGACACAGGACCGCAGGATCATCCATGACTCCGGATCCCGGCGTATATAGACACCAAAAAGAAAGACATTTGGGGAAGCTGGGTTAATCGGAACATGGGAGTACACAGGTATTGACAGAGAGAAGGAAGAAGTAAGATGTCCCCCGACAAACTAAGCCTATATCAGCAAAACTAGGGGCTGAATCTAATCAGCCCTAACTATAAGCTTTATCAAAAAGGAAGGTCTTAAGCGCACTCTTAAAAACGGATAGGGTGTCTGCCGCCCGAACACAACCTGGAAGCTGATTCCACAAATGTGGAGCTTGATAAGAAAAGGCTCGGTCTCCCATTGTACTTTTAGAGACTCTAGGAACAACCAACAACCCTGCATTCTTGGAACGCAATGCCCTAGTAGGACAGTAGGGTATAATGAGTTCTTTAAGGTAAGATGGCGCCTGCCCATTAGGGCTTTGTAGGCGAGAAGAAGAATTTTAAATTCTATCCTGTGTTCTATAGGGAGCCAGTGTAAGGCAGCCAGAACAGGAGTAATGTGGTCCCTTTTCCTAACTCTGGTTAGTACACGAGATGCAGCATTTTGAATCAGCTGAAGCGACTTGACTGACTTCTTGGTACACCCTGATAATAAGGAGTTACAATAATCCAGCCTTGAAGTAACAAATGCATGGACTAGTTTCTCTGCATCGTTTTGAGGCAAGATATGCCTGATTTTTGCAATGTTACGTAGATGGAAGTAGGCGGCCCTTGAAATTGATTTTATGTGGGCGTTAAAGGATAAATCCTGATCAAATATAACACCAAGATTCCTTACAGTCTCACTGGAGGCCAAATTAATGCCATCCATAGTTAGTATATCTTTAGATAATTTGTTTCGTAGATTCTTCGGGTACAATAACTTCAGTTTGGTCGTGTTTAACATCAAAAAGTTTAAGGTCATCCACGTTTTTAAGTCCTTGAGGCAGTCTTGAATTTTACTTAGATGATTAATTTCATCAGGCTTGATTGATAAATATAGTTGAGAGTCAGTCTCGTCATGTCAGTCTCGTCATGCCTACACAAAGCCAACTCAAAAGCCCCACATAACTTCATTATTTTGAATAAAATATGCCGGTTTTTATCCACCTCCTCATTCAGTTTCCTCACCGCAATCCTGTGGGCAAATATACACACAAATATTGACAATTTATATAATTATTTATTATTATTATTGTTATTAATAATAATAATGTTTTTGTGTGTGGTTTAGGGAGGGCGGCGCCCTATCATCCCCTATTGGCCAGCCGCCATTGTGTGTCAAGGAACTCACAAAGTGTCAGAAAATATAACCCTCTCTCTTTTCCTCCGTACAAACATCTCTAAAAACGGGGGAACAACGGAGCTGATCCAGATTTGCGTCCGATATGACGTAATATCGGAAATGTGGACCCACAGCCCTATCAGAAACTTTGCTATCAGAAACAATGCCTGACTGTTTTGGAAGTAATATGGTCTTTGTTTACATTAGCATCGCTAACACTCACAGCTAACCTGTAGTGGAGAGAGCATGTGTGTAAACAAGCAGGAAAAAAAAGGAACTCACCTTGTGGTAAACCTGCAAGAGAAAAAGCCTTTGAGCTCCAGACTGTTTCAGAAATCACCCTTGACGTGGTTTGGAACATGATGGCATTTAATCACGGCAGCATTTAACTGAGTGTCTGGGTAGAATTCTGAGCAGGCACAAGCTCCCCCTCATCTTTCAAGCTAAGGACCCCGAATCAGCAGTTCATAGACATGTTTTTTATATATTTTTATATATCTGAAACCCATAATATATGCCTAAAAATAGCATAATAGGAGACCCTGTAATGTTCAAAAAGCTCTTTATTTTTCTCATACTGCCTGTGCTGCAGCACCTCTTTTCACCCTCTGTCTGAAACCAGCACGTATAATGTGTTGGAGCACTAGCCAATAGAAGCGTGAGTGTTACTATGTGTTACTATGTGTTACTATGTGTTACTATGTATTACTATGTGTTATGTGAGTGTTACTATGTCACTATGTTACGGAAGAAAACCAAGGAGTCCAATGGAGGCGTTCCAGGCCTCTTTAAGCTCATAGAACACTCTAAAACATCATTCATCATTGTGGACCATGAATGTTTTACAAAAGTCTCCTTACGTCTCCCCCAAATGTTGAACTGCCATGACTTGACAAAATGTTCAACCTTCAATTTCATTTAAGTCAAATAAAAGTATAAGTTTATATTTTGTCTGTAACATATCTAATGGAGATCCAATGAAAAATAAAGGTAGATAAACCTCAGCAGATAGGAAAATGAAATTAAAACAGCTGTATATATAAGTGTTGTTCAAGAGTATTGAAATCTACTTTACTGTTTAACATAAAAGAGCCATATTTCTGTAGACTGCTTCTATGACATAGTCAGTGGTCAATGACAATCAAATGGAAATGAGGAATGAGGACAGGAAAGCAGGTATTACCCTAGTCCTTATGGTGTGCTGTCCTAATTGTAGCTCTCGTCCACCTCTGAATGGACATGAAAATTACTTATCAACTGTCAGGGGTAAATTACGGATGATGAATGTGTTATAGCTCTTGTATACTTCTATCCTCCGTCCATGTTGATATTACACCCTTCTGCTGAGTAAATGTCCACAAAAACCCAAGGTGCCTCACACACTGAAATTAGGGATTATTATGCTGGAGGAACAGCGAGGCAGGATTGGGAGGTGATTTTCTGTTGAAAGATGACAGCATAAATACTTTGAGTTCTGACTGAGGCCGGTGTCAGCACAAACAACTGACATGGGATATACTTGGGATCCTGATAAGACTGCCAGACATGTAATTCCTCTGTCATCATTATCAGAGCCATCTCTGATTCAACAGCTCCAATTTGACTTGCAGTTTGGCGGAGAGATTAATAAATACTAAACACAAATCACATCTCTACATTCCTGGATATCATGTTCAGTCTGTCACTATGACAGCTCAGTGAGAAGCCTCTTTATGTTTTGAAGGACTTACGTGTCCGTGCATCCTTGGATATTTCATGACATGTCGTGAAAGAACACCTTTGTGTGTTTGCTTATTTGTCTGTTCAGGTCCAGCTAAATTATCATGCTCAGCCATCAAGAATGATTTAATGTTGGGGGGGGGCTCCAACAAGCCGTTTAGGACAGAGAGTGAATACACATACTATCCAGAGATGCTGTATGAGAAACCAATGTGAGTTTGGAAAATTGCACAATATAAATCTATTCTAGTAGACCTCAACAATGGAAATATGATCAGTAGAAATGGCCATGACATGGGACCTTTAAGAACGCAGTATGCTTCAATTATGTATGTTGTATCAATCAATCAAAAATACTTTATTCATCCCAGAGGGAAAATAGGTTTCGTGCTCATGGTGAGGACATGATGAAGACTCAGACTCATGGTGAAGACATGATGAAGACTCATGCTCATGATGAAGACATGATGAAGACTCAGGCTCATGGTGAGGACGTGATGAAGACTCAAACTCATGGTGAAGACATGATGAAGACTCAGGCTCATGATGAAGACATGATGAAGACTCAGGCTCATGGTGAAGACAAGGTGAAGACATGATGAAGACTCTGGCTCATGGTGAGGACATGATGAAGACTCAGACTCATGGTGAAGACATGATGAAGACTCAGGCATGATGAAGACATGATGAAGACTCAGGCTCATGGTGAAGACATGGTGAAGACATGATGAAGACTCTGGCTCATGGTGAGGACATGATGAAGACTCAGGCTCATGATGAAGACATGATGAAGACTCAGGCTCATGGTGAAGACATGATGAAGACTCAGACTCATGGTGAAGACATGATGAAGACTCAGGCTCATGGTGAAGACATGGTGAAGACATGATGAAGACTCTGGCTCATGGTGAGGACATGATGAAGACTCAGACTCATGGTGAAGACATGATGAAGACTCAGGCATGATGAAGACATGATGAAGACTCAGGCTCATGGTGAAGACATGGTGAAGACATGATGAAGACTCTGGCTCATGGTGAGGACATGATGAAGACTCAGACTCATGGTGAAGACATGATGAAGACTCAGACTCATGGTGAAGACATGATGAAGACTCAGGCTCATGATGAAGACATGATGAAGACTCAGGCTCATGGTGAGGACGTGATGAAGACTCAGGCTCATGGTGAAGACATGGTGAAGACATGATGAAGACTCTGGCTCATGGTGAGGACACGATGAACACTCAGGCTCATGATGAAGACATGATGAAGACTCAGGCTCATGGTGAGGACATGATGAAGACTCAGACTCATGGTGAAGACATGATGAAGACTCAGACTCATGGTGAAGACATGATGAAGTGTGCAACTCGATTTTGACAGGATAACAACTGGTGACTTCTAGAATTGTGTGAGTAACATTCTGTTTTTGGACTTCTCTGTTTCAGTGTGTGTACTCTGTATAAATGCTCTGTAGTTGATCTGACTGAAATTGTGATTTTAAATCTCAAAACCGCTACAGTATCTGTCAGGCAGAAAGTTGGGACAAGTCATTTGACTGAAACCTTAAAACTGAACTAACTGACTGCTAGGGTTAACTTTGATTTAAACATGTGTAGAATACTAAGAGTTTTATTGAGTAGGTGTAACTGTATTAAGGGTTAAACTTGTAACTTTATAACTTAGGGTTTAATGTAATTGTAAAACCATTGGGCCACTGAAAAGACAATAACAACTCAGGAGGGAGCCAGTCTAGATTTCCTTTTGAGGGCCACCAGCTGCAGAGAGTTAACTAATTAAAGGGACGTGGCCCCACAGCTGTGAGAACTCAGCAATCAGGTGTCCATTTTAGGTAGCACTTTCCTGGAGCGTTAGCTTCAGCGTCAGACGAAGACTGTCAAAGACATTAGAGTCCTGCTGGAGTCAAAGACTGACAAAGACATTAGAGTCCTGCGGGAGTCACGAGGGAGGCAAAGAGGAGGCAAATCCTACTTTGATTGAGCTAAGTATCGCTGGTGTTTTATTTTGTTTTTTAGCCCCTCATGCTATAATCATGTTTATTTTCTCCATTCCTGTTCATGTGTCTTCTCGCAATTATCACTGGCCCGGTGTATCTCCTAATCGATATAACCGGCCTGCTCTCGTCTATCCCACATGCTCCACTGAGATCCAACATCAAGTTTCAGGTGGCCTGTGGAATTGCCGGTCAGCTGTTCGTAAGGCCGACTTCATCTCTGGCTACGCTTCCCTGCAGTCCCTGGATTTCCTTGCTCTCACTGAGACCTGGATTACTCCATCCAACACATCCACCCCAGCAGCTCTCTCCACAGCATATTCCTTCTCCCATACACCCAGACCCACTGGCAGAGGAGGTGGCACTGGTCTCCTGCTCTCTCCCAAATGGAGCTTTTCCCTCTTCAAGCTACCTAACTTCACTCCTTCCACCTTTGAATTCCATGCCGTCACAGTAACCCATCCTATACAATTAACCATTGTTGTTCTCTACCGTCCACCAGGCGCCTTGGGGGACTTCTTGGAGGAATTAGATCATCTCCTCTCACACATCCCTGAAACTGGCCCTCCCGCTGTACTTCTCGGAGACTTCAACCTCCAGACAGGGAAGATAACTGAACTAACATCTCTTTTAACCGCCGTTGCTTTCTCACTATCTCCATCCCCACCAACTCATAAAGCTGGCAATGTCCTTGATCTCATATTCTCAAGGAATTGCACTACTTCTAACCTCTCTGTAAACCCGCTCCACACATCCGATCACTTCTTAATTTCATTCTCTCTACCCCTTTCCAAACATAACAAACTAATCTCTTCTCATCCTGCACCTGTCCGCCGCAACCTCCGTTCCCTCTCCCCCTCTACCCTTGCCTCATCGGTGCTCTCAGCCCTCCCTTCCTCTGACTGGTTTCAACTCCTGCCTCCAAACTCTGCTGCAGAAACTCTCCTCTCTACTCTCTCATCCTCTCTGGACTCTCTCTGTCCTCTCACATCTCGGCAGGCTCGTCAGTCCCCTCCTGCTCCCTAGCTAAATGACGCACTGCGTGCTAATAGAACCATCCTTCGGGCAGCGGAGCGGAAACGGTGGAAATCCAAACACCATGACGACCTCCAAACCTATCAAGCTCTCCTCTCCTCTTTCTCTGCTTCGATCTCTCAGGCAAAAAGCACTTTCTTTCAAGATAAAATCCAATTTTCCTATTCCAATCCCAAAAAACTATTTTCCATCTTCTCCACCCTCTTGGACCCTCCCAAAGCCCCTTCCCCCTACTCCCTTCTGTCAAGCGACTTTGTTAACCACTTTGAAAAAAACGTTGATGATATTCGCTATTCTTTTTCTGACTCACCTTTACTCACCTCTGGGTCACCAGACCCACCTTTCACCCACACACTAACCTCCTTTTCCCCTCTCTCTCCAAGTGAGGTTCTTACCCTCATTACCTCTGCCCATCCTACCACCTGTTCTCTGGACCCTATCCCTTCAAACCTCCTTCAGACTATCGCTCCTGATATTCTACCGTTTCTCACCCATTTCATCAACACTTGAACGCGCTATCTTTAAACAACTCTCCTGTTATCTCCATCAGAACAACCTTCTGGATCCGCACCAGTCTGGTTTCAAGGCAGTTCACTCCACAGAAACTGCGCTCCTTGCTGTTACTGAGGAACTGCACACGGCTAAAGCAGCCTCCCTCTCCTCTGTCATCATCCTTTTGGACCTGTCTGCTGCATTCGACACGGTGAATCATCAGATCCTCCTTCGCACTCTCCAAGAACTTGGAGTTTCAGGCTCTGCACTTTCCCTCCTCACCTCATACCTCAAATACCGCACCTACAGGGTAACTTGGAGAGGGTCGGAGTCCGACCCTTGTCAATTAACTACAGGGGTCCCTCAGGGCTCTGTTCTTGGTCCCCTCCTCTTCTCCTCGTACACAAACTCGCTCGGATCAGTCATTAGCCCGCATGGTTTTTCATACCACTGCTACGCTGACGACACCCAATTAATTCTGTCCTTTCCCCGCTCAGAGACCCAGGTCGTCGCACGCATCTCTGCTTGTCTAGCTGAAATCTCTCAGTGGATGTCTGCTCACCATCTCAAGCTCAACCTTGACAAGACTGAACTGCTTTTCCTTCCGGGAAAAGATTGTCCCACTCTTGACCTAACAATCAACATCGGCCCCTCTGTTGTTTCCCCGACTCATACTGCAAGGAATCTGGATGTGACCCTAGATAACAAACTGTCCTTCACTGCAAACATTGCTGCTACAACCCGCTGCTGCAGATACACGCTTTACAACATCAGGAGGATACGTCCCCTCCTCACACAGAAAGCGACGCAGGTTCTGGTCCAGACTCTCGTCATCTCACGCCTAGACTACTGCATCTCCCTCCTGGCTGGTCTACCTGCATGTGCCATCCGACCTCTGCAGCTCGTCCAGAATGCAGCAGCTCATCTGGTCTTCAACCTTCCTACATTTTTCCACACCACTCCGCTCCTCCGCTCCCTTCACTGGCTTCCGGTAACTGCTAGAATCCACTTCAAGACAATGGTACTTGCGTACCATGCTGTGAATGGATCTGGCCCTTCCTACATCCAGGACATGGTTAAACCATACACCCCAGCACGTGCACTCCGCTCTGCATCAGCCAAACAGCTCGCTGCACCCACACTGCGAGGGAAACCCAAGTTCCCATCAGCAAAAACTCCAAAATGGTGGAATGAGCTCCCCATTGACATCAGGACCGCAGAAAGCTTACTCACCTTCCGGCGCAAACTGAAAACTCATCTCTTTCGACTCCACTTCGAGCGATAGAATTACTAACAAAGCACTTATATACTAACAAAGGACTGGCTTATCTAAAGCCAGTTGAGTAGCACTTGAAATGTTTTAGCTCTATGAAACCTGATGTACTTATATGATTCTGTTTTCTTCAAGTTTGTATTTTGTTGGTCGAACGCACTTATTGTAAGTCGCTTTGGATAAAAGCGTCAGCTAAATGCAATGCAATGTAATGAAGACATGATGAAGACTCAGGCTCATGGTGAGGACATGATGAAGACTCAGGCTCATAGTGAAGACATGATGAAGACTCAGGCTCATAGTGATGACATGATGAAGACTCAGACTCATCGTGAAGACATGTTGAAGACTCAAACTCATGGTGAAGACATGATGAAGACTCAGTCCGGAAACCATCAATGGAAACCTTGTTGTTATAATGGTGAAGTCATTGCACAATGATCCGACCACCATGCTAGTCAGCGGTAGCGTCATAAGCTTCTCCCCGATGGAAAAATGGCAGCATTTGGGTTGCTCTGCAACAGTGAAGTTGGATGCAAAACAGCAGCAACTCATCGAGGCAAAAAACGAAATCTCTTTCTACCACACCGTTTAGAGAGGGTACAGCTTAATAAGTTACTAAATCAAGTTACTAACGAAAAAATAACAAGTAAGATCTAATAAGAAAGCTAGAAAGGCGAAAAATGGAGACCGCAAGAACTATGATTGTTCCGCTTGAGACGTTTTTCTCTTCTTCCGTTTTTTATGCCTATAGAATTGATACTTATACAGTGGTGCAGTGATGATGCAAAGGCTCCTTCGACAAAAAGTGATGGGACTTTGTCAATGGATTTTGGAATATCAAAGAAAATAAGCTCTGTGGCAAACACACAGTTATGATACTAAACACGCTCTGTTCAGCAGGATAATCTCCACATATTAACACCAATGTTATAATAGCTGAAGCGTGATCGCAATTGGCGAAAGTAAAAGCTAACATAATGCTATCAACAAACTACATCACGGTCGCATGGCTGGCATCACCACAACTAAGCTAAAGGCGACCTTGTGTTGGTGTGAGGATGCTTAGTAGTTTAGAGACGAGGGAACCGGAAGAGGAGAAATGCAAAATATTTTCCTGGTTTTCTGACTCATTACTGAACCACTTTATATTGCATACAACAAGCTCTACCAGCACTGGGACCAAAACCAACTTAAAAGGTCTGTCAAAGGTCTACAAATGCTATTTAGCTTGAAAATATAATTTAGTAGAGTGCATCAAATAGATTTTTTGGCTTTTAAACCATACACGGTCCCTTCAATAAATAAAATAAATGTATCCATATCTCTCTTACAGGAAATGATACAATTTAACATAATGACAGTAGTGACATATTTGTTGATAAATCAAGGAAGAATACAGTTTATCTCCACGCAACTCCATTTTTAGGTAGCCCAGTTTCACTCTTTGTCAAAGAGTGTATGAAAGAGTTAAAGACATAAAGCAGGCTCATCACATATACGTCAGGGATATGGTGATACTATCAATGGGGAATTACTTTACAGTTATTTTTTGGCCAAATTATTCTCTTGAGGGGTTAGGCGACAGTCTCACGGTTAAAATATATAATTGTATCACTTAAAGAGTATTTTTAACAAGATTAAAGACTATTGACAGCCTTTGTCTGTTTAGTGTTTAAGGGTTATGTACATTTCAGTTCATTTGCATGACAATGCAAATAATGCGAATAGGAAATATGAGTTAAAAAATTACAATCCTGTGGAAACTTAAGGAAAGCTAAAACTGCACATAGAGCTAAAATTACTAATTGGTTTACTGATCAGTTGTACTTTGTTCGATTGATTTGCAATTAATTCTGGTTTGCGGTGCATAAAGACAGAGGCTGGCGCCAACCTTGGAGCTTGTGGATACCTTATACTCACTAAGAGGGTGAAGGGGGGAGAACATCAATACGTTGTTGTGAGTCTGGCCCGGGACTCACGCTGATACTGTCTTCTTCATTTGTTGGGGCTATGAGGCACAGTGTATGGAACAATACATTTTCTGTCCATTTTAAAAGAGAAGGGGTAGATGATTTATCCTCTTAAGTGGAGGTGGGAGGTGTGTAACCCTGATCTGCCAGTGCCATTAGTGTGATCTTACGCTCTTGGATACACACAGTGGAATTCATGTTATAGACTCGAGAGGGATGCATTATAGAGCTGTACATACAGTAAATATAGCTCATTTTCCAATAATACTGTATAAATGTTAGGTATCCAATAAACATGAGCATGAGGGGATTACTTTAACTCAACAGCTACTTTTATATTCAAAACAAATAAAGGGATTTTATGTTTGAAAAACAGCATCAAATATTTTTTAAATGAAATAAAATGTTATGTATTCTTTCTATAAATCATCCTGGTCCAGAATGCTGCTGCAAGACTGTTAACCAGGTCAAGCAGGATGACACACATTACACCAATGAAAATCCTTACATTGGCTCCCAAATAGTTTTAGAATTAATTGTAAGATTCTGGTTATTATATATAGAGCCCTGCGTGGAAATGCACCGGAATATATGTGACCTTCTCCATCCTTACATCGCCAGTAGGTCACTTAGGTCTTCGAGAGAGTAATGTCAAACTAGAGAATGCAATTCCTGAAGAAATTTCTAGTGGGAATGCTTTATGCTGAAAAACTGACGCTAACCTGCTATGCTGAAATGTAATGTGTAAGAAGAAAGTGAAGAATTTCGATTGAAATTATACATGAACACTGGGGGCTTGAATGTGTGATGAGAGAAGAAAAGAAAGTAAAAAGGCTTGGAAAAGCAGCAGAATATTTGAACTGCAAACTTTTGAACTAACTTGATGGTGAATGATCTGTCGCCATGCCAACGGCATTTGATGACATCCCATGATACGCTTAGATACGTCGATGGCTGCATCGTAACCAAACCTGTGAAGTTTTGGGCCATTTGGAGCACTTTCACTGAAGTTATGAGAAAACCGTGTTTCATGGCGAGCATTGTGTTGCCATGGCAACAGCATTTGAAGAAATCTCAAAACTGTCCCATAGATATCTTCACGGCTGGACTGTTAGCACACATGTGAAGTTTGAGCACTTTTTGAACATTTTCATAGGAGTTATAGAGACATCGTCTTTTATGGCGAGGCATGTGTTTCCATGGAAACGGCATATGATGAAACCCCATAATTGACGTAGAGCTGTTGAGGGCTGGACCGTTAACCATTATCTGAAGTGTGGTGCTGTTTTGACCCTTTTCATAGGCGTTACGACAACATCGTGTTTTATGGCGAGGGATGTTTTTCCATGGAAACGGCATATGGTGAGATGTCAGATTTGGTGTAGAGCTGTTGAGGCATGGACCGGTGATATACAGGTGAAGATTGTGGGACGACCGGACCGTGTCCATTGGAGCTACAGCGACATTGTGTTTTATGGCGAGGGATGCGTTTCCATGGAAACGGCATATGATGACACCCCATAATTGACGTAGAGCTGTTGAGGGGAGGACCATTAACCATTATCTGAAGTCTGCTGCTCTGAGCATGTCAGTTGGAGTTATTACATCATCGTGTTCCATGACACAGGTGTTGTTAAATCTGTCCTCCACTCTAGCTGTGACACCACGCACTCTAAAATCTGAAGAAGGCCTCTTTACCAAGGTCTGAACAATGTTTAATATCTGTAAAAGTAAGAATCAGATTTAAGAGTTGTGTTACACGAATAATGTCAGAAAGATGTGTAACATTTTAAAGTTGGAATGAGGTTTCTGAGTGAAAGTATGAAGGAGCAGTTAGCAGTTGAAGTTGCATGAAAATTGTTGAAGTCTGAAGAGTTCTCCATTGACTTCCATGTTAAAAATGTGATGAATTATGGGATATATCTCTGGAATTATGAAAGTTATGAATGATAAAGGTAATAGCCCTTTATTCCCGACCGAGTTGAACGTTTTGATGTTTGAACGGAGTTTCTGCGATGTGGGGGAAGAAGCAGCGCAAAATAACCCGGCGGAATAATAAAGAATTTTGTGCGTAGCATAACAGATAGTGGGAATGCTGTATCAGCATTCCAACTATATGACAGTAGAATTGACCAATCATATATTTCCTCTAAATGGGTGGGCTTTATTATCGCGGACTTTATGACAAGTTCCGCCTGCTGTGAAGCTTTTCTTGTTTCCATAGGAACAACAACTTCCTGTCAACAGGGTAAACTCGCCTTCAAAATAAAAGCATGCCAAATTACACTTAAGACATACAACTGCAATGAAAGTAACAAACACAATGGAATATCCTCTTCAATTTCAAAGAACACAAATTGGGTTATTTACAGGTGTTGTTTTGTGTGGTAGAGGATCACTTTCATTGATGCGTTTTGCACCCCGGGCCATTGTTTTAAATATTCCGCTGAAGTATACGCTGTGACGTAATAAAAAAAAGAATTCCGAGGGAAAGGGTGGCGGTCAGAGGGCCTAGGTATAAAAGTCACGGCTCGCCACTGTGGTTTACTGTCCTAAAGTATACATTGGAATGATTTCAAACCTGTTCTTATTTATCCTAATAATTATAAAGGTGTGCCTTAGATATATTTGTTTACATAAATCGTGCCCAAACCGTTTGCGACCCACTGAGATAACTTAGACTAAAGTTAACTAAACACTCAGAATCCTTTACCCCACATATCCTCTCAGTCTGACAGGAGAGGACTCTCCCTCCACCTTTGTTATAGAAACATATTCTTATATCCGTTAGCGCAGCTAGCACCAGATGCTAACGGCGTCGGTTCTCTCTCTCTCTCTCTCTCTCTCTCTCTCTCTCTCTCTCTCTCTCTCTCTCTCTCTCTCTCTCTCTCTCTCTCTCTCTCTCTCTCTCTCTCTGTGTGAGCTGCGGGCGCCTGATAAGCCAACATCCCCCAATTTCATCAAATACAGTGCCCATCGTACAGGGCAAATGAAACGTGTAACCGGGGTGAAAAGGGTGTTTCATGTACTTAATTATGAATGTTGTTACATCAAGGCCGAAAATTAGGATGAGCGCAAACAGTCAAAAATGTTTTGAGCTACCAGCGCACCTAGGGCGCCAGATCTGGCGCCCTAGGTGACCGCCTATGCCAAAAACCGGCCCTGTTAGGAAAACTAAATACTAAACAACTCTACTCTAAATTCACCCGTTCCATGCAGCTGTACAATCTTTGAGTCTCTACAATGAACAGCATTCTAGGGTCTTCATTGTTTGTAAAAATTATCATGTCAACTTTGCATCGACTTTGCAGCCTCTAAATAAATTGCTTTGCATTCAGTCTGATCCCACCTTAACGACTTTAGGTTGTATTTACCATCCTTATCCACGGTAGAACGATAACATTCACTCAACTAAGTATTTCGTGTTTTGAGTCATAACTTCAGTTCTTGAATTTTAACACATATTCTGATCAAATTGTGAAATCTCAAAAAAAAATGCGCTTGTGGATCTCAAATCTCTGCTTGTGGATCTCAAATCTCTGCTTGTGGATCTCAAATCTCTGCTTGCTGAAATCTCTGCTTGTGGATCTCAAATCTCTGCTCGTGGATCTCAAATCTCTGCTTGCTGAAATCTCTGCTTGTGGATCTCAAATCTCTGCTCGTGGATCTCAAATCTCTGCTTGTGGATCTCAAGTCTCTGCTTGTGGATCTCAAATCTCTGCTTGCTGAAATCTCTGCTTGTGGATCTCAAATCTCTGCTCGTGGATCTCAAATCTCTGCTTGTGGATCTCAAGTCTCTGCTTGTGGATCTCAAATCTCTGCTTGTGGATCTCAAATCTCTGCTTGTGGATCTCAAATCTCTGCTTGCTGAAATCTCTCTTTGTGTATCTCAAATCTCTGCTTGCTGAAATCTCTGCTCAGGGATCTCAAATCTCTGCTTGTGGATCTCAAATCTCTGCTTGTGGATCTCAAATCTCTGCTTGTGGATCTCAAATCTCTGCTTGTGGATCTCAAATCTCTGCTTGCTGAAATCTCTGCTTGTGGATCTCAAATCTCTGCTTGTGGATCTCAAATCTCTGCTTGTGGATCTCAAATCTCTGCTCGTGGATCTCAAATCTCTGCTTGTGGATCTCAAGTCTCTGCTTGTGGATCTCAAATCTCTGCTTGTGGATCTCAAATCTCTGCTTGCTGAAATCTCTCTTTGTGTATCTCAAATCTCTGCTTGCTGAAATCTCTGCTCGTGGATCTCAAATCTCTGCTTGTGGATCTCAAATCTCTGCTTGTGGATCTCAAATCTCTGCTTGTGGATCTCAAATCTCTGCTTGTGGATCTCAAGTCTCTGCTTGTGGATCTCAAATCTCTGCTCATGGATCTGAAATCTCTGCTTGTGGATCTCAAATATCTGCTTGCTGAAATCTCTGCTTGTGGATCTCAAGTCTCTGATCTCTGATCACACGATGAATATTATAACATTTAATGTAGCCTTACTATGAAGCCCGAGATTATGGAATTAAACAAATAAATAAAATCAAGGATAATTGTGTGTTATTGGTGAGTAAATAACAGTGTGTTTTTTAGAAAAGAATAACAAATTAGAAGGAAAAAAAGATAAAAGAAAATACAGATTTCAGTGTTCTGAGGCTCTGAGCCCCATTTATTTTCCTCACAGACGACAAAAAAAGTCCAACATTATACGATTTAAAATAAAACAATAATCGTGGCTTGATATTGAGTAAGGAGATGTTTTTATGAACCCCACAGCTTCCGGTCTTCCACGACCCGACCGGACAAAAAGACGTGCTGCAGGCACAAAACACACTACCAATAGAAATACATTGTTTTTAAAATCGTTCTGTGTGACACGAAAAAAAGGGGGAAATCGTGATGGTGAACACGAATCAATAGATTAAATGTCCTCACTATAACACGAAATGCCGTGAGACTGGGTTGTCATAAGTCAACGTTTCAGTTGCAGACTTTGTCTTTTTTACATAGTTTTGGTTTTAAAACTCAATGATGCAAATCAGTCATAAAATGTTTCAATAAATGATCTCAAAATATATATTCACAAGCTGAATCTAATGAAGATTGTACATGAAGCATGTGAATGTTTAGGGGTCATGTCCATCTCAAGGTGTGTATGGAGGGGAACCTCCATACACATTGTCATACTGATAAGAACAGGAATCTCCCCTAATTCTTACTTTTCCCTTTCCGTTCTGCTCCTCTCCTGATGTGTGGGGAGCAGCAGCCACCCTAATGCTCTCCTAAAGCTGGAAACAGAGATAAGGAAGTGCGAGAAAGGGAAGAGAGAAAGTATTGACCACAGATGCTTTTTGAGTCCAGACAGTTAGCTTTTTAGCGCTGTGTGTGTAGTGATCTGGTTACCCAACGTGCCGCCACCACGTTCAGAGACACACTAGAAGCTTCCCCCGAGACGCAGGAGCAGCTCCTCTGTCTCCAGCATGGCTGAGAGAAAGATCTGTCTCGGACGTCACTGTGTCTGACCACCCACCACCCCCACACTCACACTCACACACACACACACACACACACACACACACACACACACACACACACACACACACACACACACACACACACACACACACACACACACACACACACACACACACACCCACCCCCCATATCACAGAGCTCCTGTCCCAACCACAACTCCCACACAAAGGCATCACACTCTGTGAACCAGGGATAACACATGGTGAACTGGCAGCTCTAAAGTAGCCACACCTGAAGAATGTCTGTTGCCACTGAAACAGACCAAATTGGGCTCAGGAATTAAATACATTTAATAAAAACATATTCCTTGCATACTAAAAAAAGCGAAATAATAGGGGGAAGGACAGAGGTGAGGCTTTATTTGATTAACTGGTCAAATATATGACTTCGTAGGGAATCCAAAGTGTTTCAGAGTAAACAGAAACACCTGAAACGTTGCAGGTATTGTCAATTTCTCCCACTTGAAAATAAAGACCTACCACCTTAACAATATGACACTTATTGTAAACTAATGTACAACGTGTTGACTGAATATGAGGAATATCTATACCCCTTTAATATGAGAACAGAACAGAAGACTGCAGCTTTCACTGTGACAGAACAAATGCTGACAAATACCTAATAGCATTATCTAACAATAATGGATATGAATATTATATGAATTATCTTTATGTACAAACAATTTAAGGAATGCTGACATTGTCATAAGCTCTATTGTTTTAAATTGTTTTGGTCTATTTAGAGTTTCCTAAGCATTTCTTCAAACATGATTGGACCATATGTTCATACACATTTGAAGGCAGGCCGTGTTGTCCTATAAGAGAATTAATCAATTGTGATGTCATGGCTTTTTTTAATTAGCCAAGAAAAAATCCATGGCAGCATCATTGGAAGGATTTACTTCCCCTGTGACCCATCCTCTGACCCTTGACATGGAAGTCAAATATTTTCTGGGTCTTTAAGTCTGTTCTTACATGAAGCCTGTCCCACCTGCTATTGACAGTTCATTGATCTGTTTGTTTCAAATAACTACCGAGCTGAAAAGGCTAATCTAAAATCAAGAACTCATACACTGCATTGGTCTTGGTCAGTCAGGCAGATGCGTTGAGCCTGAGCTATTAGTCTATTGTTAGCTCTTATGTTGATTAACAGTGATAGTGTTCAATATGTACAATCTATACACACATATACCTTTAACATCTTAAGATGGTCGATTTATAATTTATGAAAAAATACTTTTTTGACACATCATCCGTTAGAGTTAGGGAACTTGTGTGTATAGACCCTCAACAGCACAGCACTAAAACCTTACTGTATGCACTCACAAAAAACATACCATACAATGACCTGTAACCCTAACCTAACCATAAGGTCCTAAAAAGGGTACAAAATAACAATAATAACACAATGACATGATGCAGCAGTTGAGAGAAGAATCATAATTGTTCATTTAACACTACACTTAGACAGGATCAGAGATCAATGATTATATTCCAAACTGTCTCAATGCATGGAGAAGAACAACTGTTGTTACTCCTACACTACAATAATGGAATGTATAGTCTATGTGAGGGAAGGACTAACATGGTGCATGTACATTGGAAGTGTTGCAGTCATCCCTCTTTTCCATAGTGCCCTTATTTATGTGACTACACTGAAAATGAAGGGACAATATCTATGGTCTTTATTAATAATGCAAAAATCTTCAGTTCATCTGAAGCTAACATCGACTTGAAACTAGGCAAATCAAACAGATACATTTCTCCTGGTAGTGATGTTATGGTTTACTGTCATTGTCTCACTACAGGACATGCAAATATCAGTATACCCAGTGGCGTTTTTATATGTACAAAAGTGGTGGGGCACAAACAACTTAGATGTCTATAAGCTTCTGCAGTGAGGTTCATGGCTGGTGAGGCACTGGCAGCTTTTTTTGTCTGATGCTTCAATTAATTTTAAACAGACAGTTCAACAAAAGGATACCCAAAAAATGTAATTTTATCATTTAAATATTGAATTATTCTCTCTTAGTAAGATCCCATTTTCAATAAAATTGCAGTCTTACCTTGAATTGAAGATTAAGTCCATTTGCCTATCCCTCTGGACAAAAATCTCTGTTACTTTTTTGTAAAAGTCCTCCTATCTTCTTGTAGTTTCAAAAGTCTATCATAAATCTAATCTAATCAATAGATTTATGATTCGAAATGTATAAAAGTAGGGTAGACATGTGGATATTATCCGGCTGAACAAAACGTGCATTTATCTAACAGGTATGTTTCCCACAGATCTTATTTGGAGCTATTTTCTAAAATCCTATGGAGAAATCTCATTGCTTTTTTGTCGAGGGAAGCCCAGGGAAGCCATGCGCAGCTTACTTCTGGATTTTAGGACGCGTCGCTGCAGCTCTCTCGTCTCCTCTTCACACACCACACTTTTTCGCGGCACACGTACTTACAGCCAATCAGCTCTGAATTATGTGAGATGACGTATGGTGGGGATGGCAGCTCAATGCCCCTATGGACATTATTTTTTTGCCACACACATTAAATAGGAAAATATTCTGAGCATGCGCAGTGTAGTTTTTACAGTCACCATTGACTTAGACAGTGAGAGGGAGGGGCATGATCGGGTTTTGTCCCACATGGCTCTAAACAGCTCAATAGGCACACACTATAGACACTAATTAGAAGAACACAGACTAAAACAGCTATGTACAGACGCATCAGATGATTAAACATGATCTTAAAATATATTTTATATATTTTCTAATTTATTTTTTGCATTTTTTTGTAATCATTATACTTTCTGCTGACACTAGGTGGGGATGTACCTGCCCCTAATGACCAGTCGCCACTGAGTATACCCAACCACAAATTAGCAAAGGATGCACAATTAATATTTCTAACCAAACCAAACCACACCCTCTAGATGTATTCAACTCGAACTGTTGAAGCCTTAGAAGGCACTTTTACTTTTACAGCAGAAGTGCAACATAACTCTTGGAACAGTGGGTAGGCCTGGACCAATATGAACACAATGCAGGGCACAGCAGAGAGAAGCCCCACATTACTTTTGTGCTCCCATTCTTCCTGGCCAGAGGTACTCGGTTGCTTATTTGTACTTTATTTATTTTTTGCCAGCTGTATAATTTCTGGAGTTACAATTGTTTATATCCAATGATTTTGCTGAGCTTGTTATCCGGGGATTGGGAGAGAAACCCCATCTGAAGGGAACTTTGGGATTTTAGCCTTTGCAGGCCATTTACATACAGAACAACCTAACACACTAGATGAGAGGAAAAACCTTAAAGCAGAATAGGGCCCCTTTAAGTGCAACATAATCAAGATGATCACATACTATTAGAGCTTGACAAGAACATATTTTTGAGAATAAAAAATAAATGATATTGTATTTTCAATAAAATTCAACGATCTTCCATTACAAATCTATGTTGGTTTAACCCTGTTCACAGACGCATACAAATCCTTGTGAATTAATTAGATACACAAACTTCCCAGAGACATACCCCTGATAACAAACAAAAAAGTCAATTATGTATTTTGTTTCCTTCCAGCAGCCACAGGAGATTAGGCCATTTTCCTCTTGTAGTTTATGCATCTGTCCTAGCAGACACCAGCTTATTACAACTGATTTATTTGATTTTGTGAAGGCCATTATGAAATGCCGCTCTATAAATAACAAAGCAGCGATCCATAGGCAGCTTTCACGTGGCCTCAGAGTGTATGTAGTCCATACAAAAGAGCGGCCGGTTGCTAGGAGCACAAAAGCACCAAAGCCATTAGGGAACTGATAGAGTTTTTCCTCCTGCCATCAGGACAAAACTATAATTAGACATTAATTAGGGACTCTATGAAGGCCCTAAAGCTTGTGTGTGTGTGTGTGTGTGTGTGTGTGTGTGTGTGTGGTGTGTGTGTGTGTGTGTGTGTGTGTGTGTGTGTGTGTGTGTGTGTGTGTGTGTGTGTGTGTGTGTGTGTGTGTGTGTGTGTGTGTGTGTGTGTGTGTGTGTGTGTGTGTGTGTGTGCATGCAGGTGCGTGTGTGGATATTTAAGCACACATACATTTATGTGCGATGTGCCTCCTGTTGTAAAGAGGCTACATGTACCTTTTTCATTGAGCATATCTCAATTTTAGAGTGTTTTTTGTGTGAGCATGAAATGAAGGGTATCTTTGAATTTCACGGGAGATAAATCATTGTCCGATCGAAGCTAGAAATGCTGCTTGTTCTTCTCATTTCACCCATCATTTATAATCTTTATTACACAATAGTCCGAGCTAGACTTAAAAATATGCACCACAACATGTTAGAGTCTACTTTAGAGGTAGAATTATCTCGAAATAAAAAAAGACCATTTTTTTTTCATTTTGGGGCTGTCAGAAAAATGCCTATTTATAAGGGAAATATCATTATTTTGAGTCAGTGAACCTCGTCCAATGGCATCTTTTTATCCCTTTGAAGGAACAGGAACCTTAGATGCAGGAAAATGAAGAAATTGCAATACTTTTCTGTTATTTTGTCGGGCTATTTTGAGTCAAATTAGATCAAGGGGTGTTCCATCTGCCTTGTGTAACAATGAGACGCATTGGTTTGTTGGGAATAGCAAATGCACCTCTCCAGAAGATCAAAAAGGATTGCAGTAAAACGGTGCTCCTCTGTGTCATTTATCAAGACATATCAATCATTCTGATCAAATTACTCCAAAAACTGGAATAATAAAGGCATTTAGTATTCTACTAGTTAATCATTATTTTATTTCAGTGATGTTGCTATCTACATAAACGTACACAGTTGCTATTGCAAAACAAATCTGTATCAAAACATGGTAATGGCATTTCATGAAACTAAAATGCAAATTAACTCTTTTGGGAATTTAATACAAATTATTTCTGCCCTATCCAGGGTTGTCAGAAGCCACACATGGTCTGTGACAACAAGCGGAAATATAGGGATAATTATCTCATTGCCACTCACAGGAGAAACATGTTGGCTGTTAGATTGCTGGACAATCAAATCTCCATGCCAACTAATTGATGTATTTCCAAAGGGATTGAACCATGTAGGACTGATTTGCATGTGTGACAAGCTGCTACAGCTTTGACGTCCCTGGATGTGACCCACAGTGCTGATGGGATCATTTATCAGCAGAGACGTTTGTATTTATGATTAAAATTAACATCTAGACTTTGTTACTCTTTGCATTCTGATGGTCTCGAAAAAGCAGAAACTGGGAAAATGTTGTTGACTTGCCAGTATACTACGTGGAAAGAAAAAGTTTACATAACAATATAAAAAAGTATTTATAAAGAAGGTAACTAAAGAATACATTCTGACCTTTTTATTTAAGGGTTAGGGTTAGGTTTAAGAGTCAATGCAGCTTTTTGGAAACCACACAAAGGAACTGCCCATTAAAGAGTTCCCTTAACTGTCAGAAACATACTGTACAAGTTATAAAACATTTTTTTTTTCATATACAGTAGCTCTATCCCTATAATTTAATCATAAAAATGATTGAAAAGGAAAAGCAGAATAGAAAAGATTTTACTTCACAAGAATAGGCCCCATGGTAATAAAACATCCAGGTCAATCATGTATTTAGGGATATAGCAGCAGGTTGAGTTTGTTTTTACAGCTAACTACGAAATTCTTTATTATTCCGCCGGGTTATTTTGCACCTCTTCTTCCCCCACATTGCACATCGCAGCAACTCCGTTCAAACATCAAAACGTTCAGCTCGGTAGAGAATCGATGGCTATTACTTTTCTCATTCATGACTTTCATAATTCCAGAGATACATCCCATAATTCATCACATTTTTAACATGGAAGTCAATGGAGAAACTCTTCAGATTTCAACAATCTTCATGCAACTTCAACTGCTAACTGATCCTTCTTCAACTGCTAACTGCTCCTTCATACTTTCACTCAGAAACCTCATTTCAACTTTAAAATGTTAAACATCTTTCTGACATTATTCGTGAAACACAACTCTTAAATCTGATTCTTACTTTTACAGATATTAAACATTGTTCAGACCTTGGTAAAGAGGCCTTCTTCAGAGTGCGTGATGTCACAGCTAGAGTGGAGGACAGATTTAATGTTGCCTTCATATTTTCTTTTAAACCTGCCATAATTCCCAAACCCTACATTCCTGAGACATAATCTTTCATGAGAAACATAGGAAAACATCTCGTAGCTTGAAAAATAAAAAATAAATAAGCAAAATAATTAAACAAAATGCCTCTTGAGGGCATGAAGTGACAAAAACTTTCAACATGTCTCCATTAAACCCCATTAGGCGCATTCACACCGCAGTACTTTTCCCACAAAGGTTCATGAGAACTCTTTAGTTCTCATGAACTAAGTACAGATCGCGTTCACACCGGAATAAGTCCCTGGGGGAGGATTAGGCAAATGAAGCCGCTGACGTCACTTCTTCTTCTTCTGCTTTGGGTTTACTGGCAGGCCGCAAACCACTTCACGGCGTATACTGCCGCCCAAAGTCCCCGGCCGGAAGTCCCCGGAGTTGGGGACTGGCTTCAGTAGAAGCTGCTGGGAGTCCCAGCAGCTTCTACTGAAGCCTTCCGAGTAAATCGCCAGAACGCCGACACCTCCTCATCTCCACCGCTCCCATGTTTTATTTTGTGTTGCCATAAGTTAGTCTCTCTGCATTTCTGCGATGGGCTAATGTTAATAATGCTAATGCGAGGATAATAAAATGGCGGCTTCACAAAACTTTTTGGGAGTTTTACGGGACGTGGTTTGCAATCCGCCCAGTCAATCAGACATAGGAACCTTTTTCTCCCACGAAGGTCCCTGCGCTCTAGCAGGGACGGAAAAGGGGGTGAAAAGGTTCTCATGAACTAATTTTAGTTCCGGCTCTTTTTGGTGTGAACGCAACATTTCGGAACTATATCGGAACTAAAGTGGGAAAAGTACTGCGGTGGGAAAAGTACTGCGGTGGGAAAAGTACTGCGGTGTGAACGCGCCTATTGTAAATTCAGCCTCACCTTTCCCCACCACAGCAGCCGCACACCTTTAGTTAAACTACCAAAAAGGCCACATTATTAATCCGAAAGTACACAAAAAGTACACTTCAGATGCTCAAGTTCCTTGACATGCTTCACGCTTTGAAATTTCACCGATATCTGTTATGGTTTTTAAACAAAACGTTCACATGTAAGAGGTTTATCTCTCATTCGGAACAATGAAAATGCTCGCCTCTCACTGATCACCATGGAAACCTTTGATCTCTGGACACGTCGTTAGCTCAAATATAAACACCTGTGTCATGGAACACGATGATGTCATAACTCTAACTGACATGCTCAGAGCAGCAGACTTCAGATAATGGTTAACACAGCTCTACGTCAAATCTGACATCTCACGATATGCCGTTTCCATGGAAACGCATCCCTCGCCATAAAACGGTGGCGGTTTTCTCATAACTTCAGTGAAAATGCTCCAAACGGCCCAAAACTTTACAGCTTTGGTAACGATGCAGCCATCAACGCATCTAAGCGTATTATGGGATGTCATCAAATGATGTTGGCATGGCGACAGATCATTCGCCATCAAGTTAGTTCAAATATTCTGCTGCTTTTCCAAGCCTTTTTACTGTCTTTTCTTCTCTCATCACACATTCCAGCCCCCAGTGTTCATGTATCATTTCAATCTAAATTCTTCACTTTCTTCTTACACATTACATTTCAGCATAGCAATTCAGTGTCAGCTTTTCAGCATAAAGCATACCCACTAGCAATTTCTTCAGGAATTGCATTCTCTAGTTGTATCTTAAGACCCTGACCCTCTTTCCCTTACAAAGGTATTGTGCAAATTAACAACGTTTGAAATGACTCTCTGGTAAGGGTGACAATAGTTGTGTTTGTCTAGTATAGAGGCAATCTGAGTGTATCCATTTATCTCTAACGTAATCCTAGGAGTTTCTTTATTGTGCCAATGTCTTCTGGTTACATGTTTGATTTGTATATAATGGAAGACTAGAGACAACATCTTTCACTTTTAATCTCCAAATACATTATTAAATGAGTTGTTATGCATCATAATCCTCTATCCATTATGTGTATGTCGATTTTGTTTTATGTGTACTATTCATATTCAAAAGTGTAGAATATTTCATCAGTATAAGTATGTCACAATTATGTCCAATTTACAAATACGTTTTTATTGTTTCAGTATCAAACTACTTCCATTCAAAAATCTAAACCCCAAACGTAAACTGTCTTGACAGTTTTATTCACCAAGTTTTATTGTAGAGCATAACATATGAAAAAAGGGACCAAGCACAGCACCCTGGGGAACCCCATGAGCTGTGGCTCATTGGCTGATGTTTATGGAGTTAAATTGTTATCTTTCAAAGAGTTCCATGTAAAATGTAGATTGATTTAAAGTTGTATAACTTCTCTTTCAAACAATATGTGATGGCTGGGAACTATGTTTATAGTTAACTTTACAATATTATGATCAGTCCAACTCACAAGATGAAAAATCCTTCAGATCAAGACATCGGTAAACTGCTCAAATTTAAATGTCTCAAAGTTCTCATGGTCGTTTGGCCCCAACGTACTCAAATTATGCCAAAACCATTTTTATCATTATTTGCATGGCAGTTAAAAGGCAAAAAAGCAGAGAAATGTGCAAAAGCTACTGTACATGTGTGGCACTGACTGGAGACCTCTGGATATTAGTAAGCAGCATCACTGTAGGACCAGATAGTGCTCACAAAATGATAGCTGCCGTATTCTACTATAATAAAATACCCTCTGATTTATCTTATCAGTTTGTCATGCATTTCTTTATGTGTATTTGTTTTATCTCCCTCCAAAATACACGTAAAATTGTTATTTAAACTAGTGATTAACAATAATTAATAACAGATTGTAATTGTGATTGACACCATTTCGATTTTCATAACCAAATGACCCCACTATAGATTACATATTATTCACTCTTCCTAAAAAAAACTCTGCTTTTGGTTTCCACCATGTCACTTGATAAAGGCTATTGAGCGTTTCTGCTTTAAGAATAGTATATTTATCTTTTTTGGGCTGTTTTCTTCCTGTACAAATATGTACAAAAAAATCAGCTCTTGTGTCATTGTGTCCTCAGCTCTGCCCTCATGAACCTCATTCTTTAGTCTCAACACATGAATATGTGCTACAGACTTTTAAAAAATTCCATTCTCAAGGCCATTTTCTTTTAATCATAACAATATTATCATCATATTAGCAAAATATTTTCTTCTGTGCCATGGTAGCAGTGATTGCTCTATCATATCCACCTGATAGCGAGCTGTATGCTGCAGGACTGATACGGCTGGCAAGCTGCAGGTTCACTGGAATGAGAGCAACTTCAACTAGCAGACTTTTTTTATCTCAACAATTGTCACATTATATAATCAAAAAGCCAAATTCCCTTGTCATTTTACAGTTGTTTTTATGTTTACAGCATGGCCATGTCAATGTCGAGATCTCCTTTTTTCTCCAAATATTTATCATATAATCACTAATAATGTATTACATTCTTTGACACCATGCATTGAGTGCTATTAGGTGTATTGCATTTAAAGCATTAAACATGTGCAGCTAAATAAAATATATCAGATTTTTGAGTAATAGTAGTGTCCCATCATTTATGCAACAAAACCTTTTTTTCATAAAACCTTCTCAAATCTTTATAACCCACCAAATTACAAAAAAATTAAATCCATTCTTTCAGTTGAAAAAAAGAGGATTATGACTTATTACTGTGAGAGTTCTTCAGGTAACACCACAAAAAGGTCTAATGAACTGTTGTTCTTAAGACAAAAGAGAAGGACCTTTTTCAGTCAGGCTGGAATGATTATCAGCAGGTGAAGCAGCTGCAGGGGAAAGTTAGCGTAAGACTGCCCTCTGCTGTAGCCTAACTGTCTGAATGATACTGAAACACAGGATGCTAAAGGTTTGTGGCCGTAACTACAGTGTGTTGGGATTAAAAAAGCATTTTTGAAAAATGGCCAATAGCAGCCAAACTGATATTTGTGCTCGGTTATAGAATGACTGCTGATGCAATGTGTTTTCAATTCAAAAGTATTTCAATAAGAAGTGTAATCTGTGTACAAGTGTAAATAGCCTGTAAAACAACATAGGACACTAGCAAAAGTAGCTGGAGAATATTAGTTAACGCAAATGCTCGCTGCAATAAATAAATAAAGAATAATAAATATATATATAAATTAAATCGGCAACCTAGCTAGGAAATGTCAAACGTAAACATAACATGTATACAAATAATGATTTAAGCAGTAACTAATTTATAGCATTGAAATATTAAACTAAAATGTAAATCTAGAAGGATTTAGTTTGTAGATTTGCAGTAGTCCATTACAAGAGCGATGCAAGTGGGTGTTTTTATTCTAAAATACGCATTTCCAGTTTATAACAACCCCGTCGATCATATTGGTGACTTCAGTTAAAGGTTTCATGTCAGTCTTAACATCAGTTGGGATGGGCAAAATGATCCAACGCTATTTGGTTCTTTGTGGTGCCGGTACAAAACATGATTCTACCTCTGTTCACAAGTCTTATGAAATAAGCGATGTTAAACAAAAATAATTTCGTTATGGCTCTAAATAGGATTGAAAGTAAGGTTATTTGGTAAATGTACTAAATTACTAAGTTATTTAGTGAATGTAATGTCCAACAGTTTCGAGTCATACATATTTGGTGGGCAAAAATACTTTTTTCCATAATCACAGTTTTATTCATTTACATTTTTATTGACCTTTAAAACACATCTGTAACATCATTTGAGTTTTCACATATCACAACCAGCCAGCCAGTCTTAACTTTGATTGGTATCCTAACTCTCATAGAGAAAGAGATACAGACATGTGGTGTGTTGTCTTTTTTCACCTGTATGGTGCGATGCTGGGCGACATGGGGGAAGATGATCTGCTGCACGGCACTAGCATCATGACTGTCTGTGTTTAAACCAGCAGCAGTGCAGCGGTACACAGACTAACCTGTGTGTGTGTGTGTGTGTGTGTGTGTGTGTGTGTGTGTGTGTGTGTGTGTGGTGTGTGTGTGTGTGTGTGTGTGTGTGTGTGTGTGTGTGTGTGTGTGTGCGTGCGTGCGTGCGTGCGTGCGTGCGTGCGTGCGTGCGTGCGTGCGTGTAACGTAGGTCTTCATGTGTGTATGCTTAACATGTATGTATTTATCACAGTAAAGACGGTATACAAAAACTTTTTAAAGAACTTTCAAGCTCATCCCATGGTCACACACACATTTAACATAATAATATACTCATATTAATATAAAAATGTACAGTATGAGCACGGAGTCTATTCAAAAGAAATCCTCATTAAGTAGCTGCTTAGGGACTTCCTATCAAATCACATATACAACTGTCAACTCCTGTTTTCAAGAATAACATTTTAACCTCAATTGACTTATTTTTTTAAGAGAGTTTTTTATTATAGGATTTGATACAGTAATATAAGCTTGTGTTTGCACCCTTGAGAAGCAGTGCTTTATTTTCAACCCAATGTATGCTTTTCCATAAGATGAGAATAATAATAATGCAATGCGTTTCCTGCAGATATATGTACAATTGATGTCAAAGGGCTGGGTAATTGATGAGCCAGCTAATTGATATTCAGCCCTGAAGTCTCATGGGCAGCCGATTGACATTCAGTCTGTGCTGCCTAAGAACCAGCACAGAGGAAACAAAGCCGCTGTGAGGAGGATATATCACTGACAAGCTGCTTGAATAGACTTGTGTCCCGAACACTCAGCCTTCTTATGCGTCTTCTTTTTTTTCCTTTTGCTCAAGATGTCTTTTAATGTATAAGAGCAGGGCATTTCTATAAAGAAGATCCAAGAGAGCACCTGCGTTTGATTTCTGGGCCCGCAATTTCCCTCATTAGCTGTATATTCAATTAGGCTGCATGTCCCCTGTATTGTCAGGGGATCTGGGTCAAACACTCAGGTCACTTTGAAGAGCTTGAGTACTCTATCCTTGGCCTCATGTTTGATAGCAGACAACTGGCTGAAGACTACCATCAAACACTTGGGACTGATCTTGAGCTAAATGAGTGACAATGACTTTCTGATTAAATGTTCCTCTTCCTGCAGGCGTCTGACCTCAACAACGCCCATACATTATACAAGTCTGAAAACTACAACACATCTGCCATGCGGAGTCCACAAGACAAATGTAAGTGCCTTCATCATTGTTAGAAAGTGATGTCAGGGATTTCCCAGCCTGTCCTCCTCCAAAAAACGACCAAATAGGATGATTGTTCAGCAGCTAATTCGACCTATAGACTACGACCTATAGTCACGTTTTAAAGTTAAAGTTTTAAAGTTTAGCACCTCTAGTGGTCGTGTAAGAAACAACAATTTGCAGCATATGGGCTGATGCTCCCGTTGATTGCAAACGCTCCGGAGGGTCGTATATTAAATAACTCTCTCTGGAAAATCCTAAATTGTGGAATAGTTTGGCCATTAAAATGCTTTTTGATTTGATTTCTAGCGAGAAGTGTATATTGTGTAGGATCTATAGTTTGATAGATATTACGAAGATGATTTGAGGTCTCGCCAGGAGAACGTGTATATACTACGTCTTTCCCCTATTCCTTTATATTGACGGCAGCATCCAGGTAAAGTTGGCGTCAACCCTCACGTGGTGAATACAGTATTTCCGGTCTTGACATTTTCATAATAAAACTTTGCTTTTAAAGGTATGCTACGATTAGCCCTTCATGAAACATGTAACTGTTTTACCTGATGCTATTGCTGATGTGATTATGCTTCTTGCCACTGCACAAATGGCCTTCTGTATTTATATTTGAATTGTATGTTTTTTGTTTAATGCCCTTGTTTTATGTTGAAACTTGTTGTGTGCCATGTTGGTCAGGACTCCCTGGAAGAAGAGATCTTGTATCTCAATGGGACATTCCTGGATAAATAAAGGATAAATAAAATAAATTAAAAAAACTGGAAGTATTCCCATCACTGTCAAATGAACATTGATTGGTTTAAATGGTGTACAATGCGTTTGTGCTTTTAACCTTCGATTCAGAGAAACAAATAGCTTTTTCGGAGATTAGGATGGCTACCCATAATCCTCAGCTATCGCTTGGGACTATAGAGGCTTCTCAATATTCTAATTTCCCCTCCTCGACTTTCCCTATCCTCCTGTCTTAGTCCCGCC
Organism: Harpagifer antarcticus; assembly: GCA_902827135.1. NCBI lineage: Eukaryota > Metazoa > Chordata > Actinopteri > Perciformes > Harpagiferidae > Harpagifer > Harpagifer antarcticus. The sequence goes on along the minus strand of CADEHL010000883.1, from coordinate 3,255,289 downwards.
CGCAGGAGATGCGAGCGGAGGACTCGAGGAGGGGAACCGAGGAGAAAGGAGGGGAAGCAGCAGGCGGTTAGAGAAATGAGAACTCCTCTCCTCTGAGCGGTCATTTTAAAGAGACGTCCATTAATGATGACAGGAGGCACAGCAGCCCTCTGTCTGATGGACAGATGTGTTCATGACGACTTATATATTTACTTTTAATTCATTGACAGTGCGGTATACAGGGGCGGCGCCAGGGGGGAGCTAGGGGGTGCTGAAGCACCCCCCAGGATTGCCAAAGCACCCCCTAAGCACGCCCAAGAAATATGTGGGTTTTTTTTTTTTTTTTCGAAAATTCTTATTATTATTTTTATTAAATTAAATTAGAAAAATTATTGATTACATCAATGCAAATGTGAAACAAACAAATGTTTGACCAAAAACATAAAGCCAACACAGGTGATATGATTAGGCCAATGGCCAGCACCCATTCGATTTTTGACCTACCCATAGGCTAAATTACTTTGTGACACTTGAGTGACTTCCTGTTAGCTAGAGCGCCAAATGATTTGCTAACAGCAAAGTGAAAAGTGTATCGTTTTTTAGTCCTTAAACGTCCACGTGTAGACACTCAATCAAAACCACCTGAAAGCGAGAGGGATTCTGCACATAATAGGCCTCGTGAGTACAATAGCTTACTTCTGGGCCTCTGTGTTTCATTCAAGCTCTGCTCTGTGTGTGTGGCACGAGCCATTTTGTGTGCGATCGAGCGAGAGAGAGCTCGCGCACCGGTGGATATCTACCGGAGATCGTTGTTGTCACGATCTGTCCGTGTTGTGTTTTGTCTGTCTGTTTCTGTCTTTAGTTTCCTGTTTTGTTTTGTAAAGTGTTCACCCCCCGTTTCCTGCCTGTCGCTTTTTGTCTGTTTTCCCTCCCTGATTTACCCGATTGTGTTCACCTGGTGTCCCTGTGTTTTCTCCTCCCTCCTCACCTGTGTCTTGTTTGTGTGATTAGTCTTGTGTGTATTTAAGTTCTGGTTTTTCTGTCTGTCTTTGTCGGTTCGTCTTGTGTCATGACCTGGTCTGCGGTGAGTGTTCTGTTATGTCTTTGTGATTATGTAGCCTTGAAATAAAGGAGTCATTTTTGTCACTATAATCTGCATTTGGGTCCTACTTCCCACACACACCGTAACATTACGAACCGACCAGAAATGGGCCCAGCAGATCCGTTCGAGTGGGAATTATTCAATTTTTCCTTTTTTTTGGCTAACTGCTCGGATCGATGGAAGAGAGCACCCGGAGTTCAGCAGCGAGAGGCTGTGTTGTCGGAGGCGCGCCAAATGGCTAGAGAGAAACCAGGTTTGGTGAAGTTCTTACCTGGCTGGATTTCAAAGATCCTCCCGGTGTGTGATTCCCGGCCTGCTAGCCCCAGGCATGCTAGCTCCCTGCCTCCCGATTCCCAACCTGGCACCATACGCCTTGGTGGGTTCCGTCTGGAGTCAGCCCCGGCTTCTTCCCCATTTCCTGCTCCTGTCCAGGATCCGTTCTCGGGTACTCGTCTGGCTTATGGAGGTCCACGGAGTATTCAGGCGGCTGCTAAAAGGAGTCGTCGCAAGGCCAGGTTAGCCCGAGCCCTAGCAGCCATGGTTCCGGTTACAGTTCCGGCCCCAGCAGCCATGGTTCTGGCTCCAGTACCGGCTCCAGTACCCCTGGTCGCGACTCCAGTTTCGGCTCCAGGACTGGCTTACCGGCCAACGCCAGCTCCCCGAGTCCTGACCGGCATACCGGCCGACTCCAGCACCTCGTCTCTTGTTGGCTCCCCAGCCAACACCAGCTCCCCGTGTCCTGTCGGCGTACCGGCCGACTCCAGCACCTCGTCTCTTGTTGGCTCCCCAGCCAACACCAGCTCCTCGTGTCCTGTTGGCTCCCCAACCAACTCCAGCTCCCCGTGTCCTGTCGGCGTACCGGCCGACTCCAGCACCTCGTCTCTTGTTGGCTCCCCAGCCAACACCAGCTCCCCGTGTCCTGTCAGCGTACCGGCCGACGCCAGCTCCTCGTGTCCTGTCGGCGTACCGGCCGACTCCAGCACCCCGTGTTCTGTTGGCAAACCAACTCTCTCAAGTTTCCCCTCCAGACACTTCTCAAGTCCCCTCTCAGGTCCCCTCTCGAGTCTTTTCTCGTGTCCCCTCTCAAGTCAACTCTCCAGTGTCCTCTCGAGTCACCTCTCAAGTTTCCCCTCAGGTCTCCTCTCGAGTTCCCTCTCAAGTCCCCTCTCAGGTCCCCTCTCGAGTTACCTCTCGAGTCACCTCTCGAGTTCCTTCTCGAGTCCCCTCTCAGGTCTCCTCTCGAGTTACCTCTCGAGTCTCCTCTCGAGTTCCCTCTCAAGTCCCTTCTCAGGTCCCCTCTCGAGTTATCTCTCGAGTCAACTCTCCAGTGTCCTCTCGAGTCACCTCCCAAGTCAACTCTCCAGTGTCCTCTCGAGTCACCTCTCAAGTTTCCCCTCAGGTCTACTCTCGAGTTCCCTCTCAAGTCCCCTCTCAGGTCCCCTCTCGAGTTACCTCTCGAGTCACCTCTCGAGTTCCTTCTCAAGTCAACTCTCCAGTGTCCTCTCGAGTCACCTCTCAAGTCAACTCTCCAGTGTCCTCTCGAGTCAACTCTCCAGTGTCCTCTCGAGTCACCTCCCAAGTCAACTCTCCAGTGTCCTCTCGAGTCACCTCTCAAGTTTCCCCTCAGGTCTCCTCTCGAGTTACCTCTCGAGTCAACTCTCGAGTTCCTTCTCGAGTCCACTCTCCAGTTTCCTCTCAAGTTCCCTCTCAAGCCCTCTCTCGAGTCCCCACTCAAACCCCATGTCTTGTCCAGTTGGAGGTCCCGCAGACTAGCCCTCTGCCGGGGGTCCTGCCAACCCCATGTCCTGTCCAGTTGGAGGTCCCGCAGACTAGCCCTCTGCCGGGGGTCCTGACAACCCCATGTCTTGTCCAGTTGGAGGTCCCGCAGACTAGCCCTCTGCCGGGGGTCCTGCCAACCCCATGTCTTGTCCAGTTGGAGGTCCCGCAGACTAGTCTCCTGCCGGGGGTCCTGCCAACCCCATGTCCTGTCCAGTTGGAGGTCCCGCAGACTAGCCCTCTGCCGGGGGTCCTGCCAACCCCATGTCTTGTCCAGTTGGAGGTCCCGCAGACTAGCCCTCTGCCGGGGGTCCTGCCAACCCCATGTCTTGTCCAGTTGGAGGTCCCGCAGACTAGTCTCCTGCCGGGGGTCCTGCCAACCCCATGTCCTGTCCAGTTGGAGGTCCCGCAGACTAGCCCTCTGCCGGGGGTCCTGCCAACCCCATGTCTTGTCCAGTTGGAGGCCCCGCAGACTAGCCCTCTGCCGGGGGTCCTGCCAACCCTTTGTCCTGTCCCGTTGGAGGCCTCGCCGACTAGCCCTCTGCCGGGGGTCCTGCCAACCCCATGTCTTGTCCAGTTGGAGGTCCCGCAGACTAGTCTCCTGCCGGGGGTCCTGCCAACCCCGTGTCCTGTCCCGTTGGAGGTCCCGCCGACTACGCTCCTGCCGGGGGTCCTGCCAACCCTATGTCCTGTGCCGTTGGAGGTCCCGCCGTCTACTCTCCTGCCGGGGGTCCTGTCAATCCTATGTCCTGTGCTGTTGGAGGCCCCGCCGACTACTCTCCTGCCGGGGGTCCTGCCAACCCTGTGTCCTGTCCCGTTGGAGGCCCCGCCGACTACTCTCCTGCCGGGGGTCCTGCCAACCCTTTGTCCTGTCTCGTTGGAGGTCCCGTCGTCCACCCTCCTGCTGGGGGTCCTGCCAACTCCTGGTCCTCTTCCGTGGGGGATCCTGCCGAAGCCTGTCCCGCCGGCTCCGGTTCCTGTCCGGCCGACACCGGGTCCTGCCCGGCCTCCGGAGCTGTCTGGTCTTCGCCCTCATGCTCGGCCCCCTGAGTTCGCCCGCTGTGGCCTTCGCCCCACCATGGACTCTGCCTTGCCCCCGGGCCGTCCGCCCGAGACCCCCACCTTGGACTCTGCCTTGCCCCCGGGCCGTCCGCCCGAGTTTCCCACCTTAGACTCTGCCTTGCCCCCGGGCCGTCCGCCCGAGACCCCCACCTTGGACTCTGCCTTGCCCCCGGGTCGTCCGCCCGAGTTCCCCACCATGGACTCTGCCTTGCCCCCGGGCCGTCCGCCCGAGACCCCCACCTTGGACTCTGCCTTGCCCCCGGGCCGTCCGCCCGAGTTTCCCACCTTAGACTCTGCCTTGCCCCCGGGCCGTCCGCCCGAGTTCCCCACTTTAGACTCTGCCTTGCCCCCGGGCCGTCCGCCCGAGATCCCTTCCTGGTCCCCTACTGGGCTCCTGGGTGGTCAGCTTAGTCCCGTCCTCCGGACCCCCTCCACCCACCCTGGTGGCCTAGGGATACGTCCCTCCTCCGGACCCCCTCCACCCACCCTGCTGGACTGTGTGGGATTTTTGTTTTTGGGGTTTAGGGACGTCTGGGATCCGTCCCTTGAGGGGGGGGTTCTGTCACGATCTGTCCGTGTTGTGTTTTGTCTGTCTGTTTCTGTCTTTAGTTTCCTGTTTTGTTTTGTAAAGTGTTCACCCCCCGTTTCCTGCCTGTCGCTTTTTGTCTGTTTTCCCTCCCTGATTTACCCGATTGTGTTCACCTGGTGTCCCTGTGTTTTCTCCTCCCTCCTCACCTGTGTCTTGTTTGTGTGATTAGTCTTGTGTGTATTTAAGTTCTGGTTTTTCTGTCTGTCTTTGTCGGTTCGTCTTGTGTCATGACCTGGTCTGCGGTGAGTGTTCTGTTATGTCTTTGTGATTATGTAGCCTTGAAATAAAGGAGTCATTTTTGTCACTATAATCTGCATTTGGGTCCTACTTCCCACACACACCGTAACAGTTGTGGTTAGCATCTGGTGCTAGCTAGCCAAGCTAACGGGTATAAGGATTGAAATTACGGGCCAAAAGTTGTATTTACAAGTATTAAAAGTAAGCAGAGGACCACAAACCAACTGAGACCCGTCTGTCCGCCGCATCTACGCACTGTACAACACGCACCTACACACTGTCAGGGTTCCCACGGTACCTGGAAAACATGGAATAAATTTTTTCATTTTCCAGGTATGGAGAAGTCATGGAAACTGAGCAAAAGTGAACACTTACATGGAAATAGAAACAATTGTCCTGGACATTTTTATTGGATAAGGTGTAAAATAGTAATAAAATGAAACTATTGAGCACAGAATTAAGATGAGTTTATAAAAACCCTTTACATGTCAACAGCTTTTACTGTAGATAGAAATGGATGATCCCATGTTGTAGAGCATGCTCTTGGCATCCTATATGGTATATTGGATGTTGGAATTTGATGAAGGCAACTTGGTGATATCAGGGTTGCCAACTCTCACGCATCTGGCGTGTGACACACGCTTTCACTCTCAATGTCACGCTCTCACGCTGCCCAAACTATTCTCACGCCAAAAACAAGATGCACCGGCGATCGGTTTTGGTTGGTTATTTACAATGTTGAGTTGACAGCTGCTCAAGCTGTCGATCCGCTCCCTCCCCGCCCCCACCACTCTTAACAACGTTAACAGACAGCAGAGCAGTGGGAGCCGGTTGGTCAATCCGACCCATATTGCGCATGCGCAAATCTAAGATCCAGTAGAAATGATAAAAAATAAAAGTCTGCTGCTTATTGTTCTACTAGGCCAAAATAGAGTCAAAGAGTATATGAGAGTGAGAGTGCGTTAATTAATATATTTGGCAGTTTAAAGTAAGTCTGTAGATTTGTTTGTGTGTGTGTGTTTCATGTATTGGCCTCTCACAATAATTAATTTTGTGGGATACATTTTCACAGAAATTATTGCGATAAACGATAATATTGTCGGCACCGTTGTATGACCATTTTAGACCACTGACATAATGATAATATATAATAATAATTCAAGTACATCCTTTCAAACTGCTTGTCACATCCTCATGTAAATGGAAATCTATCGAGGTCAGAAAAGTTATCGAGTTCATTTTTATTTATCAATTAATTGCTTATCGCGACAGGCCTATGCACACAATAAAACAGTGGATACAAACATGTGTTTGACTTTCATTAGTGAATGAAACTTTGTGCCCTTTATAGTCTGTGTCCAATGTTGTGTATTTGTATATTGTATATATATATATCATATATATATATATATATATATGCTAAGGTCCCGCTACTGACACGATAGCAGTAATTTAGTGCGCATATGTGTAATTAAACCCTTTATATCAAAATCTCACTCCAGCCAGGTACACAAAGTTGGTAACCCTGGTGATATGGACTTTAAAAGTATAGTTTCGGATTGGTGGACTTCAGGAATAATAACGTTACTCGCGATCTCAATAGAAGGGTCAAATACATGCATTTCCCAGCCAACACGGGAGCCTTGACATCTACAGTGAAACTTCTTATGCAAGTTTATCCTCAAATGTAAGTAGCTGTGTTTTAACTGTGGTAAACGTGGGTTTATCAACGTTAGTTAGTAAGCAGTGCAATCTTGTTAACTAGCTAGCAACTTGAGTTTGAGTTTGTTTTGAATTTGGATTTGTTAATGATGGTTAGCAAGCACATGGAGTGCAATCTTGCTAGCCAACATTCAGTTTGCTAACTAACTAGCTAGTGTTGGCTAGCTTGCATTGCTAGCTAACTACCAATACATTTTCACATTAGGCTGTGACATTACTTCTATACTAGTTGACATGAATAGTCTAGTCTTGATACATGTTGTAACATTCATTCTTATATCTACTTTTAGCTATTTTGTGATTTTTCGTTTTTTTCTTAAAAAAAATGATACTACTAAATAGGAACATTTGGGGTGAGACATTTTTGAAAAATCATTGATCATGCCTAGACTGATTCTATACATATATACTGTTAAGCTAAGCTTACTAGTGGGGTTGCTGTACTGAGGAACCACAGGGGGACCAGCCTTATGTTTTCCCTTTTAGGTTCATTAGTTTGATTTACAAAAGATTTTACAGAGTAAGAGTAGGCATACCCTTCTACGTAAGACTCATAATCTCAAATGTGTGATGCATTACAGGAGTGAGTGACAATGACACGCGGGCAGATTCAAGTCACATTGGAAAGATTACTCTCAATACAAGGACTGGATTGGAGAGGTACCAGGAGATGTCCACAAGGCTTATTGCAAGTTTTGCCGCAAGTCATTTGACATCAGCAATATGCTCCCTCAAGAGCCATTCAAAAGGACAAACCCACACCAAGTTAGCTGGACAGCTAAATAGGGGTGTAACGGTTCACAGAAGTCACGGTTCGGTTCATACCTCGGTTTGGGGGTCACGGTTCGGTACGGTTTCGGTACAACAAGGAAAAGCAAAAAAAAGTCCCAAATGCATAATTTTTTTTTGCTGTTATTTATTTTTAACAGTAGTGCAAGTTTTGGTATGAAAATAAGGAACTCTAACATTTGGAATCATTAACTGTATTACACAGTTAAAAACAAACCACAAACAGTAACACTCAGATGGCCATATTATAATGGCTGATGTCAAACAAAAAGGTTAAATAAGCTGTACAACTAAAAAGAATGTATTGAACATATTAAAATAAATAATAAGAAAGTGTTTGAATCACAATCAATAAAAGGTAAGACAGAACTGTATAACATCTCCTGTCAAAATATAAAATAAATACAATGATAAATATAAAACAAAATAAAATCTGTACCTTTAGGTGCAATGTCTAACATGTGTAATTAACTTGTGAGTGTGTGAGGCCATTATGCCTAAATAAAGGTACTCAAGCTTTACTCTATTTTCAAGTTGTTCTTCAAAAAGATGAGTTTGTCTACGTTGTCAGTAGTGAGGGCAGATCTGTTGGCGGTAACTATGTCACCTGCCGTCAAGAAAACCCTCTCGCTGGGGACTGAGACTGACTCGGATGTGATTGAGCATGTTTGTCGTGTTACCACTAGCATACCGCACCGCTGTCGAACAACGCCGACACACCGTCCTCGTCCGATCCACAACTCGCACCCCATCATTGTTGTAGTCCACAGGGAACCCGAAATGTTCCCACACACCTGATTTAAAAGAAGCAGGTGGGTCTTCTAGCTGTGTGTTGTGTGAACTCGCCATAGCTAACTTTTCTTCTTCATGTATTGTGTTCGTTTTGTTGTGTTTTGTTCTTGTTCTTCATTTGTTATATACGGGCGGCTGGCTTTTAGGCGGAATACCGCCCCCTGGATTATATATAGTGTAATGCTGCCCTGAGTGACAGACTTTTTTCCCACTCGTAAGAAAAGGCGTATTCGCCGTGTGACTGCATGTGCCGAACCGTGACGGTACGGGACGAATACGGATACCGTTACACCCCTACAGCTAAATAATGAAAGAAGAATGACAGATGTCTTGACTACAAACACAGGAGAGGGAAGAAGCGGCCCAACAAGCCAGGATATTGAAAGTGACAGTCAGGTGCCCAGTACCAGCAGTGAACAGCCTACGGAAAAAGGCTCTGGAGCTCAGGGGAAAACATTTTTTTCAAGCCAAGCTGTATTTGAAGCAGAGATTCGCTGGGTCATGAAGATGGTCAGGTCACACTTCTCGTTCAACTCCAACTCTGACATTTCAAACACTTTTGCTCAAATGTTCCCAGACAGCGAAATTGCCAAACAATTGACATGTGGCGCAACAAAATCGGCTTACCTTATATGTTTTGGCTTGTATCCTCATTTTAAAGAGCAGCTGATCGAAGACGTAAGAAAAGCAAAGTGTCATGTAGTGTCTTTTGACAAATGCCTTAACAAAGTGACACAAACAGTAGCTGTGCGTTACTTCACTTCAGAGTTCCTAGGACACACTCAGGCAGAGTAGCTCTTGGAGAGTATCAACAGATCCCTGTCACCTCTGGACCCCAAGAAGCTCCTGCAAATATCGATGGACAGCCCTACAGTGAATTGGAAGTTCTTAAGAATATTCCAAGAGGACAAGAGCAAAGAGGACCCAGATGCACCAAAGCTCATCAACCTGGGAAGTTGTGGTCTGCATGTTGTGCATGGAAGTTTCCAGACCGGAGAGAGGGAAACAGGTTGGAAAATCGGAGATGCGCTGAGAGCGCTTTGGCAGGTGTTCCATGACTCGCCAGTAAGGCGAGAGGATTTCAGTGAGCTGACTAAAACGGCAAGATTTCCTCTGAAGTTCTGTGCCACTCGATGGGTTGAAGACTTGCAAGTTGCTGAGCGGGCAATCGAAGTGTGGCCAGCTGTGATGGCGTACATCCACAGCCACAAGAAACTTCCGAAGAGTAAAGTGCCAACATCGGCGTTCTACTTGACAGTCAAGAAGGCACCCGAAGACCCTCTTTTCCTGGCTAAACTTGAGTTTTTTGCTTTTGTTGCAAGACAGCTGAAGCCTTTTTTGAAGGTATTTCAGACAGATGCCCCAATGGTGCCATTCTTGGCAAAGGAGCTCCAAAGCACCCTGACAGGCCTGCTGTCATGCTTTATCAAGAGAGAAGAGCTGGCAAAGATCAAGACACCTCTCCAGCTCACTAAACTGGACCCCAAGAGAAGCAAATCCATGTCCCACTCAAACACCTGGACATAGGATTTTCAACCAAGCAGGCTTTGCAGAAGGCATCTGAGAAGCTCCAGGAAAATCCAGTGAAAATCGTGGAGTTCAAAAAAGAATGTGTCTCCTTACTCGCAATGACCTGCAAGAAAATTATGGAGAGAAGTCCTCTCATGTATCCAGCTGTGCGGCATTTGAGGTCCCTTGACCCTGTGATGATTGTGACAGAAACCGAAAGTACAACAGCAATGTTTGAGAAACTCCTTCAGGTTCTCCTCAATGCTGGATTGTGCCCTGCCAGAGAGTGTGACAAAGTCCTTTCTCAGTATAAAGCATTCTCACTCGATGTCAACACAAACCACAAAGCAGAGTTCCAAGAATTTGTTTACAGCTGCAGACTTGATGAATTCTTCGGAAGATATATCAGTGGCAAAGAAGAGTATGCAGAACTGTGGAACATCATGCAATGTCTCTTCACGCTGTCTCATGGACAAGCTGCAGTAGAAAGGGGGTACTCTGTTAACAAGGATATGCTTGTTGAAAACCTACAGGAGAAGACGCTAATAGCAATGTGCTTGGTCCACGATGCAATGGCTGGGCACACAGATGGAGCTCTTCCAAAAGACCTCAAGCAACACTGCAGAGGAGCAAGGACAAGATGTATCTGGAAGACCAGAAGAAGTTGAGAGAGCAAACTACTAAAGAGAAGAAAAGAAAGGAGCTCTCCCAGGAAATCCAGAAAGTGAAAACAAAGCGGCAAAAAGTAATGACTAGCGCTGAAACAATGGAGAAAGAAGCACATGAAATGGCAGTCATGGCAGAGAAGAAGCACAATTGTACACTGCTGTCAAAATCAAATGCCTATCGGAAAGGGGTTGCTGATCAAAAGGAAGAGGTGGCAGCTCTAGACAAAGCCCTGAAAGAGCTGCAAGAGTCTGTCACTAAGTTAAAACACTGAGGTATGCGCAATAGCCTTTATGGATGTATGAAAGATTGTAATATGTATTGGTCACCCTCCTAAAGACAAATGTAACACCATTTTAGCTTATGGAGATGACCAATTTTAACTCAAAAATAACATTCTGTTTCAGATCTTCAGACTGTAGAGAGGAGGAGGAAGAGGAGTGGAGAGGGGGGGGAGCCAGGAGGGCACAGAAGGAAAGAGGGAGGAGGAAGAGAAGAGGGGCGAAGATGAAAGAGGAGAAGAAGAGGAGGATAAGAGTAGAGGATGACAGAGGAAAAGGGAGAAGAGTGGAGAGGAGTTCAGAAGAGTAGGAAGAGAAGACAGGAGCGGACACAAGAGGGGAGGTGCGGAGAGAAGAGGACAGGATGAGACAGGAGAGGAGTGGAAGAGAGAACATATATCAATCCCAGTGCTCATGTGTTTCAAAGTTCCAGTTCAATACATTGTTGTTCATCTACAGCTTGTTGCATTATTTCATGCATTGATATTATCAATAAGACATAATATCAAAGCAATTACAATGTAGACTTGACTGGCATATCTTTTAAATCAAGTAAGTAGTCAGGTGTCTTAGGGGGTTGTGTGTGTGAGGGGAGGGGAGCGCGGATGGGGGCGGAAAGCTTCAGGGGCCTATAGATCATCACTTAATATGGTACCTGGAAAATCAGGAGGTAGCATGGAAAAAATGTCAAGGCAAGCGTGGGAACCCTGACTGTACCACACACACACCTACACACTGTACCACACACACACCTACACACTGTACAACACACACCTACACACTGTACCACACACACACCTACACACTGTACCACACACACACACCTACACACTGTACCACACACACACACCTACACACTGTACCACACACACACACCTACACACTGTACAACACACACACCTACACACTGTACCACACACACCTACAGCTCCTAAAGCATAATCAGGCTACAGCCGTTGTGTATTTTCTTATGTGAAGCACTAAATGGTTTTAGAAAAATGTCGACTCTTTGTTTGTAGATATATATATACTAAACTAAAGCAAATAAAGAGAGTAGGCCTGTTATACTGAGTGATATATATTATACACACTGCTCTGCTTTCTGCACGGACCTCACAGCTGTTCTCAATGTAAACATTGGGTCGTGATGAAAGCAGTTACTAAAATAATATCCAGGGGATGCATGCAGAGCTGTCATTGGCTGAGATAAGTCCGGCCGTGCGTCACGACTCCACCGTTCCCGGAAATGCATCCGCGGAGGAGCCGTGGAGGAACCATCAGTGTATCCTCGGTTAGAGCTCCTCCAGAGAGCCTCCTCGATGCTCGATCCTAGATCCTCGATGTGCATTTAGAGAAATTAGATGTCCTTCAACATGGCGCGCTGAAATCCATTTCCGGGTCACTACCGGAGGACCGAGGAGTCGAGGAGTCGAGGAGGGGAAATTAGAGTATTGAGAAGCCTCTTTTGGGACTTTGCATGACAAACCCTGTGATTAGTCCTCAAGCTCTGTGATTGGATGTTGGAGTGGCAGCGGCGCGTCATCTGCAGGAAACAGCATCTTAATATTCAATAAACTATGAATGTTTTATATCCATGTAACGGGAAGAAATTCAGCTAACTGATCTTTTTTTTTTTTTTAAACGGGCGAAAAATGCTAACGGCGTGTTGCACAGAAACTCACTCATAACACCCTTATTAATTATCGTAGCTGTACGCCCAACCCATCGAATCGCATTGTGAGATGACACAGAATCGATCGGTACATACATCATCACTCCATCATAAGAACTCGGGAAGCTATTGACAAGAACAGACATCAAAACATGTGGCGCTAGGTAGCTAAAAACGGCAACATGGCTCACCTTGGTCGTTGTCTGGTCAAAGGTGGTCTTCAATGGCATTAAAACGATAAAACCGCTGCTGAAGTTAATCCATAGGTTAATCCAATGTGTCTGTGTCCCTTTGAAATGATTTCTGATAATCCATAAGCAATAAATCTGCTTTTCCGTTTCCAGATGTCAGAGCGAGAGATAGGTTCACTCTGATGCAAACCTGTATGCGCAAAGCCCCCACATTCTTTTTTTTACCATGTGTGTGTATGGGGAAATTCCACTTTGATTCTATTGGCTCTAACGGTCAAAAAGAGATGTCAATCACCAAATTCGACCAATGGGTTCCAGAGAAACGGTAAAAACGGCCATTTCCACCCACATCACCTCAGAGGTGGAGTTTTTTTTGCTAAACCTCTCTAAAAAGGTCAAATGTCACTTGTTTTGCATCAATCTTGATACAGGGTACTTATTAGATGTTGTACTTTGGATTCCTAAGGCTTTTAGTCTACCTTACCATCATCCAAGGGTAGTTTTCACAATAAGTAAAAAAAAGAAATTTGGACGGACACTAATTTACAGTTTTTTACAATGTTCAATCTGAATTTTCTTTAAAATAAAAAACATCTATATTGATTCTGACTCTTCTACATCCAACTCAGAGGTTTATTACTTTGAGAAAAAACATTATTAATTTAACCCTTTTAGAAGGGAAGATATGGTCATTTGTTCTTGGAATGTCATTTTCGAGTCTGAGACCTGAAAAACAGGCACAGGGCTTAACAGGTTAAAGTACTTTGTCAGGCTTAATATCTATCTATATATAAATATATATATATTTAAGTTTTTTTCTTATTCAAAAGAAGACCTTAACTTAAAGTATTCTTTAATGTTTAAATAAAGCCTTATTAGTTTGTCTGTTTTTCACAAAAAAAAAAAAAACAACAACAAAGAAAAAAAACTGAAAAAAAACCACTAAACTGTTTTATTGTAGAGCTCACTGCAGTTTCTTCTTGATATTTTCTATTCTATATTTCTCTCATTGACTTTCTACTTTCCTCCTATTTTGTATGTAGGCTACTCTTAATATTTACATTTTTTTATCATAAATTACGTGCTTTAACCACTAGGCGGTGCGGGTTAAAAAAACTGTCAAGTTTACAGTGTGAAACACAATAAATTATACTTTCCAGTATAAGTTTCCAGTTTGGTTTATGATGGATTTATTTTGTTATCCACACATATATTGTTTCGATATTTGTAACACCAAACCGACAGAAAAGATGGTCTTAACATGACCCAGTGGTCAAACATAATAATATCAAACATAATATTACTATTAACTTTATTGTGAAATTAAAACAGAACGGTAAAGAAAAATACAATTTCACTCTCGATTTGAAGCTTATGCATTGTACCATTAACCTGTATAGACCTGTAACAGTCAACTGGTGAAGAGTTGGGAAGGTAGTTTCTGAAGATGTTACAAAAAACACACAGCATACAATGCCATAATAACTTTGTATTATTAGTGTAGGACACTTATGTATGTATAACATCTGAAGATGTGTAGTTTTATTCACATAATTTTACAGGATATTGCTATATTATTTCACATATTGTAGTTCTACACATTAATATCTGATTTGTAAAACATCATAGACAGAAAGGTAAATCCGTCATTTAATGTTAAGCTATTGAAATTCTGATTCCATAGTTGTGTATCAAATATAAAAGTCAGCCGATTTACTATTGATACTGCAAGGAGACGTATTGTGTGAAGAGAAATGGAAGATGTTGTTTAATTGCTGATATATTTATGATCCACGTTACGTATTCAGTTTCGGCGGCATTTCTCCCAGTTTGTCCAAAGGTCTTCTAATCAGGGCTCTATAAATAAAGAACTACGGCAGATGTGTAATATGTAATGCAGCCGAACCGTATCCCAACACCATGGGACACCATATCCCAACGTGCAATGCGACCAAAACATCCTATCACCGAGCTTCAACGAGGATTATTATTTACTGTGAACTTTGTGAGTAATCCTCTGTCAAAGTCCCCTCCATAGAAGGCTACATAATGCATATTTTTCTGCTATCTTTGATGAATGATACAAATACAATTGTACCATTAGTTCTTAATGAAATTGATACTGTTTGACTTTGTATTAGAAAGCCTACTACTAACAATACATTGAAGTACTTTTACTGTGTATTCTTTGAGAAATATTCTGTCAGAGTCCCCTACTGAGAACAAAATCAAGCCACTTCTGCTTTGTTTGATGAGGGAATTCTTTTTTGTTGCCATTAGTTCTTCATGAGATTGATCCTGTTGGACTCAGTACTAGTTAAACTAGTAAGTACTATGAAGTACTTACTGTGTAGTTTTCCACCAATCCTCTGTCAATGTCCCCTCCTGAGAACACGATTGCATGTTTCTCTGCTATTTTGAATAAGCGTTAAAACGCCTTTCTTCATGAGACTTATATTGTTGGACAGAGTAGACTATTTTAAGAGGATATGGTAGACATAATATCAGCAATACTTCCAGTCAGTACTCCAGCAGCAGCGTTTTTACCCCTTTGAAAGTCTTTAGAGTCTGGCCTGGATAGCTGGTCACAAATATCCTTCAGCAAAGTGACACACTCTGTCACTCCTGTTGGCCTCTTATGATGCTGCTGTCTTTTAATATATGATTATTTCTCAGCCGCTAGTTCATTCCTCGCCGATTCTTCAGTCTCATCAGCCTCCAGTGTCTGACTCCATATGATATTGTCCTGATGCTGTAAGGGTGATGCCCAAGCCCCCAGGAAGTGCGCCAGACTCTGAGGAAAATATTCGTTGTGGCCAAACGGCAGTACTACACTTCTGTATCAGTCGCTGGGCCCGGAAATACTTTTTCCCATTGACTAACATTGGGAAAGAGACGTCTGTAAATCGTTGGATAGTTTTTTTTAAACTAAATAAACTACCCAGTATGAACATTTGTATAGCCCTTATCAAAACCATTCGGTCCTCAAGTTATAAAATGTGCTAATATCATTATTCTGAGAGTTATTTTCCTCTGCATTATGAACGCAGATCCAACCCACGGGACCGCGCTGCCCGGCACGTTCATGTGACGTGTTCAGTACTACATGATGTTTACCTTTACCCATGGATGCACAATAAGAACGGATTATATGATTATATGAATACTTTCGTGACGTTTCGTTCTCTCTAAAGTTGGGCCATTTTGACTTAATGCGCCAATGAGCAACTCTCACAGGAATGAACGAGGCCCCGCCTCCCACGCTGTATCCAGTTCTTATTATAAATCCATGGTGATGCCCCATGATCACAAAATGACCCCTCTAGGGTCTGAGTGCCAAGGACCTCATATGTATGTCATTAATGTTACATCACCCATTATAACAATTTGCTTTCCTTTTTTCTCTTCTCTTAACTGAAAACCCCTGTCTTTAAGTATAATACAATGTAAAGTCCTTTTTCTGCACCATTTTAAGGCTTCCAAACAGGCATTTTTACTGTATGTGTTTGGAGAAATTACAATAAATGGCCCAGAATTGTACTTTATAAACTCTGAATCTTGTGGTGCTTGAATAAATACACACTGGCTAAGCCGGCCAGGTTATATATGCCTTTTTTTTGCCCTTTTTTGCAATATTTATTAAAATGTCACTAGTTATTTAAAGAAACCACTATCTGAGGATAATACAAGCAACCATAAAACACCCTTTACTAGAGAGCCATTGAAGCCCATGAAGAATGTATTCTTCCACAAATCTTTTCAACTGCTGTATTAATAAAGTTGCCACGTGTTTTCAAATTCAAGTTAAGGCACTATCTGTGCAAAAAAATTAAAATATTCTTCATTTGCATTATCTTTTTAAAAAAGTGTTCAGAAAGACTGCATCAATTATATGCTATATATAGATATAATATCAATATTTGTATTAACTAACCAAAGTGAATTTAAATAGCGGACAAAAATGGGTTAATTGCCATGCATGTGGTGTTTGATATAGTTTCCGTTCAATTTCAACTATTTTAGGCAGAAAAACGTATATTCACTCTACCTTTTTTAATAATGTACTATAATTTAGAAAGGTTTTTGTGAGAAATCATTTCAAAAGTAAACTTTTTTTTCATTTTATATTTAAATGTGAAATGTTTGCACCACAACATTATTAATTAATACATTTTAATAAAAAATGTGTAATTATTAATCCATTTACTTTAATGTATTTCCTTGAGGCTGGGGAAGATATATCAACATGTAGTTCAACATGCAAATGTTCTAATACAAGTAAGTATAAGTATAACATAGAAAAGGAAATAAAATACGTTTCATAGGAGGATGTGGATTTATTTTCTCTCACCTTGTAATTACACAATCAAACAATCTATAATTTGGCTCTGGCCTTCACTCACAAAAAAACATTTCGTTGAATTGGACACATTTAATCATATATTAAAAGACAGCAGCATCATAAGAGGCCAACAAGAGTGACAGTGTGTCACTTTGCTGAAGGATAGACCAGCTATCCAGGCCAGTCTCACAATATCAGTCTCATGAAGAAAGGTTTTTTAACACTTATTCAAAATAGTAGAGAAACATGCATTCTTGTTCTCAGGAGGGGACATTGACAGAGGATTATTGGAAAAGTACACAGTAAGTACTTCATACTTGTGGGGGTAGTTTCACTAGTACTGAGTCCAACAGGATCAATCTCACAAAGAACTAATGGCAACAAAAAATAATTCCATCATCAAACTTAGCCGAAGTGGCTTGATTTTGTTATCAGCAGGGGATACTCAGGACAGTATTTCTCAAAAAATACACAGTAAAAGTACTTCAATGTATTGTAAGTAGTAGGCTAACTAATACAATGTCAAACAGTGTCAATTTCATTAAGAACTAATGGTAAAATTGTATTTTTATCATTCATCAAAGATAGCAGAAAAACATGCATTATGTACTATGGAGGGGACTCTGACAGAGGATTACTCACAAATTTCACAGTAAAAGTACTTAATTTTATTTCTGGTAGAAGTCAAACTAGAACCAAGTCCAACAGTGTCAGTTTTCTTAAGAACTTGTGGTAAAACATATTCGTATTACTCGTCTAATATAGCAGGAAAAAAGGAAGAGCAACTGATTTGAAAAAACAAACTCGAGAGGCGGCGGAGTTGACCGCAGTGCAGAATCGCTGTATAGTTTAAATCTCCTAACAATGTTGTCCATTTTAGACAGAGGCTTATTATATTTACAGCCCTTAATAACATTTGTTTTCTGGGCTCAAAGTGTGTCTTGGCCGTTTTCATTGTGATCGCTAAATTCCTCTTGTTTATAATAATCGCCGGTCCTTCAACAGGATACTGTGATTCAAAGTGTGATTTTAGCATACGAGTGCTTTTGTTTTGAAATCACTTCCATGAGTTTCGCCCCGCCCCTTGCTCCAAGGACCATTTGACCTTTAGTAAGGTAAAAAGCAAAAAGCAAAAAGGCCTCTCAGACGCTCTCCCGTTTACGTGTTTAATAAAGAAAAACAATTGGACGGTAGATACACGGATTCTGTCCTCATCAGCGCTCTTATTTTGTAAGGTAACTTAATATGAAAAAACTGTAGTTTTTTTGTTTCTGTGTTCTAGTGATTTAATTTTTTGTTTTGAGAAGTAGAAAATTAAAATCATCCCATTTTTTAAATTTAGTAAATCCCTTTTTGACCATGATAAAGAAAAACGCCTTGTATTTCAATTTGAAAACGAAAATTAAATATCCAGTCGTTTTTTGTTTTTGAATATCCATTTGTGAAAAGAAAATCCAATGACCAAAACAAACACTGACCTTATAACACTGATCTTAAGCAGTGTTCACTGATGCTTGGAAGATTGGTACCAATGTTCTGGGTAGTTTCATGGGTTGCAGTCGAATAGTCCAAAAATCAGCTCCTATCGTCTATCCCTATCGTCTATTCCTTGACCTCATGGGGTCACGGGTTTAAGGGATAGTGGATAGGAGAATTGAAAAGGATTTAGGAGAAGAGAGTGCGGTGCTTTGAGAATCCGACTGCACCTTCACTATCCGACGTATTTATGATGCACCAGCGGACGTCATGAATGTGCGTCTGCCAGCATTTCCGCCAGGGGGGCGTCTTGCCGTCATCACAGCTGCTCCACTAGCACCGCTCATCACGTCCAAATCGCGCACGTTCCGTGTTGTCCTATAGCAGGCACCACCGATGTCGTGGAAACGATCTTCAATCCCACCAGACTCCTTTGCCCCTCCAACAGAGGGATGTCCTTGTCCTTTTTCCTTTTCGTCATTTCAAGCGAGAGGGATTCTGCACGTAATAGGCCTCGTGAGTACAAGTAGCTTACTTCTGGGTCTCTGTGTTTCATTCAAGCTCTGCTCTGTGTGTGTGTGGCACGAGCCATTTTGTGTGCGTGCGTGCGTGAGCGAGAGAGAGAGAGCGCACCGGTGGGTATCTACCGGAGATCGTTGTGGTTAGCATCTGGTGCTAGCCAGCCAAGCTAACAGATATAAGGAGCTTTTTCAACAACAAGATGGAGGGAGAACTCTCTCCTGTCAGACTGAGAGTCTCGGATGACCTCAGCTCAGGTGAAGTAAAGGACTCTCTCAGTGTTTAGATAGTTAACTTGAGTCTAGTTATCTCAGTGGGTCTAAAACGGTTTGTTTTAAAAGGGGAGTGATTTGTAAAATATCTATAGAAATAGAAAATCTGTTTACAGTTCTGTTTCATATGGATGTTGAGCGATGTATCCATAGATCTCTTAATGTTGCTCTCAAAGTGCACCAGATTGATGCTTTTAACTTCAATATTTAAATCAAATCAAATCAAGTTTTATTTATATAGCACATTTATAAACGATTTTTGATCGAGCCAAAGTGCTGTACATATAATAAAAATAGCCTACAGTAGAGACACTTTACAGCAAATACAACAGCACAGATTGTTCAGAATATCAGTATGAGAAAAATGACACCCTCTATCCTTAGACCCTCACATCGTACAAGGAAAAACTTCCAGAGATAAACCCACAGTTTAAGGGGAAAAATGGGAGAAACCTCAGGGAGAGCAACAGAGGAGGGATCCCTCTCCCAGGACGGACAGACGTGCAATAGATGCCGTGTGTAAATCGAAGAGATAATACATTTTACAGCAGACCGAATGTTAGGAAATGCATGTGTCTGTAATAAGAAAATGAATCCACGAGGATGTTAGCTACAATCTTGTGGAAGCCACCAGGGAAGCAGCACGACGAGACCCAAGGCAGGACCGCAGAGACAGGTTCAGCCATGACCCGAAGTCCACGACTTAATCCAGAACTGTCACGATTATCTTGTCATGTCACAGTTCTATGTCTAGGTTTGGGTGTTTTTGCTGTTCTCTCTGTCATGTTTTCCTCCTGGGTTATTGTCTGGTCCTTTTCCCTGTGTTTTTCCTCCTGTCGTTAGTTTCCCTGGTGTGTCTCGTTATCTGATTGTGTTCACCTGTGGCCCTTGTGTTTCTCCTCCCCTGCCCGGCTGTTTCTCGTCTTGTGATTATCCCTCCCTGTATTTAGTCTTGTCTCGTCCTGTGTTCAGTGTTGGTGCTTCTTTTGTTTGTGACGGAGTTCACCGTGGAGTGTTTTGTTTGTTCATGTTATATGTTAAGATAAGAGCCCTTGAAATAAAGGTATTATCAGTATTATCTGCGTTTGGGTCCTACCTGCTTCACTCTGCATATCAGAAAGCACCAACCAGAAATGGACCCAGCAGATGATCCATTTGAGGTGGAACTACAACATTTTTCCTTTGATTTGGCTTGCTGCTATGATTGGTGGAAGGGAGCGTCCAGTGTTCTGCAGAAGGAGGCCGCTCTGGTAGAGGCGCACCGGTTGGCTATGGAGAAACCAGACTTGGTGAAATTCTTACCTGGCTGGATTTTGAACTTCATCTGGGTGTGTGATTTCCAGCCTGCTGACTATAAACGTCTCGGTGTGTTCCGTCTGGAGTCAACCAGTGCTTCCGCCCCAGTTCCTGCTCCTGTCCAAGAGTCGTTTTCTGGAACTCGTCTGGCTTTTGGAGGTCCACGGAGCCTTCAGGCGGCTTCTAAGAGAAGGAGTCGCAAGTCCAGGCTAGCAATCCGAGCCCCAAGAGCCATGATTCCGGTTCCAGTTCTGGCCCCAGCAGCCATGATTCCAGCCCCAGTACAGGCCCCAGCAGCCATGGCTTCATGCTCCAGTACCGGCCCACGCAGCTTTAATTCCATACTCCATTACCTGTCTTACACAGCCAGGGTCCAGGCTTCCGCTCCGCGCCCAACAGCCAGGGTTCCAGCCCCAGTTCTGGCCCCAGCAGCCATGTTTCCGGCCCCAGTTCCAGCCATAGTTCCGGCTCAAGTACCAGCCCCATCAGTCATGGCCCCGACTCCAGCTCCTCGTTACCGGCCGACTCCAGCACCTCGTCTGCTGCTGGCTCTCCAGCCGACGCCAGCTCCTCGAGTCCTGTCAGCATACCGGCCGACTCCAGCACCCCGTGTTCTGTTGGCGAACCAACTCTCTCAAGTCTCCCCTCCAGACACTTCTCAAGTCCCCTCTCAAGTTCCTACCGGAGTCCCCTCTCGAATTCCCTCTCTAGTCCCCTCTCGAATTCCCTCTCTAGTCTCCTCTCGAGTTCCCTCTCGGGTTCCCTCTCGAGTCTTTTCTCGAGTCCCCTCTCAAGTCACCTCTCAAGTTCCTACCCGAGTCCCCTCTCAAGTTTCCCCTCAGGTCTCCTCTCGAGTTCCCTCTCAAGTCCCCCCTCAGGTCCCCTCTCGAATTCCCTCTCTAGTCTCCTCTCGAGTTCCCTCTCGGGTCCCCTCTCGAGTCTTTTCTCGAGTCCCCTCTCAAGTCACCTCTCAAGTTCCTACCCGAGTCCCCTCTCAAGTTTCCCCTCAGGTCTCCTCTCGAGTTCCCTCTCAAGTCCCCTCTCAGGTCCCCTCTCGAGTTACCTCTCGAGTCTCCTCTCGAGTTCCCTCTCAAGTCCCCTCTCAGGTCCCCTCTCGAGTTACCTCTCGAGTCACCTCTCGAGTTCCTTCTCGAGTCCCCTCTCCAGTCACCTCTCGAGTCACCTCTCAAGTCAACTCTCCAGTTTCTTCTCAAGTCCCCTCTCGAGTCACCTCTCAAGTTTCCCCTCAGGTCTCCTCTCGAGTCCCCTCTCAAGTTTCCCCTCAGGTCTCCTCTCGAGTTCCCTCTCCAGTCCCTTCTCAGGTCCCCTCTCGAGTTACCTCTCGAGTTCCTTCTCGAGTCACCTCTCAAGTCAACTCTCCAGTGTCCTCTCGAGTCACCTCTCAAGTCAACTCTCCAGTGTCCTCTCGAGTCACCTCTCAAGTCAACTCTCCAGTTTCCTCTCGAGTTCCCTCTCAAGCCCCCTCTCGAGTCCCCACTCAAGCCCCTACTCATGTGCCGTTGGAGGTCCCGCAGACTAGTCTTCTGCCGGGGGTCCTGCCAACCCCATGTCCTGTACCGTTGGAGGTTCCGCTGGGGGTCCTGCCAACCCCATGTCCTGTCTCGTTGGAGGCCCCGCCGACTACTCTCCTGCCGGGGGTCCTGCCAACCCTTTGTCCTGTCTCGTTGGAGGCCCTGCCGACTACTCTCCTGCCGGGGGTCCTGCCAACCCCATGTCCTGTCCCGTTGGAGGTCCCGCCGTCTACTCTCCTGCCGGGGGTCCTGCCAACCCTTTGTCCTGTCTCGTTGGAGGCCCCGCCGACTACTCTCCTGCCGGGGGTCCTGCCAACCCCATGTCCTGTCCCGTTGGAGGTCCCGCCGTCTACTCTCCTGCCGGGGGTCCTGCCAACCCTTTGTCCTGTCTCGTTGGAGGCCCCGCCGACTACTCTCCTGCCGGGGGTCCTGCCAACCCCATGTCCTGTCCCGTTGGAGGTCCCGCCGTCTACTCTCCTGCCGGGGGTCCTGCCAACCCTTTGTCCTGTCTCGTTGGAGGTTCCGCTGGGGGTCCTGCCAACCCCATGTCCTGTCTCGTTGGAGGCCCCGCCGACTACTCTCCTGCCGGGGGTCCTGCCAACCCTTTGTCCTGTCTCGTTGGAGGCCCCGCCGACTACTCTCCTGCCGGGGGTCCTGCCAACCCCATGTCCTGTCCCGTTGGAGGCCCCGCCGACTACTCTCCTGCCGGGGGTCCTGCCAACCCTATGTCCTGTCCCGTTGGAGGCCCCGCCGACAACTCTCCTGCCGGGGGTCCTGCCAACCCTGTGTCCTGTCCCGTTGGAGGCCCCGCCGACTACTCTCCTGCCGGGGGTCCTGCCAACCCTTTGTCCTGTCTCGTTGGAGGTCCCGCCAACCACTCTCCTGCTGGGGGTCCTGCCAACTCCTGGTCCTCTTCCGTGGGGGATCCTGCCGAAGCCTGTCCCGCCGGCTCCGGTTCCTGTCCGGCCGACACCGGGTCCTGCCCGGCCTCCGGAGCTGTCTGGTCTTCGCCCTCGATCCCGACCCTCTGTGAGCCGCGGTCTTCGCCCGCGGGCCCGGCCCCCTGACTCTTCCTGCCGCTGCCCTCGTCCTCGAGCCCGGCCCCCTGACTCTTCCTGCCGCTGCCTTCGCCCTCATGCTCGGCCTCCTGAGTTCGCCCGCTGTGGCCTTCGCCCCACCTTGGACTCTGCCTTGCCCCCGGGCCGTCCGCCCGAGTCCCCCTTCTCGGCTTCTGCCTTGCCCCCGGGCCGTCCGCCCGAGTCCCCCTTCTCGGCTTCTGCCTTGCCCCCGGGCCGTCCGCCCGAGATCCCTTCCTGGTCCTCTACTGTGCTCCTGGGCGGTCAGCTTAGTCCCGTCCTCCGGACCCCCTCCACCCACCCTGCTTGAGGTTTTGGACTTTTGTTTGTTTTGGGGACGTCTGGGATCCGTCCCTTGAGGGGGGGGTTCTGTCACGATTATCTTGTCATGTCACAGTTCTATGTCTAGGTTTGGGTGTTTTTGCTGTTCTCTCTGTCATGTTTTCCTCCTGGGTTATTGTCTGGTCCTTTTCCCTGTGTTTTCCCTCCTGTCGTTAGTTTCCCTGGTGTGTCTCGTTATCTGATTGTGTTCACCTGTGGCCCTTGTGTTTCTCCTCCCCTGCCCGGCTGTTTCTCGTCTTGTGATTATCCCTCCCTGTATTTAGTCTTGTCTCGTCCTGTGTTCAGTGTTGGTGCTTCTTTTGTTTGTGACGGAGTTCACCGTGGAGTGTTTTGTTTGTTCATGTTATATGTTAAGATAAGAGCCCTTGAAATAAAGGTATTATCAGTATTATCTGCGTTTGGGTCCTACCTGCTTCACTCTGCGTATCAAGAACTCAGGATAGAGGATCCAAGACACAGGACTACAGCAAGAGGACCCCCGGATCCCGGCGTAGATATAGATACAAAACAAGAAAAAAGATTTGGCTGGGTTAAAGAAAAATCTTCGCGGGGAACATGCCCCCGGACCCCCCTAGAGGAGGTGAGGACCCTCCTAGAGGAGGTGAGGTCCACTCCCCATTTGTAATAATAGCACTTTACCCCTGCTTACACCTATATGCCGTGAGCTGATTATCGAGCCTTCATTGTAACAGTCGCGGGTGCACTGTGTGTGCGTGTGGGGAGTGTTGCAGTAGAAAACTCAACTGTAGCGCTGGTGCATTAATGGGAAACCCTAAATGTTTTAGCACCCTCTATGAAACGTCAAGCTACCCCACAGCACCCCCTAGAGAAAATCTCTGGCGAGCGTTCACACACTGAAGTTGTATAAACGTAGCCGGCCAATCAAGGCGAGCCTACCTGAATGCGCGCATAGGCTCACATTATATAAGGCAGCTACACCTCCTGACTGTCATCCTTTTCTCTTCAGCAAGCGGGACAGCACCTGAGAAAAGCATTTGAAACAAGTAAAAAGTATCTTACCTCCAGGCAAGCGAATGGAGTCTCCACTGCAGAAAACCTTAATAGCAGGCGCTGATCCCCACCAGCTCTGGTTTGAGTGCCTGGGACCAGACCACGCCGAAGACAAGCTCGAGGTGGTGCACGTGGGAGAATCGGATATGGCCGGGGCGACGCCACCAACATTCGCCATCCCAGCTGTGCGGGTTATGGCTCTGTTTGCTGAGGAGGAAGAAGATGACTTCGCCTCATCGGTGTCTGACACTTCCGGGTCCGGAAGTCCACCGCACATGTCTGCCCGCCAGGTCGTGTCGGACTACCGCTCCCGGTAAGCCGGTTACGGTCGGGCCCGCCCGGGCAACCGGCATTCGCTTCACCCCCGTTGCCAGATATCTGGCAGTGTGTGAAGGCGTCGTGGCAACAGCCACTGAAAGCGAGTGCTCCGGTGGCAGAAAAGGTAGGTATTCTGAGCGTGCGGAGACCCCCTCGATGACAGCCTGGCAACACATCTGCTTCCATAGGCAGCAGGCTAGGCGGAGAACCTCTGCCCCGCTGGACGCTATAGCCGGCGTGTTGTTGTCAGAAAACACACCTCACCTGGTATTATAGCTCCGATTAATGCATTTCACCGATAATGTGAAACACAGCGTTAATACGAATGTGTGTGGCCCCGCGAGAGTGGCCGTGGTGCGTTCCTGGACCTCGGCGGAGGCTCTGCCCTTTACAAGTCGGTTCCCCATGAGCCAATCTTCCTTTCATGGAAGGTTTGGCGGCGGAGAGGGCAACTAGAGAGTACCACAGCACAGCTGCTTCCTCATCTGTGTACTGACAGAATGGGTGGACAGGACACTGGGACTGGGTAACTCACTCCAGTTCTGCAGCGTCCCTCCTCCATTCAGTGCTGTAAGAGAGGCAAATGTATCATCCCAGGAAGAGATAGGTTTCCTTTCAACAGAAATTCTGGCCCTGTTGCAAAAACGGTGGTTTACGTATTGTAACCCTTGTTCTATAGGCACAAGCGGAGCCCTCTATTGGACTCTATGCTCTCAGAAAGAAAGAGAGAAAAAATAGAGGGCCACCAGAGAGTACCACAGCTTCTTAGCTGCGGCTCCACAGCTGCTTGCATGTCCCCTAACACAGTTTTATGGGGAATGGAAACTCAGCTGTGTACTGACAGAATGGGTGGACAGGGCACTGGGACTGGGTTACTCACTCCAGTTCTGCAGCGTCCCTCCTCCATTCAGGGCTGCAAAAAGTTCCACATGTTAAACAGTTACTGGAACTGGTGCAGCCGGGGCGATTGGTTCCCAACCATCGACCTGAAGGACGCTCACTTTCATGTCGAAATTGCTAGAAAGCCAAAACACAGGAAGTATTTGCGTTTTGCCTTCCAGGGGATAGCCCACGAGTACAACAGACTACCGTTCGGCTACTCCCTGTCGCCACGCACGTTCAGCAAATGTGTGGCCACAGCGTTTCAGCCAATTTTATCTCAACGACCTCATAGTCATGGCCAGGTCCAGGGAATGGGCAGATGTTCCGCACAGCCCAATTGATCTTACACCTAACCAAGTTGGGGGTTTGCGGTCAATTCGAAGAAGAGCAGTCCCATACCTCACCAGCAGGCAGGGTATCTGGGGATTTTGCTCGATGCAGCCCCCATCGAGAGCGAGGTTTACGCCCCCATCGAGAGAGAGGTGTACGCCCCATCGAGAAGGAGGGCAGGCTACGTGCCACTCTGTCAGAGAACAGACCCTGCTTCAGGCAGACTGAACGTTGGTGCGAGGAAAGGAGTCTAGAGCCTCTGTCCGGTACATTGGGCTATATTCTATCTACAGCTAATGGTGGACAAGGGGCTTGCTCATGCCACAGTCAAGGTGTATGCAGAAGCCATCTTGTCCTGTCATGAGGGATTTGGCGGCAGACCAGTCTTTAGCCAACCGCTTATGAAGCGTTTTTTGCAGGGGATCAGGAGACAGCACCCAGTGTTGCATGTCTCCACCCCGCAATAAGAACTGCCATAGGTGCTCGAGGCTTTGGTTACAGAACCGTTTGAGCCTCTGGAGCTCTTCTCCCTGAAAGGTTATACAGCTAGACGGCTTTAATCTTCCACCCCATACAGGGGGCGGGCTAGGAGAGCCTTTCCCCACTGGGGTCCGTGCACACTCTACACGTGGTGTGGCTGTGTCGACAGCCTTGTTTGACGGCGTGAGTTTGGAGGACATATGTACGGTGGCGTCTTGGTCTACGCCAGCCAGGGGTGCCCAACCTTTTTTGAACCAAGAGCTACTTTTAAAGTTGCCAGTCTGCCGAGATCTACCAGTCCAAATAGAGAGGCGTAGCCATTACTGACAGCCTACTACCAGGTAAATACACACTTCTACTTGTATAAAACTGACCTTTGTACGATTAATACTCCATAAAATACTGCAGATCCTTTATCTTACCTCTTTCTAATCTACACACATACAAGTATTTAACTGAAGTTACACAACAGTGTTGGAGTTTATTCACACGTCACATACTACAGTGGGTAATGTTTTTTATGTGTATTATCTCGATGCCCAAGACAAATTTCTCCTAAGGGAGACAATACTGATAAGACAACTCAGATCTGAAGCTACACAGGAATCTGCTGCAACAGTGCAATAAAAAAGACAACATTAATAGAATCAAACCCTTTTTTTGTTGCATTTTAGTAGATTATAAAAAGAAATGCCTTTTAAAATAGAATGCAAGCAACACTAGTTTCTTAACCTGAATTGAATAGACTATAATCAATTTAAAAAGAACAGATCTTAATGTTTGCATTCTTATACCATTTTGTACAATCATTATAATGAATAAGTTCAAACAAACAAAAATGTACAGCTGATTAATAACGGTATCTAACTTGAGTTTTTATTATATCAAAAACCTGTTGAAATGCTACTGTTATTTTTACTGTCCCCAAAAAGCGCTTCGGCAGCCTCCAGGAATGCTTCTTTCACAACTTCGTCGTCTGTGAAAGACTTCATGTGTTTCGCAAGAACGTGACTGACACGATAAGATGCTCTGGTAGCAGCCTTGCTCTTGTTGTTGGGCCTGGTGAAAATGGACTGCTGTGCATTTAGCTGTCCTTTCAGGCCCCTCCCCTTTTGGGAGCGGAGGGCAGAATTAGGAGGGAATTCCGTCTCGTAGCGTTTGTGCACTGTTTTGAAATGCCGCTCCTAAATTACCCTTCTTCGATAAAGACACGCTCGCATTGCAGATGAGACAGATGGACTTTGAATTGGAATAGATACAAAAATAATCATCCTCCCACTCGGAGTGAAAATTATATATTTTGGGCTTTTTTGCTTCTGCCAAAATTGCGGTCTTGTTTGTGTGCGGACTGTCACTCCTGTTGCAAACTAGTGCCCACTGCCCACCAGCCACGCCCCCACACATGGGGTCACGCCGGGTCACGCCGGCCAATCACAAAGCTTTGTTGCGTTCAAGTGCATTATTCTGGCACGGAAAGATTATTTTATAGGACATTAACGATAACACAGAATATTGTTGTTCTATTTTTAGACACATCTCGCGATCGACTGGGAATCTCCCCGTGATCGACCGGTGGATCGCGATCGACTGGTTGGGCACCCCTGGTCTACGCCAAGCCCGTTCATAAGGTTCTATCTCTTGGACATGTCTGGCTCCTTATGTTGTCTGTGCTTGCTGGGGCAACACAGGACTGGTGAAAAGAGGGGGGCTGTGGGTCGGTAAGCTGTATCTGACCCCCTGGGACATAATACACTTACGTTTTTCCCATGCTCCTTAGGGACCTGGGAAACGTGGTGCGCAGTAAGCCCCATACAGGGCCTATGGACATGCGGGGAGAGCCTTCCCTACTGAGGTCCGTGCACACTCTACACGAGGTAAGCATGTGGGTGTGGAGGACATGTAGGGTTGCCAACTTCCAGAAATGGAGAAACCGCGTGCGCGCAAAGATTTTCGGGTTTCTGGCGGATTTAGTTACTTTTTTAGTTACTCCACCTCCTCACCTGCTGCGACCTCGGTGGGAGGAGGACACAGCTCTTTTAGAATATCCCGAACAGTTTTGGGGCCAAGCACATTGGCTGTTATCATCTCAGCCTTTGTTCTTCCACATTGCATTTTCTTTGCAGTGTTCGAATCACTAAACATGGCACTTGCCCACTTATTACTGCAGTCCATGCTGTTGTAACTCAAACCATGCTTAACTGTGTGATACACTGACGTTACCTCACATGCAGCAACTTTGTCTTGTTCTGCAGTTGAACTGCCGAAGAATTTAGTTATATTTGATGCACCTTTATTTTGTGTTGCTCGCTTGTGCATTTCTGTGCCAGCATGCTGTTTCAGGTCGTTTTCTCCACCGTGACCTATTGAAAACTCCCTCCGACACAAGGTGCAGAAGACCTGAGACAGACCTCCACTCACGGGCTTTACCCAACTGTGTTTTTCTTCCCACTGTTTGTTGTAAGACACAGGGCCAGGGCCCAGAACCACATCCTCTCTATCTTCTCCTCATTCATTATCACCTCCTCCACCGTCAGCGCTCATTTTCCCACACGACTGAACAGGCTGACATGCCACACAAACAATGATGCCGCGCCCGCCACCCGCGGCCCATCGGAGAAAAAAACACACACACACACACACGTGCTATCATTGTGCCTGCCCTGACAACTGAGCGGTCCTAGCGCCCTTCGCATACAGCACACAAACACACAGGCACGCAGCCAGACACACTGAATTGCGCGCAAACAGAAAAATATTTTTTATTTTTCCCTTTACACGGGAGTCCGGGACAAACAAAGTCCCGTACGGGACACGCCCCTTTTGGCTGAAATACGGGGCGGCCCGGCTAATACGGGACGGTTGGTAACCCTAAGGACATAGTACACTTGCGTTTTCCCATGCTCCTTAGGGACCTGGGGTGCGCAGTGTGTAGTCACTTGCGCTGGCACCTGCAGGGTGGAGCTATGGGTTTATTCAGACCAATCTCTCTACCCAGCCAAGTAAGCTGCGCCCCGACTTCTCCACGGTCACAACCGGGTGATAGGAAGTTGGGGTGCGATGGCTGTTAACCAAAGGCCGGTCAAGGGCAGTGTGGTGGGTCGATGTGTGGCGACGGGTCATTTATTCATCGGGGCTCCACACTGTACCCATAGAGTCCAGTAGAGGGCGGAACCTGTGTGAGATAGGACGGGGGTGACGTATTGTAACCCTAGTTCTATAAGCACAGGCGGAGCCCTCTACCTAGGGGCCCTGTCTTCCCTATGCCGCTCGCTGAAGAGGGTGTAGGATGACAATCACGAGGTGTAGCTGCCTTATATACTGTCAGCCTGCGTGCGCATTCAGGAAGGCTTGCCCTGATTGGCCGGCTACGTTTATACAACTTCAGTGTGTGAACGCTCACGCAGTCATAATCAAGATAACTTATTCAGATACAAATGGGGTCAGGATTGCTTGTAGCAACTAGCATGACAAGTTTAGCACAAGTGTTCTCTGCTCAACATTATGTCTGGAAAGTATATAATAATAATAATCCTTATATTTATTATAGCGCTTTATCAATGACTCTCAAAGCGCTTTACAAATACACGTTACACATACAGATCATACATACATGTAATGGTCATCTACTGTGGACAATACCCACAGGAGGAAGTTCAGATGAAGTGTCTTTCCCAATGACACAACGGCTTTACAGACGAAGCGGCGGGTTTCACCCCCTTGATCTGAAAGTCATTGCACAGTGCACTGCGCCACACCGCCCATCTTCACACCTCGAAGTCATCAAGGCACAAGTACACATTAGAGGCTTCTCAATTCTTAGATTTCCCCTCCTCGACTCCCCTCCTCGACTCCACCTCCTCGAGACTTAGTCCCGCCCACAGGAGATGCGAGCGGAGGACCGAGGAGAGAGTAGGGGAAGCAGCAGACGTTTAAAGAAATGAGAACTCCTCTCCTCTTAGCGGTCATATTAAAGCGACGTCCGTTCATTATTACGTGGCAACAGCTGTATCAGCTGCCGAGTGTTTTGTCATAGCGCTGTATTTTATAATCTCTGTTACATCAGCTGAACATTAATTGAGAGTGCGGTATAATGAGAAAATAACAGGCTACAGATGCGGACACACACACACAAATATATTTATATAAATATATACAATTTAAAGTATGAGAGCACTCTCATAATAACGTAACACAATCAGAGACTGGATATATCCCCCCCCCTCTCTCTGGTTGCTGAAATGGGGAATTGAAATTATGGGCCAAAAGTTGTATTTACAAGTATTAAAAGTAAGCAGAGGACACCAAACCAACTGAGACCCGTCTGTCCGCCACATCTACACACTGTACAACACACACCTACATACTGTACCACACGCACACATACACACTGCCTACCACACACACTTACAGCTCCTAAAGCATAATCTAAAAAATATCGACTCTTTGTTTGTAGATATCTACTAAACTACAGCAAATAAAGAGAGTAATGTAGGCCTGTTATACTGAGTGATATATATTGTATACTGCTCTGCTTTCTGCACGGACCTCACAGCTGTTCTCACTGTAAACATCGCGACGCAATGAAAGCAGTTTCTCAAATAATATCCAGAGGATGCATGCAGAGCTGTCATTGGCTGAGATAAGTCCGGCCGTGCGTCACGACTCCACCGTTCCCGGAAATGCATCCGTGGAGGAGCCGTGGAGGACCCATCAGTGTATCCTCGGTTATAGCTCCTCCAGAGAGCCTCCTCGACGCTCGATGCTCGGTCCTCGATGTGCATTTAGAGAAATGAGATGTCCTTCAAAATGGCTCACTGAAAGTCATTTCCGGGTCACTACCGGAGGATCGAGGAGGGACATTTTTAGTATTGAGAAGCCTCTATTGATATTATACATGTACTGTGGACAATACCCACAGGAGCAAATTCGGGTGAAGTGTCTTGCCCAAGGACACAACGGCCTGACGCAGTGGCAGGGGGAGCGGGTTTCGAACTGGAGTTCCCCAACTCCCTCTTGATCTGATGATCAAACACACAGACCACTGCGCCACCCTTCCGATATGCTTTTTACCATAACATAATTGGGAGAAAACTAGTACTATAAGTCATGTAGATAGTAGTGCTTTGTATTATGTGTACGGAGTAAAGCTGGTGATTCTGGATACCTGAGGCCTGTACTACGAAGCAGGATTTTCGCTTAGCGAGCTAACTTCAGGGAAAACTCGGGGTTTCCGGTCCTACGACGCTGGTTCTCTTTTTAGCGGGCTAGATCTCCATGGTAACTAAGTCAGCTGAGCCGTATCTGGCCGTGCAACAGCCACAGTGTCACATACTGTATGCAGAAGTATTATTTTAAACAACACATTAAGTTGACGAAACACTCGAGTCAAATGTAATTAAAGTCAGATGTGTCCTAGACGGGGCAGTGATATCATAAACCTGTTAATGTACGCATTCAAACACTTGTTCTGTTACCAGCTGTATTCCTTGCAGGTGCAGCTATGTGACTTTTATCCTGGACAAAGTGTTTAAGTCATGGATGTTTAAAGTTTAACTTCTTCATATATCTAATATTATAGTTGAATTTTCATTCAGGAAGTATGACGCTGCGCTGTCAGTATGCTTCTCCATGTTTGTGATTGGTCGAATGCTCCAGATACCACCCCTTTCATGTGAACGCGCACCTAACTAGATAGGACACGGCTGGCTGGAGCGATCCACTTGATAACCCGCGTCGTAGTACCGTTTAGCGAGAGCGCATATGTTTTGGATTACGCCAACCGGCTAACTCAAACATATCCAGATTAGGTTGAACCGGCTTCGTAGTACAGGCCTCTGATGTACCAGATGGAGCTTAGAACCAAATATTTTTAACCAGATTCACCAGAGCTGACTGATAGATTCTCATTTAATTATTGAAATGTTAATGTATCTAACAACCATCTCTTTAAACTTCGAAGTGGAATAAATATTTTCTGTCATGCTGTTTGAGTGCGGGGGATGGGCTTTCTCAGATTAAACCGCAATTCTTTACCTGGTAACCGATGAAAGCCTTTTTAAAAAACATCTAATTAAAAAGTGCACACACTAGTAACATCATTTTAAAAATGGGATAGTGTAAAGTATAGAGTAGGAATGTAATTTGATTTGTTAAGGTTCCATCTTGGTGGCAATAAAAGATGAGTGAGTAAATGTTCTGTCTTAAAAATAAATGTAATATAATATAGTAAAGACTACATAACACGTCAGTGATCTGTACGCCTGAACAACGCGGGCATATTTGTGCAACCTCCATTTATTCACACACAAGAATAAAGCCAAGCTCATGTGGAGATGCACTTATTTGCAACACTATATTGGTGAAATGAACCTTTATTAAATAGCAATATTCTCCATATACCACCTGCTAGTCTAATAAGGAGAAAGGATTCAAATTAGGGAGAGGCGCTCCTTTCTTCAATGGCAGCCTGCTTCTTTTCATCAGTGAGCGCTTCAATAGAATACAATGACGGAGCAGAGAAAGGGTGAAGAGAAGAGAAAATAATGTACTGCACAAAGCAACCATTTTCCCCAGGTTGTAGTCTTAACAAGGCGGAATTTTCTGAAGCAATAACCATATTAAATACAAGAGTTGTCCCATTCTGTACTGAAAAGAAAAATATGTAGACGAGAGGACAAAGTCAAAGGCTATAGAAGCTGGTGAAATAACAGGATGAAAGTTGATATATGTGCCTGTTAGTGCAGCAGAGAGCTCCACTAAGAACTCTTTTATAAACGTATTAATTCTCATCTGTTGAAACTATCCTTAAAGTTGTCTGTCCTTATACACAATCGTGCAAGTAAACAATTCTCTATAAAGTTCACTTTTATAAAATGGTTAAGACTGTTTTCTCAGTCCATGTGATATACAAGGAAAAAATTAACGAAAGAAGCCTGTAGGCCTCGCGCAGTTGGTACATTTGCATCAGCAGGAATGTAAACAGCAACAACATTTGTTAATTCTCGGCAGATTATATGACCAGCATTTTAACATCAATAATCTGTAATCTGAGTAATATTGTCTCCCATGTTTGAGCACCTAGCTTCATTGATGTAAACACAGATCACTGTGCTCCAGACAAAGATGGAGCAAGTTCCCCATGAAGATTTGGGCACAACAGACATTGCTAGGTTAGCATGAGTTGGGTTTAAGTCTTATTTCACATGTATTATTTGGCTACAACTCGCCATCAGCCAGCAGGATGGATAGTGGAGCAGCCTTTGGTCCTATAGATCATTAGCCTCATGTGGAAAATAATTAAAAAAACATTTTACACTGCACTTTTGTTTGAATGCCTTCTTTACATTTACTCTAGTTGCATGTATTGGAAGGAGAACAGCTGATTCGTGACAGAAATAACTGTAGGTGTTATACAATATCTAATTTCACTACCTGAAGACTTTCTACCTGCTGCTGGCTATATTATGTTATTTCCATTGAACATCACATGTTATTTAAGGTGGTTGCTTCTTTAAACGTCTCCAGTCTGATCTGAGCTCAGCTGATATTGGTGTCGGGTCCACATGACATAACACATGTGCATATCAAATGGATTCAGTGTGGACAGAGAGCGTTCAATGTTACTGTAAACTATGCAATCTGATAGTCCATTGCTTGCATGTAGTTAGGACACGGTGTGTATATAATGTAACGTCCATGTGACACCATGCTGAAATGAACTGGAAGAGACCCTCCTCACCTGGCAGCAGTCCTTCATAGAGGGCATCAAATAATGGAAACAGGTTATCTGTGTTTATTAGTAGTCAATGCCATATTTTCACTATTTCTTTGTAGATGTAGCAGAATGTAGATAATCGTGATCTGAAATGGAAGTTTACGTTTTTATAGTGTGTAATGATGCAAAATGTGCTGCGAACACAGAGACATGTGGTGAAGGTCAGACTTACATTTCTAAAGACGTGGTCATGGGATGAATTTTGTACAACAGCAATGTGTCCACTGTATTAACTTATGTTGTGCTGACTTTATGAATAGTTTCAACAAATTGAGCTAAGTATTGACAATGTGTTAACAATTGGAAAAAAAATGTAAAAGCAATTAAGAATAAGAGCTTGCCAAGCCCTGAAAAACCAATTCCTCAAGTGAAAAGCATCTTTATATTAACAAATTGCATGAAGTCAAATCCAGCATTTATAATCCAATACCGTTTAGACCTGCATATGACAAGTGGTCACAATCATTTTAAGCACTCGATGAAAGCTTTTATCATATGAAACAACAATCTGACAGAATGAGGCACCCCCTGATTCCCCAAATCATTAAGATATGAGACATCAGCAGAGCCCAGGCTTAACAAACTTT
The DNA here is from genome assembly GCA_902827135.1 of Harpagifer antarcticus. Classification (NCBI taxonomy): domain Eukaryota; kingdom Metazoa; phylum Chordata; class Actinopteri; order Perciformes; family Harpagiferidae; genus Harpagifer; species Harpagifer antarcticus. The sequence continues at coordinate 3,220,685 of CADEHL010000883.1, read as the reverse complement.
GAATACAGAATGCATTTGGGGGGGGGGGGGGGTACAGGATAATTTGTGTGCAAACGTCAAAATTGATAGACAATATTTAATTTTGTGTTTAAGTGTTAAGGTGCCGGTCATATTATCTGCCAACATAATTGACCATTGTCTTAAATGTGCAGCCTGTCCTCCTCCAAAAAACGAGCAAATAGGTCGATTGTTCAGCAGCTTATTACGACCTATAGTCATGAGAAGTGGATATTGTACTTTTAGAATCTATGTCCAGTGGATGTGTAGGATCTATAGTTTGATAGATATTACGAAGATGATTTGAGGTCTCGCCAGGAGAACGTATCCCCTATTCATTTCTATTGATGGCAGCATCCATGTAAAGTTGGCGTCAACCCTCACGGGGTGAAAATAGTATTTCCTACACATCCACTGGACGCGGATTCTAAAAGTACAATATAGCCTACACCTCTCGCTAGAAATGTAATCAAAAAGCATTTTAATGGCCAAACTATCCGACAATTTAGGATTTTCCAGAGACGGTTATTTGTGAATATACGACCCACCGGAGCGTTTGCAGTCAACGGGAGCACTAGAGGTCGAAAACTTTAAAACGTGATTATAGGTCATAATAAGCGCCTGAACAATCGACCTATTTGGTCGTATGAGTTGGAGGAATGTCAAATTTGAACTATTTAGAAAAGCACATATCGTCCAAAGTTGCAATACAAGGTGCTTCACTATCCGATGAAGATACAATACAGAAAACATAGGGAAGACGAGGGGAGAAACAAGATCGAATTCAAATGTTGCGGATAAGATTAAGAGAATGATAAGGTATAAAGATATATATTTGTTGGATTTACTTGTCGATGGAAAACAACAATTTAAAAGCAATTTAGCATGTGAAGGTTTATATATATATATATATATATATCAGGGTTTCCGTTAGCCGGTATTTACCGGTTTTTAGCTGGTCAAATTGAATAAAAACCGGTAAATTCAAAACCTGTCGGTCAAAATGTCCGATGCTCCGATCGATTGGCCGCCTGATCATTATCGGCCGATATTCACTCTTAATAGTTTGATCGGCGCTCTCTATAGGCCGATCAGGAGAGCTGGATCTGATCGATATGGACATAAACGCGAGTGCAGTGTAACTGGACGCGAGAGAGAGATCAGATCAGCTGCTGAGTCAGACCTGAAGCCCCGCCCACTGTTTAGCGCGCTGCATGAGAAACTGACGGGCTGTCAGGAGAGAGAGAGGGAGGAAAAGAGAGGATCCGTTTCTCCCGTGTTATTATTCAAAGTTACTTTTGAATAATGTAGTTCATCTACTACAAGTAGTTTCTTTGAATGTAATAATGATGTTGTTTGTTGTTTGTGGAATCATTTGTTGAAAAATGAATCTGAATTTTTCGATCTGTTACGATTATAAACTGAAGCAATATAAAAACGACTCCCATTAACTGAGTTTTAAACATCAGCATATTCAGTCCTAGTCCGGTGATTACCTGCTAACGGAAACTCTGCCACACAATTCTTATTATTATTATTGAAACATGACCGGTAAGTTTCAAATGTGTCCGGTAAAATAAATTCTGTTCGGACAATTGACCGGCGAGAAAAAATCCTAGCGGAAACCCTGATATATATATATATATTTAAGTGACATTTGGGAAAATAGGCTGGTTAAAGGGTAACAAAGAATCAGTAGAGAAGAAGGTTTGCATTATTTTACCACCAATTCAAATTAGGGGATACATGTTGTTTGCTTCATGTGATCAAAAATACATCGTCCATTGACAACAATTCTGTATGTGTCTACATACCTTTTTATAAGAATGTAATAACTCTTTGTATCTTTTTTGAATAGATGATTGTGCTTACACCACGCCTACTATCTTTAACAATGCACACACACCCACACACACCCACACACACACACACACACACACGCACACACACACACACACACTACTTTGCCTGTCACTTACTGTATGGAAAAGTCCATTTGACAGTTGTGTTGCTTGCCCTGACATCTGATTTATCCTCTGCAATCATAATTCCCTTTTACACAGCCTTTACTTATGCAGGTTCTCCCCTCCCCCACCTCTTTCCACTGGCATCCCTCCATCTTTTCTAATCCTTCCTTTCCTGTCATGTCAGATGTTAGTGGACGCCACGGGTCAGTGCCTCACTTTCTGAAGAGACTCCACCATTCATAGAGCAGCAGAGTGGGAATTTACATCTCATGGCAGCGTTTTCCCCTCCATTTGTTATAATGTCAGGTCACCGCACTGCACGGCTAGCAGAGTGGGAAAGATAATGGCTTCAGCACACTCCCTCCCGATTTATTACACACTCACTGGCTCTGACCTTGTCTGCAGCTTGGGGATGAATTCAGATTTTTGGTCAGCCTGCACTACTTTGATTTGCCAGTTAGATTGAACCTTGGTGCCAATCCAAGATGCGTTCTGAGATCAACACTGCCTCTGCCCCCCCGGCACTGGAGGGATATTAATTCTGCCTTCCCATGTTATTTCAGACCGGGATTAAATAGCCTAGTATTTGGTGAACGTACTGTATAGTTAGTTGTAACACAACCAATAAGTTTAATTGTACAGCCCTGCTTTGAATATAAAAAAAGGTTCCAAAAAGCACAAGCCCACATCAGTCCAGTGGTGGGAGAAGTATTCAGATCATTTACTTGAGTAAAAGAACCAATACATCATTGTCAAAATAATTCATTAAAAGTTAGTCCTGCAATCAAAATCTTACTTAAGTAAAAGTATCAGCAAAATGTACTCACTCTAAGTAATCATTGTGCAAAAAAATATGCCTTTTAGTGTGTATATAATATTTATATATGTGATATTTCTAGATAATATTGTTGCATCAAGGAGAATTTCACTGTTGTGGAAAGCAAAGTTCTGATTGACTTTTTGTAAAATATTTTTAAATCATTTGACACGTTTGTGACTTAAAGAGTTAGTCCACTAGTTTAATTTATAGGGAAACATTTTGTTAAAAGCTGTTAAAATTACATTATTTCCCTTTTAAATGTAGTGAGGTAGAAGTATAAAGTAGATTAAAATGTAAATACTCAAGTAAAGTGTACCTCAAAATTGAGCTCAAGAAAAGTACTTGGATAAATCTACTTCCCAGCGCCGCATCCATCCATCCATCCATTCTCAGCTGCTCATCGTGATCCAGATCGTATTAGCAACAAGCTCCAGTAACAGAGACACATTTTCCTCTAAAACCTTCATCCGGCTCTGTGCAGAGATTCCCAAGCCATCCCGAGACCAGATAGAATATACATGTCTACAGCATGTTCTAGGTCCGCCCAAGGCAGGGGTCTGCAACCCTTTTGACCAAAAGAGCCATTTTTCCCCCTTTTCCACAATTTCTTTTTTGTCTGGAGCCGCAAAACATATTTGATAGATTATAAAGTTGTATATATTGTTACATCATAGACAAAAACTACAGTTTTTTTGCATTTATTATTTATTACATTCTAGAAAACAGTTAACCTCTAATAATAAACAAAGAACTCGTATAAGGAGAATAAAAAAAAATACACAGGCCTACTTTAAAATAAATCAGCACAGCACTTTGGGAGTCCTCTGCACATTTGAAGAAAATGAATATAATTAAAATGGGCCCACTTTGAAATAAATCAAACATATAGCTGCACCCTAAAAAGAGTTTACTGATTGAATTATGACTGAAGATCGTCAGCTGTCTTCCTCTCCCGTGTTGTTCCTCCAATACGTAAAGCTGCAGCACCTTTGACAACTTCTCTCTACATATCAAACGTCCCGGTAAGCCAGCATCGTTTGCTGTGAAAGCATATAACTCTAACCACGCAGAATGAAACCCTCTGATCCTCCGGTACTTTTCTTTTCTTTATCCAGTTCGCTCATCGAGCCGGGGGTCAGTTTATTCGCCTGCAAGACTAGGCGCTGGTGCGGGACCGTATAGGATATGACGCATATTTTAGTTGACATAATTAAAAAAGGGGCAACAAGGAAATCGGAGTGTGACTATTACAAAATAAAACATTATTATATTACTATTGACAATAACAACCGACCGTCGTGGTACAGCAGTTGCTTGGCATTTCCTGGTATCTCTCCACTGGCTGGGCCATGTTAACAATACCGTGTAACTGTCACGTTTGAAGCGACGAAATCGTGACATCTTCACGTCTCCCAGCATGGTAAATCGTCACATGTTCACGTCTTGCCGTGATACCGGGTTGCATCCAAGACACGGTTAAACCCGCCAGCACGTGCACTTCACTCTGTATCTGCCAATTGCCAACTGCCAATTCCCTCTATGTGGGTGGGACTCAGGGACCCCTCAACTAAAACACCTGCTTGATATCCTGGCTCCAGAATGGCGAACAAGCTCCCGGTTGACATCAGACAGCAGAAAGTCTACACATTGTCTGCAGTTCACCTGTTTCCAGATGAAGTAGTGGATATAGGACAGGTGGTGTCAGCAGGTGGGAGGAGAATATGAGCCTATGTCTATATTTTGTACAGAGTGGTAAACAACGTCACTCGGTAGAAGGGAGGATGGATGTGGAGGATTGGGGGGATCAAGGAGGATAGAGACGAGAAAAAGTGTTTTTTTGGGGGTTGGAGAAGGACAATGCATTTTAGATTGGATTGAACCCCATGGCCTTCCCTTGACCTTTCAGTGTTGGCACCACTGCTGGTTATGCTCTTAAAAATTGCCTGTTAGTATGTTGTTTGTTAAAAGAATTAACCAAACCACTGGAGGGAAAACAACATGGCCTCATGGGGGAGAGATCAAACCAAAGGCTCTATTAGAATCTTGCAGGTTGTCTCGTGGGGTGTGGGTTAATCCATTAGGAACATGGGCTGCTGCTGTTTAGGAAATGATTTAGTCCCTTTGAATCCACTTTATCCCCTATGTCTGCTTTCTTTCTCCTAAATGATTGTGATTGAGAGTTCTGTGTGGAGGTAGACAGGCCCCCCTCTGAACGGGTCTGTCTGATTAATGACCTGGAAAGGCCTTATCTTTTCATCTGATTAAATAAAATTGAATGGATTTTTACATTTTATAATAAAGTGACTCCACAGGGCTAAGATGACATTCTGATATGCTTGACGAGCTCTGGGGTGTGTGTGTGTGTGGTGTGTGTGTGTGTGTGTGTGTGTGTGTGTGTGTGTGTGTGTGTGTGTGTGTGTGTGTGTGTGTGTGTGTGTGTGTGTGTGTGTGTGTGTGTGTGTGTGTGTTTGATTGTTGGGTGGGTTTGAGAGAGACTGCAAATTAGTGCAAAATGTGTGCATGTGCATGCATGTGGACACAAATGTATGCATGAACGCCTCCATGTATTCTCATGTATTTCTGAAGGGCGTTTCACTTGGTGTGCCACCAGATGAAAGTCTGGAAATGCTTCAGGCTGCTGGGGTTGTGAAGCAGAAAACAGCCGTTTGTCACCATCCACTGACAACCCCTGCCCAAACCATGTGAATGCCAACAAGGAAAAGTTTATTTTCAATTTCCTGAGAGTATAATGGAGCACTGGAGCATTCTTGTTTGACACTCCATCCTCAGATTGTGCGTACATGTGCCTAAATTCGGACGTCCGAATATATTGTTCGTTATGTATAAATGGCAAAGTGACAACACTGTGCTTTTGTTCATAACAAAATAATGATTCTTCTGTTAAAGATACAGGCCTATTGCTCATTTACTGTTCTAAGTAATCCAGTGACAGAACGCTTTACTTCACACCTGAACCCAATGTTGTTTTAGTAGGGCTGTCAACTTGAATGTATTCAAGTTTGTGAATAATCTGCAAACCTTAATGGGGTCAAATAAATGAATGCAAATAAATCCAGTTACCAACTTTGACCCAACTTCTTCTCCATGAATTGCATGGCAGTGAAGAGGCACATTAAACATAGGGGAATCCCAGCTGCTCTGTGACGGCAGGTTAGTCAGTTTGTCATGATTTCCTTCATTACAACACCATTATTTGTTGTATCTCCCTGTTTCTCTCCTGCATTTCTGCACACATGTCTGCACAGCCCTGCACTATCAAATATAATACACTATAGTTTGTCATATATTGTTATATGTTCATTCTCCTAAGTCTTAGTTTTTTAGCTTCTTCTGTAAATTTGAATTACAATTTGGTTAAAAAAAAGGTGACAGAGAGGGATGGCTCAATCCACTTAGCATGCAATGCAACAGGAAAGTTTAGATTCAAATAAAAGAATAACAGCAGTTTTTTGTGGCAGCTAATGATCCTCATTTTGATTGGCTGGTTTGGCACTATATCCATCTGATGACGTGAGAGACATTTGATTGTACCCTGATTGTTGGGAGTCTGGAGGTGTTTACAAATAAATATTCATACATTCATAGAAATCTGAACTCCGACACACAAGTTTTTGATTTTAATTGACTCAAAAGAAAGTGACTTTAAAGTCACCTTAAAATACATTACAAAGGCATACTATTGAGCAAAATCTACAAACCAATTTAGATTATCAATGCAAAGATACATTCCGATTGAATGTTTATTTGATTTTATACAAACAATTGTCGTACACAAATTGAATTCAAATTGAAATATGTTTTCATTTATAAATGCAGCGCAAGTGAATGTGCTCTTATACCAAAAAGAATGGATGTCTATGAATTCCATTCAAATTAAATTAAGCAAAAAGCATAGTATGGACCTATTACAAGTTGTGTTTATGTATTGGACTGTGTTGGAGGTTTTATGGTTGAGCAGAAAATATATGGAAAAACAATGCAATGTTCAACATGTGAGCTGGACCATTAAACATGTTGCAAAAAATGTTCCCCCAATATATGTGATTTCTCAAAATGTCATACATTGGCAGGTTAAGAATTAACTTTAAGCAAATCAACGATGAAAGCCCTGCCTCCAGCTCCAGTGTATTCATTGCCAGCATCATTATCTGCTGGAGTGGAAAAATGGAGCATGGGAGACAACTTTGTTTCCTATCTTTGTGGAAGGGGGTGATTCCATCTTTTGTACCTCTTTCAGTGGTGCAATAACTGCCAACCTTCCTGGAAGTATCGATCAAACACTGTGCATCACTGCACTTTGAAAAGAAGGTCTCTCTTCATCAACATCAAACCCATTTGAGCAGAAAAACTGCAGTGTCCAAATGATGTTTACACTTCTGCTCTGATGTCCCTACTTAGTGATATAGCAGCTCTACCCGCCGTGTTTCCCCCAGCCAGCCTGCACAGAAAGATTAATGATCCTGTGCTGCCAGAGCCCAATAACATTATGTGACATTTACAGAAGGCTAAAAAGCAAAGGCTTAAACACAGCAATTTTCAAAGGTTAGCCATTTGTGAGTTTAAAGGGAATGCAGCTGGGTGAGAGAAAGAAGGAAAAAACGCATTTGCAAAGCTTCCCATCGTCTTCATTTGTCAGCAGACAGACTTCAGTAGAAAACACATCTCTAGATCATCTGACAGGCATTTATTCACCCAGTGTTACTCATTCACTGTGCGCTGTACTTCATTACATTCACATATCTTTGTACACCACACACAATTTAACAAATGTCTTCCATTTGATAATGTTGTACTTTCATGTGTTGTAAAATATAGATGAATGGTTGCATACTGTTAAGTAATTCACCATACAGTATACTATCCTGTGTTCAAAACAAAGTCATGACTTACAGTACCCTATAGGCGCATTCACACTGCGGTACTTTTCCCACAAAGGTTCATGCGAACTTAGTTCAGTGAACTCTTTTATCGCGTTCACACCAAAAAGAGCCGGTACTAAATATAGCTCTTTTCTCACAAAAGAGCCGCTCGTAAGTCCCTGCTAGAGAGCAGGGACTTTCGAGCGGCTCTTTTGTGAGAAAAGAGCTATATTTCTGATTGGCTGGGCGGATTGCAAACCACGCCCCGTAAAACTTCCAAAAAGTTTTGTGAAGCCGCCATTTTATTATCCTCGCATTAGCATTATTAGCATTAGCATTAGCCCAGCGCAGAAACGCAGAGAGACTAACTTATGGCAACACAAAATAAAACATGGGAGCGGTGGAGATGAGGAGGTGTCGGCGTTCTGGCGATTTACTCGGAAGGCTTCAGTAGAAGCTGCTGGGAGTCCCAGCAACTTCTACTGAAGCCAGTCCCCAACTCCGGGGACTTCCGGCCGGGGACTTTGGGCGGCAGTATCCGCCGTGAAGTTGTTTGTAGCCTGCCAGTAAACCCAAAGCAGAAGAAGAAGAAGTGAAGTCAGCGGCTTCATTTGCCTAATCCACCCCCAGGGACTTTTTCCGGTGTGAACGCGATCTGTACTTAGTTCATGCGAACTAAAGAGTTTGCATGAACTAAGTTCGCATGAACCTTTGTGGGAAAAGTACTGCGGTGTGAATGCGCCTAATGTTTAAGCACAAGCCAAACACTCATTTAGTTGGGCTAATTTATTGTCGGTACCCCAGTTTGGTCTCGTTAGCGGGGGCATAGATGACGAGAACATTTTATACTTTAACATCTGGTCAGTCATCAGTCTGAGTTTTCATTCACATCTTAACAAGCCTGGATTTAAAAGGTATGCTTGCTAGCACCAGATCTGATGTATCCATTGTGCATAATGTTCTGGAGCACTTTCAGCAGTAGTCATCCTGTCACGTCAACATTAGCATTGTTGTTAGCATAGTAGCTATCACCCCGTAAATACATTTTTCCATTTTTAAGGTTAAGAATATTAATAGCATCAAAAAAGAAACCTGCACATTTTTTGTGAAAAGGTTAAATTATTTGGTCACCTAGTGGCGACCTCTGTGTTCAAGGGATTGTAAAAGACTACAATTCCCAAGGCAACAGTCTTTGAAAGACACATGTGGAAGACGCAGTCTGGACACAGTTTTAAATTGTTTAATTATATTACTTACAATCTCATAAAAAGAAAAACAATCTAAGATTGTCTATTCATTCATTTTCATGTGTGGAAACATTTTTTATTTTATTTTTGATTAACCAGAAACGTGTGTGTCAAACGAATGAATTGCAAGATAATGCTTTAAAAAAAAATAAAAGACGTCTAAGTGGCTTAAGGAGACCAAGTGGGGACAGTAACAGTGAATAAGGTTTTTAAAGTAAAGCTTAACAAATACTGCACTGAAAAAACTGAAACATTGAATTTAATCAAATGTATTATGTCAACAGATTTCACATAGCTGTATTAGAGTGAACTACCTTCACCTAACCTAAAACAGTGATGTGAAATCTGATGACATAATACATTTGATTCAATTCATGGTTTCAGTTCTCTCAGTGTGACTATCCTCACAGCACAGCACACAATGGGGAAAAACAGTCAGCGTTCACTATGTTGGACACATGTAGCGCAGATGTATGACATGTTTTACACATCCCTGTCATATTAAACATTGTGAAACTGTGGTCAGAGGGGACTCACTGAGGCATTTAGTTGAAGGTGCTATGCAACCTGCTGGCTTACTGGCATCCTGACAAACAGCTGCTCCTCCTCTGTCAAATATTTGTTCACTCTCGCTATCTGCCATCATGTCCCCGTATCATTATTCAAACAGCTTATATAAACACCTTTAGCAAGACCCACACTCCGACCAGCCCATTGAGAACGGCTTGTTCCAGGCTCCATGTTTAATGGGGCCAGGACGTTTACCAGCGTGGGCAGATAGCACCGTGAGCTCCAGACACCCTGAATGATGCCATCATTCATTCACAACCAGTGATGGAGAAGGAAATACAAAGAGGATGAACTATCTTATGGTGTTTTAATCTTCCTTTATATCATTATCGATGTCTGTTATATTGATAGTCTTTTCTCCCTTTTAAAAACGTTGTGTCATTTGCTTTGGTACTAAATAAATAATGTGACTCTAATGCTGAACTCGCACTCATTAGTTGTCATGGGACCATGACAACTAATGAGTGTAGACAAAATAAACTGGAACACTGGGAAATGTTTCAGAGATGACCTGGGATTATCAGGTGTCTTCTCTGATGAAACAAAGCTATATTTCAGTGTAGAGGCCAAAAAAGAAGACGTGTTCCTATACCTTAGTTTTATGAGAATGTATATGATACAAAGGCTAGATACGTACGTACACGTATAGTTTATTCTGTATGGTTGATATTTTCTTCCGCTCATTTTGCACGGAATGTGTAATAGGAGTTTACCTGATTAAAATCAGTTGAGCTTTAACCCTGTATCATCCACACAGCAGAGCTCTGCAGTGAGGAGAACTGCCATCTGTTCAAAAGAAATCTGACCTGGACAGCATGACCTGGTCCCCTCTCCCCCGGGTCACCACTGCAACCCGCCTCAGGGGTCTGGGGAGGATTCATTCAAACAATGAAAATACTGTTTCTTTGGGTATCTTCACTTATTATAAGGAAGTTGATTATATAAGTGTGATGTACATGAAGACTGATTATTGGTTCATCGCTGCTACTTCCATTCTGACTGATTCCATTCATTAGAAATTGAAATCATTTGATATCAAAGAGGCTTGGTTGTCCGTGGATGAAAAATACACAAATATACACAATTTGTATTTATTTAAGGTGAATTTTGACTACATACAACTTTACAATTATGTATTGATGTATGTGGAAATGAAAGCTAAAAAAACAGGTTTCCATAGCATAAGTGTTAACTGCAGATTATGGCGACAACAATAACCTAATAAAACTGAGTACATGTGTTTAAAAAAATTAAACATTGACGATAAAGTGTTTTATGATGTTGAATATTTGTTATGTTCAGAATGCAATGAAATGGAAAGCATATGGTTAGAAGAATCATCACTGCTCTAATCACAACAGTAACATAAATAATGATGTTCACTCCATGCCTTTAACCCTACACGTGTTCACATCAACCCCAGCCTGACCTCTCCTCTTTAACCTGCACATCTTCCAGCACCAGCAACAGATGCTGCTCCACTGTCAAATGGCCTACAAAGCAAACAGCACTACTTTAATCCTATGTGTAGCCAGCATTAAAAATTGGATTGAGACGGATAAAATTAGATTATGCCTGCAGGATTTGAGAAAATGTAAAAGCCCCATTTAGGCTTTACCATAATCTCCTTTGGCTCCCGGCAAGCATCCAGCCTCCCAGCAGATGCCAGAGACACTTTGTATCTTATTTCATCTCCTCTTCTTTTTGGATTTGGTCCTTTTTTATTATGAGTACTGTGCACTTCCTTGTCGTGGGGATTGTTCCATATTGGTAAGAGCTTTGGATGTTCGTACAGCCAACGTTTCTGGATGTTCGGCTGAAGCTGGGGGCTTTCACACTGATTTCTATTTCTTCACAGCTAGACATTTGGTTCATATCAAGTGCAGCTATATCGCCTGTAACCAAATCAATCGGAGTGCTTTTAGGAAATGACCTTCTTCATCTGAAAGCTTCACTGTGTCTCACTACAATACAGTGTTCCTGAGATCAGTACTGTATACAAATCATAAAGAAAACTGTGTTAATGTAAAGGTTTGAAAAAGTGAAGTTCCTGATCTGTTAAAGATGTACGAAATTATGTAAGCTGCTTAACTTTAATAATGTGTCAAAATACTATATAATATATAAAAAAAACACTTTCCAAATTCATTGTAATGGACAACAAATACTTATTTTGACTTTGTCATGTTTTACAATGTGACAGAGCAGATTCAACCCATACATGTTGACATACAGAGTTAGGAATGAAAGCATGAACAAAACATTGACACACGAAATATACAAAGCTTTATTCTAAAATGTCCTCAATATGGAGAATTATTTTACATTGAATATTTGGATGATGTAACAATTATTATTCTTTTTGAATGATCTGATGGTTCATAAGGTAAAGCAATCGTTTTAGTCACTGGTACTGGTACAAAAAGTCATCTTCAATATTATTTCACTTTCTCAACGTTGTCAGACAGCTACGGAGGAATTACTGTCACGTTGATTCAAATCCTCCAATGTGTACGAAAAGTGAGAATAAAGACAAATTGAACAAAGCAGAGGCCTTTGTGAAGGATAACACATGAACACGTTACAATTCTATTTCTTTCTTTATAATTATAAGAATTATACAAAAACTGTAAATACAGTTTTCACTGACATTAACAACAATTAGAACAATGGAAAAAAAACGTTTTTATAACAATATAAAAATGTGATTTTGTTGAATTAAAATAAATAATGATTCTTCTCCACTATAGTTTCATACACTGCTATATGATCCTCTGACATGGTCCTCCATTGTACATCCAGTATTAAAAGTAGAAATACTATAAAGTCTTAAATTAAGGTAGAAGTCCTCAAATGAACTTATAAGTCCAGAACTATTATCAGCACAATGTACTCAGTTATCAGAATGGCTCTTTTCACAGTATTTGAGCAGCTTAATGTTGTAGTTTGACAATATAAACTTTTAAATATTGGGGAGTAAAGTTGGACAGTCCTGCAGGAATAATAATATAATAATAATAATAAGTAAAAGTTTGTCAAAATAGCACTTCAGTGCAATACTACATCTACCTGTACATTTCTGTTACTTCTGTTATCACTTATTACTAATACAAAAGTATTCGTGTGTGTGTGTGTGTGTGTGTGTGTGTGTGTGTGTGTGTGTGGTGGTTAGCTGCTTCCATTCTCATGGCAGTCTTTAATAAGCAGCTCTGTTAGAGTGGCCTGCTGGTCGTGCAATCTCTCTCTCTCTCCCTCACACACGCACACGCACTCACTCACTCACACACACTCACACACACATACACTCACACACACAAACACATACGCACGACACACAGCAGGCAGCCATTTGTTGTTTAGGCAGAAGCTGGTGCTCTTGGGTAACATCTTTATCCTTCCAGCTCAATCTGGCCTGCATCTGCCGGGAAGGAATTACACTGATCTACTGTGACACGGCCCCCCCCCCCCCCCCTTTTCCCCCACCACACCGCCACCACTTCCCCTGCTATTATAACCATAAAAGTAGACTACTTGGATTAATAAGAACAGTTACTAACATGCTGATTCACAATATACAACCAACTGAATCTCTAAGTAGGCCCATATGGAGAAAATGATCAGAGGAAGGGTAATAACAATAGATAATAGTTCACTAAAGTGATCAACGAGTGAGAATTAATCAAAGTATTTCAACATATTCTTATCATGAAGACGATTACAAATACCACTGTTAGACAACAACACAAAGTTGTTTAGATTTTCATATTTAAGAATATTTTAGGCGGTCAGGTAAGGACCCGCTCCAGCTACCTGGGCACCCATTGCCATGCCAAACCAAATAGAGAACATTTGAGTGATAAACATAATTAGTATAAGAAAATACAAATGATGGCAACATTTTAAAACATGAAATATATAGGAAAATTATAATAACATTTACACATGTCTTATCTAAGATGTCATTAGTTTAAAGGGGCCATATTCTGCTCCTGTTCAGCTTCATATTTATATTTATTGTCTCTACTGGGACATGTCTCCATGCTTTAATGTTCAGAAAGCTCTTTATTTTTCTCATACTGCCTGTGCTGCAGCACCTCTTTTCACCCTCTGTCTGAAACCAGAGCCCAGTCTGCTCTGATTGGTCAACCGCTCAGAGATGTCCTTCGCCTTAGCCTATCACGTACAAATAGAAGTGCAAGTTTGACATAGTGATGTCATTATGTTACACAAGTAAACAAAGGAGTCCAATGGAGGTGTTTCAGGCAGTGGGGGTCTTTGTTTCGAAGAATCTACGAAACAAACTATCTAAAGATATACTAACTATGGATGGCATTAATTTGGCCTCCAGTGAGACTGTAAGGAATGTTGCTGTTATATTTGATCAGGATTGATCCTTTTTTTTTTTTGTAATATTTTATTTCTAGTTTTCAGGTTTATGTAACAGTTAAACATGATAACAACAAAAAAAAAAAACATGTAGCATAAAAACGCAAAGCTTCCCCCCCTCCCCCCAAAATAACAAAACAAAGACAAACAAAAACAAACAAAAGTCAGTGCATAAATCAAAACACAACGAGATACTACACATACACAGTGTTACTGTATATCCAGAGGCCTGTTGGCTAACCAGATGATATACCTATGTTGGCGTCAGTGATGCATCTATACATTCAAAATAAGGCTGCCAGATCTTCAGAAAGGTGTGATATCCTTTTCTAAGACTATATGTGATCTTTTCAACTGTTCATTTCTGAAGACCATCTATCAATGAGGAGAGGAGAGTCAGATTTCCATGTTAGTGTTATGCATTTCCTAGCCACACATAAAGCAATTTCCATAAATTTAATTTGGGATTTAGTTAAAGATCTATTGAGACTTGTGAAATCACCCAGTAAGCAAAGCTCAGGATCTAAAGGGAAGATAGATCCGGTGATCTTGGTTAAGGTGTCACACAAATCGTACCAAAAGCACCTCACTTTTGTGCAAAGCCAGGTACAGTGTAGGAAGGAGCCGACCTCGATACCACACCTGAAGCACATCTCTGACAGCTCGGGCTTGGATCTATGTAGTTTCTGTGGGGTGAGGTACAGTTGATGGAGTAAATTATAGTGAACCAGTCTGTACCTGGCATTAATAGTAGCTGACAAACTGTCTTTACATAAATCTGACCAGAGCTGTTCATCAATTGCTACATCCAGATCTGACTCCCATCTCGCTCTAGATTTGTGTAAACCTGGCTTTGGGCCCTCATTTAGCAGTAAAGAGTACATTTTAGAAATACCTTTGTATACATTTCCCTCATGAAGCAGTTTCTCCACATCAGTCAACACAGGTAAAGTTATCTCAGGGCCCAGGTTGGCTCTAAGAAAGGATCTTAACTGAAGATAGCAGAAGAAGGTCTTGTTGGACAAGTCATATTTCCTCTTTAATTGTTCAAAGGACATGAGGAGTCTTTTTTCGTAGCAATCTTCCAAATGGTGGATCCCCTTATGATGCCAAGTTTACAGAATCTTGTTATTGAGAGTCATGGGTATGAGTTCATTTTGTCTCAGAGGTGACTTTGGTGACCGTCCAACTTTCAGTCCCAGACTTCTATGAGTCTCACACCACATTTTAATCAAATGCCTTAAAATAGGGTTGTCTGTCTTCTTGGATATAGTCCTGGGGTTCCATTTATAAATAAAATCGCTGAACACTTTTTCTTTCAGGGGGTGCAATCCAATTTGTATCCAGGATGGGGCACCATCGCCCTCAAAAAAGGCTGAAACAAATCGCATTTGATGGTAATCGAAGGCCCCCTGATCTGTAATCCCACGTTAATTTCTCCATAGATACCCTGGCCACCTTACAGTTCCATATAAACTGTCTAACATGTTTATTGAGGGTTTAAACAAAAGTTTGAGGCAGTTGAATGGGTAAGGACCGGAAAAGATACTGTAGCCTTGGTAGTATATTCATTTTCACATAGTTAACTCTGCCAATTAGAGTAATGGGTAAACTCATCCACCTTTGTAGATCACTTTCAATTCTACTGAGCAATGGGAGGTAGTTCAGTTTGTATATATTTGTAAGGTCATTATCTATAGTTATCCCAAGAGAACCCACTTAAATGGGCTTGTACGTTGATACTCAGTGTAATCAAAGTTAGTTAGTGGAATGATTTCCCTTTTCTCTTGGTTTACCTTATATCCTGAGATAACACCATAAGCATTTAGTAGGGTCTGTAGTTTGGTGAGGGAGTTACCAGGGTCTGTCAAGTACAAAAGTAAATCATCTGCCAGGAGATTAATTTTATGATTTGTCTGATCCACTCTAAAACCCTTTATATCAGGATCCTGTCTAATTGCTTGAGCTAGGGGCTCAATAGCCAAGACAAAAAGCCCTGGAGACAGAGGGCAGCCCTGTCGGCTTGATCTACTCAGGGGAAACGCAGCAGAGATCTGACCATTAGTACTAATTTTGGCCCGAGGTTGATGATAAAGAGTTTTAACCCAATTAATAAACAACTGACCAAACCCAAACTTGGCCAAGACTTTAAATAAATATGGCCACTCCAGCCGGTCAAAGGCCTTTTCAGCGTCTACAGCTACAGTATAGTGGGCTCAGTCTTTGACTTTGTTAGGTGGATAATATTAAAGAGCCTACATAAGTTATCAGCTGATGAACATTTAGAAATAAAACCACTCTGGTCCGGATTATTTAATTGTGGCAAATATTGGCCAAGCCTGTTAGCCAGGGCCTTAGATATTCATTTATAGTCCGAATTCAATAATGAAATAGGTCGAAATGAAGAGCACTTTAATGGATCTTTATTTTGTTTGTGGATCACAGTGATTATGGCAGTAGAGAATGATTCAGGCAGAGTTTGAGTTGTTGATGCTAAGTTAATTACATCCATGATGAGTGGGGTGAGTAAATCCTTAAATTCTCTGTAAAATTCTGGTGGGAAACCATCTTCCCCTGGCGATTTATTAGATTGCAATGAGCACAAAGCCTTTTCAATTTCTTTCTGAGTGTAGGGAAGATCAAGTTTATTTTGGTCTTCCTGATCAAGCTTTGGCAAGTCAATAGTGGACAGGAATTCATCAATTTTAGTCAGATGTTCTGGTGATTCCGATGTGTATACATTTGCATAAAACTGTTTAAATGTGTCATTAATTTCTATCGGGTTATGTGACACTGAACCCGCTTCAGTTTGAATTGCGCTAATTGTTCTTGAGCTTTCCTCTTTCCTCAGTTGCCAGGACAGAATTGTATGTGCCTTCTCTCCCAATTCATAATACCTTTGTTTAGTTCTTAAAATGGCTTTTTCAATTTTATAAGTGTGCAGCGTATTGTATTTGAGCTTCATGTTTAACAGCGATTGGTGTAATACCTTGGACCCAGATTGTTGAAACTCCTTTTCCAATTTCAAAATATCCGTTTCCAGTTTTTCTATTTCTGCCATATATTTCTTTTTAATACCTTTTGTATAAGAGATTATTTGTCCCCTTAAATAAGTTTTAAGTGTGTCCCATAATATAAAACTATTGGGGGAGGAAGGACAGTTAGTCTCGCAGAATAGCTTTATCTGGTCCCTAATAAACATGCACAAATCTGGTTTTTGAAGAAGGGTAGGGTTCAGTCGCCATCTATATGAGTTAGTTGTTTTTTCTGGCATCAAAATAGAAAGGGTCAAAGGAGAATGATCAGACAGGGTCCTAGATAAATATTCAGATTCCAATGCTCTATGAACTAGCTGCGTTGATAAGAGAAAAAGGTTGATCCTAGTATGAGACTTATGGGGACAGGAATAGAAAGAGTAGTCTCTGCTTTGAGGGTGCATCCGTCTCCAAACATCTGTCAAATTTAGATCTTTCATAAATGCCAGGGTGGTTTTGGCAGCTTTTGATTTAGATACTGCCAAGGATGACTTATCCAGAATAGGATCCAGGCAAAAATTTAAATCACCCCCTACCAGTATGTTTTTTCGTCCCCCTGACACCTTAAGAAAGATATCTTGAATAAAGGATGCATCATCATGGTTGGGTGCATATAAGTTTAAAAGTGTCCAGGATTCTGAGTAAATCTGACAATTAACTAATACATATCGACCTGATGGATCAATAATAGTTTCTCCAATCGTCACTGGAATGTTTTTATTTATTAAAATAGCTACTCCCCTGGCTTTGGTGTTAAAGGATGATGAAACTACATGTCCTAACCAGTCTCTCCTCAGTTTATTATGCTCCTGTGCGGTAAGATGGGTTTCTTGTAGGAAAGCAATATCAATTTTCAGTTTTTTCAGGTGTGTCAAGACTCTTTTCCTTTTAACCGGTCCGTTTAGTCCATTCACATTAAAGCTAACAAATTTCACTGCCCTGTTCATCAACAATAAGAGTATACAATGATCATGGTATTACGGCCTCTTTGTGAAGTCACCATGTAAGTGTAAATGTATCTCCCGCAGTAAAGTGGCAAAAAGTAAGATAATGCACTGACAATAGAAAAAAAAAAGAAAAAAGAAAATGCTGTCATCACTTGAATTATCTAGAATGTCTTTAATATACCAATAGTGACTACAGTTTAAACATGAAGACACAGCAACTTGTGGGAACTACGGTTGCCCGACTGATTTTCAAACACCTGTTATTTCCGTTGAGCTCCTGCTGGAGTCTCACGCAGGAATGCCGCTGCCTCCTTTGGTGTTTGGAAGAATCTTCTCTCTCCATCGGGGAGCGTGATCCTCAATGTTGCAGGATGGAGTAAGGCAAACAGAATATCCCTGGATCGAAGCTCCGTCTTAACCCGGTCATACTCCTTTTTGCGTTTCACCAAGCTGGCGCTTAGGTCGGGAAAAAACAGCACAGGCTTACCGTCGTACTTGATGGGACCCTTATTTTCTCTGGACCGCTGTGCAGCGATGCGCAGGATCTTGTCTCGGTCTTGGCATTTGAGCAGCCATATCAGAACAGGACGCGGTCCCTGGTCTGCAGATGGACGGGGTCCAAAAGCCCGATGTGCCCGCTCCATTATCAGGGGCTCGGTAAAATGCTCTTGTCCCAAGGTGGCTGGGATCCAGTTAACAAAAAAGTTTACAGGATCGTTTCCCTCGCAGCTTTCCCCGAGATTAATGACACGTATATTATTGCGTCGGCTGTGGTTCTCCAGCTGGTCGACCTTCTCCATTAAAAAGTCATTTTCTTTTCTTAACTTGACAACACGAGAGTCCAGGTTCACCAGCTGGTCCTCCGCCGTGCCAATACGGTCTTCCGCTTCGGTTACCCAGGAGCTCAACTTATCCAGCATAGATTTCAGTCCGGAGATAGACTAATTAATTTCTGCGGTATTGGAGTCGAGTTTACTGGAGAGAGCTTGATTGCCGTTTCTAATCTCTTGAAGGATAAGTGAGTCTCCTCCGCTCAGGTGTTGCTGTGCCGCCGCCGCCATTACACAAACTTCTTGCTCACAAGTCTCGGGAGCAATTTTCTCTATAGATGTCAGAATTTGCTTATCAGCTGAATGTTGTTGTTTGCTCCCTGATCTCAAGTCCATGCTGCATTCGTCCGACCAGATTAAAAGTGGGTTTGGGTGTTTTTAAAGGTTTTAAATTGAATTAGGATGGAGAGCCCCTGGGCTAGCGTCTACCTGGCTTCGCTGCATCACGTGATCCCGATTTATCCTTTAACGCCCACATAAAATCAATTTCAAGGACCGCCTACTTCCATCTACGTAACATTGCAAAAATCAGGCATATCTTGCCTCAAAACGATGCAGAGAAACTAGTCCATGCATTTGTTACTTCAAGGCTGGATTATTGTAACTCCTTATTATCAGGGAGTACCAAGAAGTCAGTCAAGTCGCTTCAGCTGATTCAAAATGCTGCAGCTCGTGTACTAAGTAGAGTTAGGAAAAGGGACCACATTACTCCTGTTCTGGCTGCCTTACACTGGCTCCCTATAGAACACAGGATAGAATTTAAAATTCTTCTTCTCACCTACAAAGCCCTGAATGGGCAGGCGTCATCTTACCTTAAAGAACTCATTATACCCTACTGTTCTACTAGGGCAGGGGTCGGCAACAGGCGAACCTTGCCCTAAAATAATTAAACAAGCGAGTACCTGTTTTTCCTGGCCAAGGACAGGTTCGTTGAACACAACACGAGCGTAACGTGTCTTCACGTGGTATATGTCTCGTCTGAAAGGAGTGCTGACGGAGAGCACCGGAACGCCGCTCCAGCCCTTCAAATATTGCAGTACCCATAAGGAGCCGTACACATGCCGCAGTGTTTGCGTGGCTGTGTCTTTAGTTGTAAGCACAGTGGCGATCTGTTGTTATTAGCATCTAGTTAGCTAGCTATGCTAACGAATTTAAAGAGCTTTTATACAAGGTGGAAGAGAGCTCTCTCCTGAGAGGCTCAAATAACCTCAGCTCAGTGAGGTTAAGGCACACCTTGATATGATCATTATAGTTATTAATGAGACTAAATGAAAAACAGGTATAACATACTATATGACAGTAACAAAAAAGTTGTTAAAAATAACAAGAATAGAGTTTAAAAGGAGATTGATTTGTAAAATATCCAAAAAGAAAAATATGCTTACAGTTCTGTTTCATATGGGTGTTGAGAGATGTATCCATAGATCTCCTCATGTTGCTCTCAAAGTGCACCAGATTGATGCTTTTAACTTCAATATTTAAAAAAAAATCTTCCCGGGGGAACATGCCCCCGGACCCCCCTAGAGGAGGTTAGGTCCCCCCCCCCCCACTTAAATCATGTTCACATGGATAGGATACTAAATACATTTGCACACATCTTGTGTCCATATCTTTCTGTTTTGGTGGTCATGCCACACCGTGCACATGCATGCATACGTGAGTGATGGTGAGATATCTGGATTAAGAGGTTGCTTTTTCTTTGCACAGCATGAAAGAAAGGCCAAATGAATGGGCTGTGATTTTAGTTTTTTTAAGCAGAGGTTGAGTTCAATCATTTGTACGACCCTCAGAGGATGTTGTAAAAATTGGAAGGAAAAAGGTTCCCCACCCCTTCTGTAAATAATAATAAAAACCCTTGATTTGTAACTTAACACCTCTGTCTTCTATTGATCAGAGTATATTATAAAGAATAGCCAGTTAATTGAAGCATTATAGCACAGGCCTTTGTCAGATGGTATATTACGCTGTTTTTTTTCTGCTTCGAATAGTTCTCTCTTTTTTCACCATACCTGTGTTTGCATCACTGTAACCAATGAGCACCTGCATGTGTATGAGAATGGCCCTGACACCATTTCAGCCCAGATCCAAACTCCTGGCAGGACAAGCTCGAGCTCAATTCTCGCACTGAATAACATGTCATGATGTGAAACGGTTAACAAAGAAAAAGGGAAACTGCTGCTACACTTTATTTTATTTATCTAAAATTAAGCACTTTAAGATGCACATATTTTCAAAAGCTATTTTATTTATTTTCTCTATTTTATTTGTAAATGCAGCCCGAGAGGAACATTACACATATCCACAGTATTTAAGTAATGTTAATTGACAATAAATATTGTTGTTTTTTAATTGTACTTTCTTTATTTATTATTATTTAGTCAGTTGTTGATTACATGCAGACGTTGATAAAGCTACAGGTCACTTCAATATATATCACACTAATTCATGAAGCAAGTTAGACATTTTGATGTTCCGGACCTTTGCATGGGGAGATTTTCTCTAACTGGACCTCGTTTAATTTTACTTGAATACCCACTACTAGGGCATTGCGTTCCAAGAATGCAGGGTTGTTGGTTGTTCCTAGAGTCTCTAAAAGTACAATGGGAGCCAGAGCCTTTTCTTATCAAGCTCACATTTGTGGAATCATCTTCCAGTTTGTGTGCCTGGTGTTGTGGTCCTGAGTCCTGGATCACGAGCCCTGGATCTTGAGTCGTGGCTGTGGTCCTGGGATCATAAGTCCTGGATGGATATCCTCGTGGATTCATCTTCTTATTATACACACATGTATTTCCAAACATTTGGACTACCTATGTTGTAAATGTATTATCTTTTCGATTTACACACGGCATCTATTGCACGTCTGTCTGTCCTGGGAGAGGGATCCCTCCTCTGTTGCTCTCCCTGAGGTTTCTCCCATTTTTCCCTTTAAACTGTGGGTTTTCTCCGGAAGTTTTTCCTTGTACGATGTGAGGTTCTAAGGACAGAGGGTGTCGTATTCTGTACATACTGTGAAGACCACTGAGACAAATGTAATATTTGTGATATTGGGCTATATAAATAAACATGATTGATTGATTGATTGATTTATTTATTGATTGATTGATTGATTGATTACATGCACTAAACCCTATAGAAAACACTACAGGAAAGGGGAAACCCCAAAAAGCAGAATAAGGCCCATTTAATGGATGTGTACTTACAAAACTATGGAATACATCTGTGTGCGTGTGTGAGTGTGTGCGTGTGTGTGCATGTGCGTGTGTGTGTGTGTGTGTGTGTGTGTGTGTGTGTGTGTGTGTGTGTGTGTGTGGGGGTGTGTGTGTGTGTGTGTGTGTGTGTGTGTGTGTGTGTGTGTGTCATTAGTTGTACTGACTAACAAGATACATTAAATAAATACTTCCTGCAGTTCTCGGGTTGAGCAGAAGACACTGAAAGTGTGTTTTGGTGACAGAAGTGATCCTGTCCTAACTGAGCCATCTGATCTCCGAGGGATTGGGGTTAGTTTTGAGGAGCTTTTCTTGCCGCTCGCTATGAGCCGGGGATAAACACATCCACACTTTCTCTCTGGTCTCAGGCTGCTAATCCAGCAGCAGCTCAGCCATTGAGCAGCAGCACAGGACCTCTCAACCTGAAGAGCAGCATGCTGCGAGGCAACAGGGGGAGCACAATGTGTGGGGGGGGGGCTGTTAATAGTTGAACAGCTGCTTGTGGAACACGACTCCGCACACACACGTAGACACACACACATCTCCCCCATATGTCACGGGGCCAGATGACAAAACCTCAGCCAGGGTCACAGTGGGTTCTGACTGATCTGCTTTCAGAGGTCCACTCAGCCCAGGATTAAGACCACACTGTTTATGTTTTTCTATGAGAGTGTTTTTGATTTTTTTTTTTGTCTGTTTTCCACAGGGTGTACAAAAAGAAAGAGGAATTTAAGTTCACAAAACTGTAAATCCTAAATGAACAAACGTAGTTAGAGCTGTTATTCTGTGGCTATTTGGAGTGCGGATGTTGATACTGTACATTTTTATATTTGGTATATGTAATTTTCTATCATAAAAAAGTCATTTGAAAGATGACCATACAACCCTCTTAAGCCCCACGGACCCGGTTACCGGGCCGAAATCGCGTCATTTGGAGGAAACAACGTCTAAGGAACCTTCATATTTAATAAACTATGAATGTTGTATATCCATATAACGGAAAAAAACTAATTGAACTGATCTTTTTCATTTTTATTTTTTTTTTAAACTCAAAAATGCTAACACTGACCCTCTGAATTAGCCCCGAGCGAAAAATGCTAACCTATTACTGCACCCAAAAATCACTACTAGCACCCTTATTACTTATCCTAGCTGCACATCCAACACATCGTTTATGATCGTAAGGAGACACAGAATATATTGGTAGCCACCTCAACACTCAAAGATTACAAATTCGCGGAGAAAATAACAAAAACCTACATCAAAACATGTGGCGCTAGGTAGCCAAAAACGCTAACATGGCTTACCTTGGTCTTTGTCTGGTCAAAACTGGTCTTCAATGGCATAAAAACGATGGTGTAGTTCAGGGATCACCAACTACATTTGTCCAAGGGCCAAAATGTATCCAATAGACACTATCGCGGGCCAGCGGGGGGGGGGGGGGGGGGGGGTACAGGTATTGCATAAAGCTTAGCAGACTCTTCACGCTAACGAAGGATCACTTCGAGGCAGGGTTGGGAGGGTTACTTTGTAAATGTGATCAGTTACTGATTACTGAATACATGCTCTGAAAGTAATCAGAATACAGTTACGTGTCTTAAAAAAGTAACGTGTTCAGGTTACTTTTAGAATACTTTTGAAATACTTTCTTTTTCCATAACAGATGGGTATGTTTTGGAGACATAGGAGACACTTGTTTTACTGTTTTAATGGCTTATCAAGAACTCAAACATAACATCTTGGTGTCATTCTGGACAGCTCCCTCTCATATGCACCCCACATAAAAAACATCACCCGGACTGCATTCTCCTACTGTAAACCTTTCCTTCGAATATGTTATGAATTGTAAGGTGTCCTTGGGTGCTTTCAAAGGCGCCCCTAAATAGAATGAATTATCATTATTATTTATTATTATTATCTGAAACGATGTAATAACTTTTAAAACTGTTTCCAGTCACTTGCCCCATGCATTCAGCAGCAGCAGGCCATTCACTTTGATTTTATCCCGTTATAAATGTCATAATTTCGACAATAAAGAAATGCTACATCAACGTTATCTTGCACATTTTATCTAACCATTTCCGTTTCTAACTTTCAATATATTTAAAAAAAGATCTCTCTCTCTCTCATCTGCGTGCGGGGGCGGGGCCTCACAGACACGCTGCATCTCTCACTCTCGCTCACAGACACGCTGCAGCGCTGTGCAGTGTGCACACAGTTCTGCCGGTAATGAATATTACATTTTGTGAGGAAACTTTTCCACCAATAATTCCAATAAGTATTCCAAAATGTATTCACTTCAGGTTTAGGAAAGTAACTGTAATCAGATTACTCGTTTTTCAAATGTAACGCCAGCTGAATTAGCCTACTTGATTTTTGTATTCTGATTATGTAACGCCGTTACATATATTCCGTTACAACCCAACCCTGCTTCTAGGCTACTGTCCCGCAGCTCCTGCCTCTCTGTTGGACTCTGTTGCAGCGGGGCTGCTGCTGTGGTGCGGAGCGCACAAAGCAGACTCTTCACAACGAAGGATCACTTCTTCTTCTTCAAGGAAGGGAAGGTTTCGCAGTACGCAGTCTACTGTCCCGCAGCTGCTGCCTCTCTGTTGGACTCCGGTACTGCACCTTACTCACGAGACGTTGTAAAACAAAAAATGGGTGGGGGGCGAACGCAGTAACCACTCCGCCAACGCCACAGTCTCCCCCGTCTGCGGGCCGGATGAGAATGTCTGGCGGGCCGGATGTGGCCCGCGGGCCGCCAGTTGGTGGTCACTGGTGTAGTTAATCCATAGGTTAATCCAATGTGTTTGTGTCCCCTTTGAAATGTTCTGATAATTCATAAGCAATAAAAACTGCTTTTCCGTTTCCAGATATCAGAGCAGGGATATTCCTACGCTCTACGGAAAGATTGCATGTGTAGAGGCGAAGCTTTATTTTTTAACATGAGAGTCTATGGGACGATTTCCCTTCGATTCTATTGACTCTAACGGTCAGGAAGAGATGTCACATGTCAAAATCGAACATGGGGGGGCCAGAGATATGGAAAATCCACCCAAATGGCCCCAGAAGAGGGTTTTTTTGCTAAATCTTACTGAAAAGGTCAAATGTCACTTGTTTTGCATCAATCTTGATACAGGGTACTTATTATCTGTTGTACTTTGGATTCCTAAAGCTTTTAGTCTACTAACCCATCATCCAAGGTTAGTTTTCACTATAAGTACAACATATTTTTTGGACGGACACTATAATTTACAGTTTTTTACCATGTTCAATCTGAATTTTCTTTAAAATAAAAAACATCTATATTGATTCTGACTTTTCTACATCCAACTCACAGGTTTATCATTACTTTGAGAAAAAGGATTATTAATGTAACCCTTTTAGAAGGGAAGATATGGACATGTGTTCTGGGAATGTCATTTTCGAGCCTGAAACCTGAAAAACAGGCTTGGGGCTTAACAGGTTAACAAATATCTCCAGAATCATGTGCTTTTGGCTAATCCAGAAAATGAATGCATAATAATTTCAATTAAAAAAATCGAAATTGTTAATCAGCTAATTGCCTTAACTGTTGATCACTTGATCTGTGTTAACGCAACCACATCTCTATAAGTTATGACTTTAAATACAACTATTTTGCAACAGTAAAGTTTGGAGGCTGCCAACAGGAAAAATATTGTCGATGGATTGATGTTCGTTCATCTATCATATAAGTGGCTAAAATGTAGATAGAGACCATGTCAGTTAAATGTTCACTGACAAAGCTTTAATAGTATTCGATCGTGCAATACAGTATCTGCTCGTAGTGCATACAGCCATACTTCACTTGTGCATGCTAACGAACAGGCACTACTTTAATACTAGGCAGAGATCTTGGTCTGGGTTATGGTTAGGAGTGTGTCAGCAGTGACTTCAGACACAACCTGTTCATTTCATCTGTTTGCATTTAATCACATTATTTCTCTAACATGAAGTGCTTTTGTTGCCTTAACCAAACCATATATGGGGTCTGGATGTCTGTGAAGTCAAAGTCTAGCTTGTTGAACTCCCAAATCCATTCCCCAAAAAATACATATGCATTACCTTAAGATGTTTCTCCAAGGCAACATGCGGACGTGTGCACCTGTACATGACGGGATGGACCTCCCCATGTGGTCTTTATTTTGTCCTCAGTAGACAGAGGACCATCACTGAAGGACATAAATCAGATATACTGACTTGTGTTAATGTGATAGCTACACCATTAAAGGAATTTGAATATCACAAATGTTTTTATATCCATTTAATCTGCCATGGCTGGCATAGGTTGCGTTTTAAGGAGAATTCCAGTTCATGTAGTTTAGGTCATCATTGTGATAAGTTAATATAACTTTCTATTTACCAAAACAAAAGCTCAAGTATCAATCTAACCACGCCCCAGCTTACCATGGAGTAGAGCAGCAGAGCCCCACACAAAGTCGTTCCAACAGGTCAACCTGGACTAAAACAGATTCAGCAGTAATTGTGTAACAATGTTGCCCAGTGGTAGCTGACAGTAGTGTGAACATGAATTAAAGGCGGGAACTTGTTATGATATTGAGACACAACTCAATCTTCCCTGGTATTTTATTTTAGATTAACTTTTCACAAGTTCTTCACTCAATTTAAAAATTCAGGAAGAGTTTAAAGGAGCATAGTTAGCTTTGAGCCACCTGCTCCAAATAAATGAGGGGTAGTGTTTCACCTGTGGGTCAAATCCATTTCAATTCGTCAACAACTAAAACATCCTAATATAGCATTGTAGCATAACACAGTTATCCTACATTTATATTTTAATTGTACAACATTGTCATATTCATACCATTTTGGAATATTATATATATTCTTTAAACTATTCTTTAGCCATATCTCCCTTTTTTTAGTGTCTATATATTTATTTGATAACTGTATAAAACTGTGTATTTGTACTGCTCTGTAATGCCTGCCTGTTAGTCAGTGGGCAAGAATTGACAAAATGTGACCAAACTGTTGAACTGTTAGAGCCTCTCAAAATCACTCTGGGTCTGGGGCTAGTCAGTTAGCATGCTAATTTCAGTAGGTATACATACTGTAGGCATCTCCGTCATAACCTCAACAATGTTACCACTTCACAATCTAATGTTTGTTTGTTTATTTAATGTGTTAACATTAAATAAAATTGCATATCTTACACAGAACACCTTTAGACAGATCCTAATTTGAAGACATGTAATGTACATTTTGTAAATATACCCCTTTGAGATGTATCACTTTTATACCTTTATTTTGAAGAGCAAATAGTGTTATTATTAAAATGATTACCAGTGAAGTATTATGACACTTTAATAGTGCAATCTCTTGTGAGCAGCATCTTTGTCCGTGCACACACATGTAACAGAACACTGCAGGGACACACACTGTGATCCCTGTTTTACCCAGTGTAAACCCGATGTCATTCATGGAGATATCCAACAAGCTACTCAGATTAATAACAACCTGTCAGTGTGACCAGATCCTGGATTTATGGGATGGAGGTGGAGATGAGGCCTGTGGGCAGCAGTGCACTGGGATCTCTGCCTTTGAAGTCGATCTGGCACAGAGATTAGCCGTGGACAAAGAGCAGCGAGCGGTCCCAGCGCTGCTCAGCTGTGACAGGCACATTTCTGCTGTGATGAATCACTGCCTGTTGCTGCAGCCTGACAGACAGCCTGTGTCTGAGGCAGGATGCTGTGCAGATTACATCTGTAATAAAGAGAGCCACACACCATCCCTCGGAGACACTGCGAGTCAGGATCCTGAGTGACCATATTTTGTACCAATATACAATATTATTACATGTAAGTATTACTATTTAACTGAACCTCGTTGCAGTGCTTAAAAAAAAACAATGAGACCACTGAAGGATGTCTGGTTTTCATACAGTTATTTTGTTAACATTTTAAGTATAGTATGGTTCCTCGACTTTGCCATTTATATTGAATTCAAGCAATTAAATAAACCCAATGGGTTGTTTGCATTTCCTGCTCTGTTTGTCCTTTGTTATCTGTTAGGTTTGTGTATTATTAATGTGTGGAAACCATTAAAACCTTAAACCTTAAGCTTATCATGTTCAGGATCAAAAGTATATTGCCAGGGCTGGAGCATAGGAAAAAACCTTCCATTGAAAAAGACTAGAGACGTTTTTTCTCCATGATCGACACGTTTCATATCGTGAATGTGGGGAAGTCAACCCTATTGAGTCCATCATTTAAAAAAATCTGCAAACAACGAGATAACTTTAAAATAAAATATGTTTAACTGCATAGTTAAAATCCTTGCTGGCTACACAATCTTAACTTTGCGTTTCATGAATGGTCAGGAAAGAATGTGGTGGTTATGATTTTTTTAAAGGCAAATGTGACAGAATGGAAAGTCCAGCATCCTGCAAGAATCCATGAACAAATCATGAAGTTCAGAATAGAATATGAATGTATCTCTAAGAGACTGCTGGCACATCTTATGCCTTTACATTTATTTTACTAAAACAAGCAAGAAACATTGATTGATTTCATATTAGTCTATAGTCACAACTGTAACTGCAGCACCTCTTTTCACTCTCTGTCTGAAACCAGAGCCCAGTCTGCTCTGATTGGTTAGCTGACCGGCTGTGTTGTGATTGGCCTATCTCGTACTATGTGTTGGAGCACTAGCCAATAGAAGAGTGAGTGTTACATAGTGATGTCATTATTAGGGTTGGGTATCGTTTGAATTTCCACGATTCTGATTCCGATTCTACTTTTCGATTCCGGTTCTTAACGGTTCTCAATTCCGATTATTTGAGGGGCAGGGTAAAAAAATGATACATGCTTCTTCCACCAAACAAAATTACATTTATTTGAGAAACTTTTACACAGGTTAGTTTACAGTAATATTCACATTAATCAGTCTGTTTATATTCACTGCTATGTAACTGTAACCTGAGAGATTTCTTCAAATGCCGTTGCCATAGCAATACAATGCTCTCCAACTACAACAGTGCAACAGTCCAACTTTTAAAGGACATCATATCTTATTTTACTATTTTATTTATGCATATTTTTGTATCTCTCCAGTTTAAAACGATATGTCTGGTTTACTGTCCTATATTATACATTGGAATGATTTCAAACCTGTTTTATCCCAATAATTATAAAGGAGTGCCTTGGAAATATGTGTTTACATAAATTGTGATCAAAACGTTTGAGACCCACTGAGATAACTTAGACTAAAATGAACTATCTAAACAGAGTCCTTTACCTCACTGAGCTGTAGTTATCAGCCTCTCAGTCTGACTGGAGAGGACTCTCCCTCCACATCATTGTAGAAACATCTTCTTCCTCCGTTAGAGCAGCTAGCACCAGATGCTAATAACAACAGCGCCCTCCCTTTCTCCCTCGCTCGCTCCCACGCTCACTCACACTTTGACTGTGAGCTGCGGGCGCCAGATAAGCAAACATCCCCCATTTTCATCACTTACAGCGCCCATCGTACAGGGCAAATGAAAAGTGTAACTGGGATGAAAAGGGTGTTACATTTACTTAATTATGAATGTTGTTACATTAAGGCCGAAAATTAGGATGAGCACCAACGGTCAAAACGTTTTTTTGTCAGCGCAGCGCCTCCAGAGATCTGGCGCCCTAGGCGAACATCTATAACGCCAGTGCGACGGGCCGGCCCTGGTCTCAGGTTACGCTGTAGGAAGTGTAGGTACAACGCTACATTTCCCGCCTCGCCGCAGTCATACAGTAGGCTACGGAGAGCGGCGAGAAACATTTTCTCAGGCATCGAAAAGCGGAACCGGAATTCACATGTCTAAATGATGCCGTTGGAATCGAAATGTTGGAATGGATGTTCTCGGTACCCAACCCTAGTCATTATGTTCCAGAAGTAAATAAACGGAGGTATTTCAGGCGAGGGGGAGGGGGGAGTGTGTGGGAGAGAAACTCCCTCTAGAGCAGGGGTGCCCAACCAGTCGATCGCGATAAGAAGGGTAATTTAGAGCGGCATTTCAAAACGGTGCACACACGCTACGAGACGGAATTCCCTCCTAATTCTGCCCTACGCTCTTCTGTTCGTTGCGTGCATATGTAACAGAGTTAAACATGTGAATACATCGCAGCGAGGCTCCCCCCCAGTTGACAGTTCACTAGCACCCCAGCCCACCCCCCCCCCCTCTCTATTTGGACTGGTAGATCTCTCGGCAGACTGGCAATTTTAAAAGTAGCTCTTGGTTAAAAAAAGCTCAAAAATAGGGCCTCTTTAGCTTTAAGTCCATTTTCAGGCTTATTTCTTTAGATTTTCGTATGAAGTACAAGTCATTCATATAATATCAATACCAGGTGATTGAGTGTATCTGCAGCCAGAGGCAGTAACACCTATAACTTCAATCTTCACACAGGTTTAAGATATAAAAAAGAAAAACTTGAGATGGACCCTACATGACAGCCACTCTTGGTACTCTGCCAGGTTCAGACAATTCCATGTCAGCACAAAAGATGGCCCAACATGAAGGACAAGGGATATGGGTAACAGAAGATTCCCAACAATTGCTGGGTTTATCACGTCCATGTGTCAGAGTAGAAGACAGCCTCTGCAGCATTCAGGATGCCTGATCGTCCCGACGAAAACACCACTGTGTCACAATGTTGTTGACAACGTCTACAATCGGTTCCAGGATATGATCACAGAACTGTCATTAACTGAAGCCATGGGGGGGAAAAAGAGAGGTTTAAGATCTTTTCAGGGTACCGCTCACCGTGTGGATCATGGGAGTTAAACGTCTGCAGACATGTTGATGCTGCTCAACCACACTCTCACCTTCTTTACTGACTGGGAGGAGAGAGCTCTTTGGACCTATTTAAACAGTGTTTT
Source organism: Harpagifer antarcticus (assembly GCA_902827135.1). Classification (NCBI taxonomy): domain Eukaryota; kingdom Metazoa; phylum Chordata; class Actinopteri; order Perciformes; family Harpagiferidae; genus Harpagifer; species Harpagifer antarcticus. The sequence continues at coordinate 3,189,911 of CADEHL010000883.1, read as the reverse complement.
GCGCATTGTCTGAAGTGAATGGCACACATGAGTCTGCAGATGCGAGAAGCAAATGTTATTTTCGAGAGACTCAATGCTAATAAACGACCGTGGACACACAATATTCTTTTTTTTAAATGTTGTGTATTTTGGAAAGGATTACATCTTTCTTTTTCAAAGATACATCTTGACTTTTGGACTACAGTGCTCTGGAGCTGTGTTTTTATCACACAAGCAGATGCAGCAGTGCTGAAATCTAATTCTGCCAATAAAACTAATAATATAAGTGTAGCCTTATTGTCATCTGAACAAATACCAGCATTGAGAACAATGGTTAGGAATTTTGAGATTCCTAACGATTACGACTACTTGGTACAACTTTAGAATTGTCTCATATAAATTAGTTTAATATTCTTTTTACTAATAGGAAGCAAAAATGAATTTGTAAATGTAGATGATAAATGAATACTGTGTGACAGGTTAAGAAGGCCCTCCTCTCTCATTCACAACTTCATTTGACTACACATGTTCAAATGCACGTTCGGGCAACGCCGGTCCAAATGATCAACATGTAATGTGTATTAATATTATTAATATATATCTTTATTGAACAAGTACCATGCATGAAAATAAATCACACTAACAAATAAAACAGATGTATAAAATATATATACTAATACATTTGTCCACATAAATATAACTTTACAATTAATTTAAACGAACATCTCAAATTAAATGAATGTTGGCCAGACTGATTGCACTGAAACAACTAAAACGTTGACTTTAATTAAATGTATTATGTCAATAAAAAGTTTAAATAAAAAAATATTAGGCTCAACTTAATATTATTGCTTTCAACTAACGTAATACAGTTATGTGAATTTTATCGACATAATACATTTAATTAAAGTCAACGTTTCCGTTTGCCCAAAGTCATTTTTGTTGCACTATGGTGCACTAAGTGTTATAAGTGTGTGATGAAGGAAATCTGTTGCTAATGATATGAGTCCCTGAGCACCACGGGCGGTGATGGCTGGGGTCACCGGTACCGGGGTGGGCCGGCGGTACCGAAGTGCATTGCATTGTGAGGTTATTTTCTCTGTGAAAACGTAGGGTTACGTATGGTAACCCATGTTATATAAGCACAGCGGAGCCCTCTACTGGACTCTATGGGTACTCCCCTCGATCCTATCTATGCACGCATTCTTTCACTGAGACTCATACCAGTAGCCGGCCCCCTTGGCGGGCCTACCTTAATGCCCCCGCATCCACTGCATAAAAGGCGCAACCTGATCTCACCAGAATGCGTGACTCCACCACGACTCCTTAACACCGCACTGCATGGTGGAGTCACGAACTTTGCTACATTTACGTGTCTGCACCACGCAAACAACGCCAATGTAAAGTGAATGAGGCTCCTTTGTCGTGGTGCACACACGCAATTCTACAACGTCCAGCATTGAGCTTTTATTCTATAAAACGTTTTTAAAATCTACTTTATAGCTTGTAGTAACTCACGGGAGGCTTCTTTTATTTTATTTGTATTCATAATAATTTGTATTTTTCGTCAGAATGTATTATGGCAACCCTGTCTCCTAAAAATGACGTTCCCACAGAACTAAACTGCATTCTCAATTACGTGTAGCTAGAAACGTCTTTTCTCCCACGTTACGTTTCTTATGAATGTATCTTAAATACGTTTATTTTCTACATATCTTTGCCATTTATTGTCTTGCTTATAATAATGATAATAGTCATTTATAAATATCATTTTAGAGCACACATTTGAAATCAGTAGGCGAGGCTGTAATTTCGCCAGCTGTTACTCTCATGAGCGAGGCAGAACATAATAGTTTTAACATGCCAAAAAGCTGCTGTGTCGTTTATTGCACCTCAAACATTAAAACAAATCCAGAGTTACGTGTTTCTGTACTTCCTCTGAGAACAAAGGACAGTAACAGAAGATCTCTGTGACGCCAGATGTGGTGTTGTTAATGCGATATGATATCCGAAAAAAAAATTCAGTTTAGGATGGCCGAAGACACTACACTACCCATAATCCCCAGCTATCGTTTGGGACTACAGTCCCGTTGACAAACCCCGTGATTAATCTTCAAGCTCTGGGATTGGATGTTGGAGTGGCAGTGTGCCAAGGTTACGCCGAGCCTCAAGCTCTTTGAAATGGAACGAAACCACGGCAGACTATTCAAAACTGGACTCGAACGCCCCCCAGAACTACACATGCTGGCTATTGTGTTTCACAACCGTCCGTGACGTGACGTCACCCATAGGATTCTGCAGAGTTATCGAGAAGCCCTTAGTAGGCGGAGTCGGCCACTAACGGCTCGACAGTGACGTCAGAGTTCAACTCCCGCCTGCTCCAAATAAGGGCAAAGAGGCGGAGCCGAGGCGGGACCTGCTGCCACCGAGCTGGAAGTTCCAGAGCTAGCTGAAGCTACCAAGCTAAGCTAACATGCTCCCCATCTGCACACTGCCGTGGCATTTTACGTTTCTAAGGTAAGCGGACATGAAACTATTCAACAAAACTATAAATAATAATCTAAGTTATTGAGTTTTTAGCATAATACTTCAGAATCTTAAAACCCCTTAACCTTTGTATGCAATTGTGCTAAATTCAACACTGGAATCAAGCAAATATTAATATGTTTGCATGACATTAGTTATTTATATTTTGGTATCACTTAATTACACGTTTAATACATTTAAGTCAAGCTAAGGTACATGTGATGGTAGCTAGTGAGTGCTCTTACCTGTGATGACTCCTCCAAACAGCATAATAACCAGACTGTATCATTAAAACTAAGTACCAGTTCTAGATCCTTGACTTTAGACAAACAATTCAAAAGACAACATGTATTTAATGACCAATCTTTATTTGAATGTGCCTCTTAACCTGAGATATTAGTTATACAGTAATAGTATTGACAATCTAAAAAAACTGAGCAACTCAACAGTCAACTTTATATTTCTTATTGTCCAAAGCATTTAATATTTTCATTTTTCCCCTCTCATATTCAGTGTGGACGGATTGAGACAGCGTGGTGGCTGCAGAGACTTCAGGGAGAAACCTCTGTGTGATGGACGTCCTGTCTGTTGGTTTGGAGAGGACTGAGGGTCTTTCCTCTGCGAGGAGGACCAGGCCTGATGGAGGAGCCCATGCTGGGCAAAGCTGATACCAACTGCACAGGCCTAGTCTGTCACTTTATTTGACTAAATGTGTTTATTTATACATTTAATAGGTTTACACCTTCTGTCCATATGTGCTTTTTATTTAAAACATGTTTGATTAAGTTTTGGTTCACATTTCAATAAATTGTATTTGTATTTGCACTCCTTTCATCCATTAGTCTTACTGAAAATGTTAGATTACACATTCACATCTGACTGAAGATTGGCCCCATTTATTTGTGACGTTGCAAACTCTGCGGTACAAGGCACAAGTGTTGTGAAGCTCATAAAGTGAGGCAAATAGAAATAATCAGCTGATGGAGTGTAGATGTGTAAAAAGGTGCATTCGATCAGCTGACTGTGTTTTCACAATAAAAGTAGTTTCTTAGTGAATGTCCTGTACTGGCCTTAAAATCTCATAACATCAGCTTTTAATGTTCCTCTTGGATGTTCTTCTTGACCCTCAGAGAAAGAGAAAATGTCGTGTCTTTCAGGCATGTCCTTTCCTAACAAAAATAACAGGAAACATAAAACATATTATTGCAGAACAAGTGTGTTATTTATGAAAGCGGTGTGTTTGTGTTTAGGGGCTGTAGATATAATTATTTTGTAATTATAATGTTTTTTTTTTATTTCAACAGTGAGCTACAAAGACGATCAGATTATGAATGAACAGTATGAAGCTCATCAACATTGAAAGATATGTTATTATCAAAATAATATTTAACTGTTATCAAAACGTAGTGCAACTGTAGAAGCTTGCTCTGTTGTCTCACTGAAAGAATCACTTTTACCACGTTTTTACAGACAATATTGAGAGATAAATAGTAGCAGTTCTCACTATGTGTTAAATATCTTTGCCTTCAATACATTAAATTAGAAAGCTGACAAAACCATATTTCTTTAGCCTTTATTTATACAGGTGTAGATCTCATTGAGACACAAGGTCTCATTTTCACACAATCATATTGCTTGTTAACATCTAAATGTAACCTTTTGCATGGAAAAACCCCTCAACTTAACTGATGTGTAGGTGATCTAGTATTTAGTATTGTTTAATGGAATGTATATCAGTGTATTCAAGTCAATACTTCATTTATTTAAACAAGTATCTTTCTTAATTCTTTGTACAGTATGAAAAAAGAGTATTTGTACCTGTGCTGAAGTTCACTGCTGTGAGGAGTCCAGTTCTATCTCTCACTCTCTGGTCCAGCCTGTCTGCATCACGTGGACACCTTAAACAAACAGATATATATATATGTAAAGTACCATGTGTACAAACAATATAACTGATTCTCTTCTGTTGAACATGTTGGATTGTGTATTGTCCGAGTCAGGGTCCTTTTTATTTTACTGTAACTTTGGAAGTTGTGTTACCAATGCTTACTGTTTATTTGATACCAATTTGGTAATGCACTTAATAAAAACAACAAGGTTTGGGTTCGTTCTTCAGATGACTGTGACGTTAACGTGTAAGCTCGATAATGAACTCCAGCTCAACCAACCATATTGTAATATCTAACTAATCATCTTGAAATATGACATTATTATTATTATTATTGTAATATACACACATCTTATTGTGAGGTTGATTTCACATATACACTACTTCGACATGACCTTGTCTACATACTTGAGCATAGCCAATTTAAATTAACCTTAGCGATGCATACAGTTCCTACGTATAATACAATATCTCTCTAAGTTACAAGGATGACCTTATTTTATAACCTCAAACAGAAGCCGTTTGTTCTACAGTATTATCCCACTTAACGCTTAACACTTGTCTCTCTTTCGTTTTAACCTTTATATATACAGTCTATGGTTTTAACTTGGAGACTACGATTAGCATCGTTAGCACCGATGTAGCTACCACTCACTTACACGCTAACCCAAGCCTTAACATTCGTTACGTAGCTGATTCAAATCATAAACACATCAATAAGTACTCGAATTTCACTTACCGCAAAAACCGGATTCATGCACCGTTTGTTTCAACCGCAGAGCGAGTCACAATAGTCCGATATATAAGCATGAAGAACAAACAACCACGGCCGGCTTCAAGTTGTGTTCCCTGGATGAACTGAGCAGGCAAAGTCCCTGTAGCTAGCTTCACGGAGCAGCTAGCAGAGAGACGAGAAGCTAGCAGCAGCAGTCACTTGACAAAGCTGTCACTCAATGTGACCACGCCCTAATATATGCATAACTTTAAGGCTTAATATTAATTAAACAGATGAGTTGAGAAAAAATGCACCCCCCACACAGTAGTCATGAAGGGGGAATCTAACTATACAGAGAATATGTTTTTTTGAACCACGATGTAAACATGTTTATTTCTGCTGTCAATTTTGGCATTTTAACATGGGGGTCTAAGGAAATTGCTCCCTTCTGCAGCCTGCTCCTACTGGCCACTAGATGAACTGCAGTGTGTGGCACTTCCGTATTGCTTGTTCGCCACATGTTCTCTATGGCACGTCTCTACTGGGAATTGTAGTTTTGAAAGACGTTTTCGTTTTTCCCAAAATTAGAAGTTGACAGTATTGGAGGGGCGTGTGACGCAGTGGATAGAGCGTGGGTGTTCCGATCAGGTGGTCACAGGTTCAAACCTCACTGCAGTCAGCATGTCGTTGTGTCCCTGGGCAAGACACTTCACCCCAAATTGCTCCTGTGGGGATTGTCCACAGTATTGAGTATGTAAGTCGCTTTGGATAAAAGCATCTAACAAGTGACATGTAATAATAACATGTAATATTAAACTGTGTACAGCCCTGGAGGTTTAGGCGATAAGAAACAAATTGGTGTGTACAAATTTAAAACATGTAATTACTACATGGGGGGAAATCGCTTGTATCCATAATGGGCAGCATTAATATATACCCACATGACAGCTCATTGTTACTTTGTAATTCTACTCCACTACAATTCAGATGTTAACCTGGTATTTTTACTCCACTACATGTATTTGAGTTACTTTGCAGATTCTGATTAATGATGTGAAATATAAACAACCCTTAAATCAGACTTTAGTTACACCTGAGTAAAATTCAGGGAAAGGTGATTGTCAAGTGCCAACAATCAGGAGAGATATTTGATAGTTGGTGCTTGAGAAGACTAAACATTTAACTGCAGATCTCTATAAAGTATATTCATTACTCGTTATTCTCTACTAATAGTTCATTAAAGACTGTATAATGGCTATTTTACACATCCCTTTCAAGATTTCAAGATTTTCTAAGGTTTATTGACATATCATATTATACACAACTACGGTGTAGTTATGCAATGAATGAAAAACTTGGGTCACAGGTTCCTCAACAGTGCATTACAAGATATCTATCAATATGTGTGTATACCTCCACCATTAAACTGTCAAATTATGCACATTTCTTATACTATCTACATACATAAGAGTATAATTAATGTGTACAATATCAGTTAAAATAAGTGCTTCAACATAGTTAACATTGCAGGAAAGCAATATATTAGACGTTAAGTACTTTGTCAGGCTTAATATTTATCTGTAGATAGATACCCCCAAAGCTTTTTTCTAATTTGAAAGAAGATCTTAACCTAAAGTATTCTTTAATGTGTTAATAAAGGTTAATTATTTGTCTGTTTTGCACATCCTCATATTAATATCTTTGTACAACTCTTTTATTGTAGAGATCACTTACAGTATCTTCTTGATTTTTTATATTCTATATTTCTATCATTGACCTTCTACTTTCCCACTATGAAAGTATGTACTCTTAATATTTTTTCATCAAATAACATTATTCAACAAAAATAACATTATTCAACAAAAATAATTCAATAACGTGCTTTAACCACTAGGCGGTGCACACAAGGTACACACAGCATACTAATAATAACTTTGTATTATTAGTGTAGGACACTTATGTATGTATAACATCTGAAGATATTTAGTTTTATTCATGTTTTTACATAATTGTACAGGATATTGCTATACTATTTCTCATGTTTTACTTCTACACATTAATATCTGATTTGTAAAACATCACAGACAGAAAGGTATATCCGTCATTTAATGGTAAGCTATTGAAATTGTGATTCCAGATGTGTCTCCCATCCCCCAAATCCCCTGACTATTCTCTCAACTCAGTATTTATATTCTTATATTCAAAGAAAATCAGTAATATCTTTAAAAACGTGCATTGCGGCTAAAACATCCAATCAGCGAGCTGAGGACCTTTCCTACGTCTGTTTCCGGTATTGTTCCTGTAATGAGAGTTCACATTTATGCTACATTGAAGGGTGGAATTGACTACACATCTTCAGAAACATAATTTGCTTCTGATATAACTCATAGCAAATAAAGTATAAAAATATAAGTAATAAAAAGATAAAAGACTGGCATGTAATTTACGTTAGAATAAATAGAATGGTTTTGAATAATAGATGAGAGTAAAATCTACGTCACTTTACAGCCCCGCCCACCTTTGGGGAAAGCAACGCTGTCATTTGAACGGTGATCAAGCCTGAAGCCACAGAGATCTTCTGTTACTGTCCTTTGTTCTCAAAGGAAGTACAGAAACACTTAACTCTGGATTTGTTTTAATGTTTGAGGTGCAATAAACGACACAGCAGCTTTTTGGCATGTTAAAACTATTATTTTCTGCCTCGCTCATGAGAGTAACAGCTGGCGAAATTACAGGCTCGCCTACTGATTTCAAATGTGTGCTCTAAAATGATATTTATAAATGACTATTATCATTATTATAAGCAAGACAATAAATGGCAAAGATATGTTGAAAATAAACGTATGTGGGATACTTTCAAAACTAACGTAACGTGGGAGAAAAGACGTTTCTTGCTACACGTAATTGAGAATGCAGTTTAGTTCTGTAGGAACGTAATTTTTAGGAGACAGGGTTGCCATAATACATTCTGACGAAAAATACAAATTATTATGAATACAAATAAAATAAAAGAAGCCTCCCGTGAGTTACTACAAGCTATAAAGTCGATTTTAAAAATGTTTTATAGAATAAAAGCTCACTGGACGTTGTAGAAATGCGTGTGTGCACCACGACAAAGGAGCCTCATTCACTTTACATTGGAGTTGTTTGCGTGGTGCAGACACGTAAATGTAGCAAAGTTTGTGACTCCGCCACGCCATGCGGTGTTAAGGAGTCGTGGTGGAGTCACGCATTCTGGTGAGACCAGGTTGAAAAGGCGGCCCCGCCCGCTCACTGCTATCCCTTACTTTCTCTTTTAGCTGAGGATAGGGCAGCAGTGCTTCCATGAGTAGAGGGCTCCGCTGCGCTTATATAACATGGGTTACCATACATAACCCTACGTTATATCTCTCACAGGCTCCGCCCTCTACTGGACTCTATGGGTACAAGGGGGCGGAGCCCGACGTATACCCGCTCTGCTGTCCCGCGAGAATACTGCTCCAACCCCCTGTTTCAAACCGGCTTTTGGTTTAGCAGCCGCTGCGCCTCCCTCACCCCTCCCTCGGCCATAGCCAAGGAGAGAACAGAGGGGAGTACCCATAGAGTCCAGTAGAGGGCGGAAACTGATTCTCCAGGCAATGTTACCCTCAGCGTCACACACCTCTAGCAATTGTCGCCGCACCTTGAGCTCAAAGACCAAACTATTTCAACTTTGACCTAGATATCGCTGAACTTTCCAAGCACAACCAATCAGATCACAGCAGCGCAAGCTAGCAAAGGAGGTGTGGCTTTAATTAAATGTTCAGATGTCAACAGATTTCACTTAACTGTATTAGGTTAGTTGAAAGCAATAATATTAAGATTAAATAAAAAATATTAGGTTCAACTTAATAATATTGCTTTCAACTAACTTAATCGGTTATGTGTAATTTGTTTGCATAATTCATTTATTTAAGTCAATGTTTAAAAAAAAATCAGTGTACCGTTACAATCCCCTGGCTTGGATTGGAGGGTTGCTCAGATCACCTGTCAGCAGGGTGTTTGGGCTGACTTCTAATTTAAAATAAAGGGTGATTTTGAGCTTTCTTAAACCAAGCTGGGATGCATATTAAAAAACATGTTTTCACTACATCGGGCAAGTTTTTTGTATTATTTGTCCTAGAAAAATGATGCTTTCCTAACAATAACCTAATGCTTCCATACTTTTTCTTTTTTTTATCAAAACTCCCTTCACACACATTTTCCTTATTGAACAAGCATGTCATTATTGTTTCTGTGGTTGTGGTTGGGAACAGAGTCCTGCACGGGTCTGATTTTCAAGACCCGCTCCTATCCGCACCCGCGACGTGCAATACCGAACCCGCCCCGCTACCCGCACATATTGCCAATTAGTTCCGCAACCCGCAACCCGCAACCCGTCGGCACAAGATCCGCAACCCGACCCGAACCCGCATAGCCTATATATGAGCAGTGAAAACGTGCAAATATTAACACACGCAGTTGCACCGAGATCCGAGGGAACAAATATCCGCCATGTTGTTAGCGACCCTGCTAGCATATCAACGGCTAAAGCTACAACGGAGCCTGGACTGGTCAGATGAGCTCAGTGGTACACAAGTTGAAGAAACATGGCTTGGTTTCAAAAACAAATTCTCTGCAATACTCAATGATTTGGCCCCCCTAAGAACAACCAGGATAAAAAATCGCGCTGCGCCGTGGATGCACTCCGGCATACTGACCGCCATGAAAACCAGAGACAAAAAATGCTCTGAGTTTCATAAAAGTCAGTCAATGCTATCCAAAAGCATGAGCAGTGAACTCCAGGCCCACGTGACTGAACTAAAAATTGAAAGAAACAGACTAAGAAATGACGTAAGCTCCATGATCAAAACTGCCAAAAAGAATTTCATCAAACTGAGGAAAACAAAAATAAACCCCTTGAACTTTGGAAATTACTCAATAACCAGCTTGGCTGCAGTAAAAAACTCAAAACGAGATTTTCGAACTTAAACATAAAGACAGATAACAGGCTCATCACAGACAAACTGGATGTGGCCAAGTACTTGAACATTTTTTTCACAAACATAGCCACAACTCTTGTAAATAAATTACCCTCCCACACTTTTTGGAGTAGATCACATCATGACCTACTACAAAAACCTAGGGGTACGCAAAGATGATTTCAGTCTAGCAAGGGTAACAACAGCAGAGGAACTCATTAAACTGAGCGCCCTCCAACCTAACAAGGCCACTGGCCACGACAATATCCCCTCCAAATTCCTCAGAGACACAGCAACCGCCATCTCACCAGTCATAGCTCACATAATTAACCTCTCCATAAAACAGGGAAAAGTACCCAGAGACTTCAAAATTGCAAGAGTAACCCCCCTGCACAAAAAGGGCAACAAATTGGACCCAGGCAACTACCGCCCTGTTTCTATACTTACCTCCATCTCGAAAGTCATGGAAAAAATAGTATATGAACAGGTCGAAAAGTACCTCGCGGAAAAGAAACTAATCTATGAATTTCAATCTGGCTTTAGAACATCCCACTCCACTGACACATGCCTTCTTTATTTGAGCGACCACATCAAACAAGAGGTGGACGAGGGCAAGTACTGCGGCATGGTGATGCTGGACCTACAAAAGGCTTTCGACACTGTCAATCACCCCATTCTGATTGACAAGCTAAAAGCAATTGGTTTTGATAAACTATCGGTGAGCTGGATGCAATCCTACCTGGAGGGGAGAGAACAGATGGTGGAGGTAAACGGTACTCTGTCCCCCCCCCCCTCCCAGTGAGCTGTGGTGTTCCACAAGGAAGCATATTAGGTCCGTTACTGTTCCTAATTTATGCAAATGACATGTCATCAGCATGTGACTGCAACTTGTTCCTGTTCGCGGACGACTCAGCCCTGCTGGTCTCGGACAGGAGCAGATTGCAGGTTGAAAAAACCCTCAGCTCCGAGCTCGGCAGAATCTGCACCTGGCTCGCCGATAATAAATTATCATTACACCTGGGTAAAACAGAGTCCATTCTCTTCGGTTCAAAACATAATCTCAGCAAATCCGACGACTTTTCAGTTGTAGTGGGTGACATTATTGTCACAAGTAAGAAGGAAATTACATACCTAGGATCTATTCTTGAGGCAAACCTCTCCTGTGACAAAATGGCATCCAATGTAATAAAGAAAGTCAATCAAAGAACTAGATTCCTATACCGGATCTCCTCTCTGGTAAACAAAAACACCCTGAAGACTCTGGCAGGAGCACTCATTCAAGGGTACTATGACTATGCTTGCATGTCATGGTACCATAGCACCTCCAAGGCGCTAAAAATAAAACTTCAAACATCGCAAAATAAACTGGTCAGACTACTGCTTGACCTTTCATCTAGAACCCACCTCACCTCTGCACACTTTGACAACCTAGGATGGCTTAGAGTAGACGACAGAGTACAGCTTCTTGCAATGGGCCTGGTCTACAAGATCCACTACACCTCTATGGTACCCATGTACATGTCAAAGTTCTTCCCAAAGGTCAAGGAATACCATGATCATAACACCAGAGGGAGCTCCACAAATCATGTGAAACCCAGATTTGGCACAAAAAAGGGGGAATACACGTTTCGCAATTATGCCACATCAAGGTGGAACGCTCTTCCCGCAACTGTAAAGGAAAGTAAAACTATACTTACCTTCAAAACCTCTCTTAAAGAGCACCTTCGGGGGAGAGCATTGCAAAACTGGCCCCGGTAATGGTACAAATCTCAACCTGTCATACAATGGACAGCTTCCCCCCCCATCTAAGTATATACTCGCATTTTAGACTCTGTTACTAACTGTATATCTGTAGACTTGGTATGTCTTAAATGTCCGGTTAGGATGTATTAGAACGAAATCTAAAATGAAAATTGTAAATATGAAATCTGTATGTAAAAAACCACCTGTATGTAAATAGTAAATAAGCCATCTGTATGTCAAATATGTCTTACATGTCTTAAATGATATGATGAATTGGAAATGGGGGACCCTGATGTAAACAAGACGAAAGTCTTTCTCTGGTCTGCATTTCCTTAACAATTGTATGTGTTGAGCTGTACTACTGTACCCAATATACAAGCTGTTAATAAACTTTTCAATCAAAATCAATCAATCAATGCATATTTGTCTCAAAAAGCGTGGGATGCTGGTTCTTTTCTCCATCTAGGATGACACCAAAAGCCTCCCAGACGTTGGATTTCGCTCTTGAGGAAGTGTTATTGAAAATGCTGTATTCTCCGCTCGAGAGCTTCACCTCAGCCATTTCGAATGTGGCGCGCTCAGCAGCAGATTGATGCGCTGCAGAGGTTATGATTATGCGCGGTTATTATTATTTTAATATATTTATTATGCAATACCCGCGACCCGACCTGCATCATCTTTGTTTTACCCAGAACCGAACCCGGAAAAAAGCGTTTGAAAAAATACCACCCGCGAATCACCTTTTTTGCGGGTCACCCGACCCGATGCAGGACTCTGCGGGGCTTTCTGGTGGAAAACTCGGAACATTTGAGGTCACAGGAAATTCGTATTTTCATAGCTGCTAATTATGAATATGTCTCACACATGACCAAAATATCAGAAAGACAGATTGATGATTGATGGCCTCATATCAAAGGGGCTAAAACACTAATAAATTACTTACAAAAAGATGAATAAGTTATTAAATGCATACATTATAGATGGGAAAATATCCAGACTTCAGGAGTCGGTGTGGTCAAAGTAAACCCCCCACTCTCCAGCTCTCACTGATCAGAGTATGTGCGGCTCAGATCAATAATCACACCCACCCAGCTGGAAAATTCTCTCATGTCATATTCAGACAGGCTCCACACCGCCTCCACTAACTTGTCATTTCAATGTAATCTTAATCTGAAATTCACAGACACTGGCTACTGCACACTTTTCTCCTGAATGAACATCATCATGTATTCATGTGTTTGGGGGGGTTTTTAGTTTGGAAAGAAACATAATTGGTGAAGTAAGTTGGAAACATGCAACAACCACAGCTAATTTACACTCCATTGTATATGGATGCAGGGACGTATTTGGACATATAATATCTAAAAGAAAGAAAGGGCAGGTGTTGTTGTTTTTGTAATTTGACTGAACATTTGAGCTATCTTTTTAATGCTTCGTTTTTATCCTGATTTTAAATGCTACTCCTTGTTAATTATTCAAACAGACACATTGTACCAGCTTGCTATCCTGCAGCGTGTGTTCGCTGTGTTTATGAGTGATGAAAAGAACCTTGGTGTTTTCTGTGAACGTGACATCCAGTAAATGATTGTTGACCTTTATGTTTACCTGTGTTTTAGCTGAAGCTTTTAGTATGGTGCTACATTCTAAGGAGTGGAGTCTTGATTGATGCCATTACTGAAACTGTTCTGTCAGTACTGAGACTTTCTGAGGAAGCTTCTGGAAGCTGTCCAACCAAGCAGCTCAGCGATGTTTTACACTACAATCAGAATATGGTCTGTTGCCAAGAAGGTTTACACAAACAAGGAATTTGCTTCTAACGGTGTACATAAGGACAGGAAGAGGAATTGGGTATATAATAGAAAATATAGAACCATTTAAAAAAGTATTTTAAAATTAATTCATTGTTATTTGTTTTGAAGCGTTTATCACCCCACACTGAACAAATTGAAACGTTGACTTTAATTAAATGTATTATGTCAATACATTCCACATTACTGTATTAGTTTAGTTGAAAGCAACAATTTTAATATATTTTACTACAACCTCAAACTAACCCCCCATTACATATAAATGGTATATGTGGAAGACCATTGCAAAACATTTCTGCCCCCCTACTAAAAAGAAAAGTGTGCAAAGTGTGTAGAATATGACTTTCCAAAAACTCACATGCTTTAGTCCTTCCTATCTTTTGTGTGTGTGTGTGTGTGTGTGTGTGTGTGTGTGTGTGTGTGTGTGTGTGTGTGTGTGTGTGTGTGTGTGTGTGTGTGTGTGTGTGTGTGTGTGTGTGTGTGTGTGTGTGTACAGTTCCCCTTCATTACCCCAGAAGTTGCTGCAGGGAGGAATCATCTCATCCTTTCTCTACATGGAACACATTCAAAAGAGAAATGCCTCCGAGGGATATGTTTGAAATCCACTCAGACATCTTGCGATACATTAGGTGATAAACATGTGGCAACCATCTCTGCCCCCTCACCTCAGCACAGAGGCATCATGGGACTCAGGCCCGTCTGAGGCATGGGGTGCTACTGCCCCCTCTTGGCTACAGGGGGTCCTGCAACACTTCCTGTAAAGTTGAGTTTAGCTGATGATGAACAAACACCAGGTCACAGATTAGAGTCGTGTGTCCCCCCCCCAATGTGACACTTGGTTTCTCTAATTACTGCTTATTAGTTGTCTCGCTCTAGCTTGTCTGAAAGCTTCGTCAACAGCTGGACATGTCAATCACAAAACACCGACTCCATTAATGAATAACCAATGGATCGTCTGCGCTAAGTCATGAGAGACACAGGTATGTGTGCGTGTGTGTGTGTGTGTGTGTGTGTGTGTGTGTGTGTGTGTGTGTGTGTGTGTGTGTGTGTGTGTGTGTGTGTGTGTGTGTGTGTGTAAAATAACACAGATTTTAAACAATGTATGTGCCTCATGCAGTCAGCACTGTTAAATCTGTATTTTTAGATTATAAGAATAAGTTAGTAATGTAATGTAAGAGTTGGAATTATTGATGAATCATTCTGTGTGTTTTTAGTTTTCTGTTTGTCCCTTTATTAAAGGCCTGTCAATCAAACTGAAAGTCATCTAATGTAGTGTTGAAGAGTTATTCCAAATACACACATGTTTCACATTTTTGTGAAGATTTCACTTTTCAGAAGATGTGTGAAACATGTATGCGAAGTAAAGTAGGAGAGAGTCATACATGTCTTGCTAAAATAGATTTGTGACTGCACACTTTTATTTGTGTTGTTCATCTTCTGTTTCTCTTTGGCCAAGAGTTTTCATTTAACCTTCATATGACATCAGATTGGTCTCTAGCTTCCTTGTTTTCCAGACAATTTTCCTGAGTTGTATAACTGAGTTAATACTGCCATGGACTTTGGACAACCGACTGGTACTCTTTAACCTGGAACACATCCTTTGAACTGAGGGTCACATGTCTCATAATGGCCTGAGAAATATGCGAAAGGAGAAATCTGCAGAGGTTCGGAGAAGTACTCAGATCTTGTACTTAAGTAAAAGTAGAAGTATCAGAGTGTAGGAATACTCTGTTACAATAAAAGACCTGCAAGCAAAATGTTACTCAAGTAAAAGTAGAAAAGTATTAGCATCAAAATATAGTTACAAAACCAAAAGTAAAAGTAGTGATTGTGCAGATTGGTCCATTTCAGAATAATATATATGATATGTTTATAATGATTGATCATGAAAGTGTTCTCAAAGCTGGTAAAGGAGCAGCTAGTCTGAATGACTTTGTATACTGCAGGGTAGCTTGTGGATTTACTCCAGGTGGAACTAAAGTCTGATTTAACACTTGATTATATTTCACATCATTCATCCACATCTGTGAAGTAACTAAAGGTATTAAATACATGTAGTGGAGTGAAAGTACACCATGTACCTCTGAACTCTAGTGGGCTGGAAGAACAAAGTAACAATAAATTGAAATGCTCAAGTATAGTACAAGTCTCTCAAAATTGTACTTGTAAATTGTTACAGTATGAGTAAATGTACTTAGTTACTTTACACCACGGTGCGTCTGTAAAAGAGAAGACAGGAAGAGCTGAACTCCTCCTTCCTCTGAAGAGCGGTCCGGACTCTGAGGGACTGTTTGATTCACCGGGCCTCTCTCCAGCTCTTATTGATTTATTAATCACTCCACCAATGAACTAACAGATACTGACCTTTTCATAGTCCCTGAGCAGCCCCCCCTCCACCTCCCCCCACCCCCCAAACCAGCTGAATCGATCATTTAATGGAACATCAAGGCCACACAGATTATTTGTCAGCGTTTTGTCATGCATGCTCCAATATCCTGATAGGTCAATACATTGACCTTCCCTAAGAACTGTGTAAACAACAACAGACGGGACTGAATGCCATTATTAACCTCTGCCATCCCATTTAAGAGCTATTTAGACTGCAGGCTAATGAGGGCAGCCTGGGTTGGGGGGGGGGGGGGGGGGGTAATGCTCCATTACTGTGCTGCAGACATGTAACGCTGAGCAAAGGATGTTTTCTGTTTTGTTTGTGAGATCATGAACATAAAACCACATCATTTCTTGTGAATTGTTCTAATACTGCTATCATTCACAATCATTTCTCCTGGGATAATAGCTCAGAGCTCTGTGTTAGAGCCGCTGCTTACCTCCACTTGGCAACATTGTAATTCACTCATGTAAACAGGAAAAGCTGAAATGTTGACTTTAATTAAATGTATTATGTCAACTAACCTAATACAGTTATGTGAAATCTGTTGATGACATGATACATTTAACGGTTCAGTTTTTCAGTGTAGTTTTATTCCCGCCCTACCAAGTTGCCCGAGTTTGTCATAGTTTGAAATAGAGTGAACGAGTCCGGGAATATCTAACTAGCATTTTAGCACTTCCGGTTCCCTCGTCTTGAAGCCAACGGTTTATTGAACGTTGTGTTTTTGGTTAGACGCTCATCGTCACGTCACCACACCAACACGAGAGCCTTTAGCTTAGCGGTAGTGATGCACAGCCATCCAACAGTGATGTAGTTAGTTTTTATTTACTCTACATGCTACTTCACATGTGGTGATTATCCTGCTGAACAAAACGTGTAAGCATCATGTTTACCACATAGCTTACATTCTGCAATATACCCAATTCCAATGGGGAAACCACATTGCTTTTAGTCGACGGAGCCCTTCGCTATGCTAACCTCCGGGTCGGCCTACAGGAGCGCGTCATCACTGCACCACTCTATTTTCATTCCTCCATTTTCCTCTAAAAAATGAATACCAATGTCTCACAAAGGTGTTTTAGGTTGAAATTAAAAAAATGTTCGAGGAGACATCTTATAATAATATAAAGAAAAGCCTATCAATAATTCCTATAGCTCAATGAATGTTCATTTCCCTGGTAGTGCTTTAGTCAAGCTGTTGCAACATCTTTAGATAGTTGATAGATAGATAGATAGATAGATGGACGGACGGACGGACAGACAGACAGACAGACAGACAGACAGACAGACAGACGGACAGACAGACAGACGGACAGACAGACGGACGGACGGACGGACGGACGGACAGACAGACAGACAGACGGACGGACGGACGGACAGATAGATGGATAGATAGAAATAAAACAATAAACAGCTAATATAAAGATATCTACAATAGAAAAAACATAGATCACAAATAATGCACAATATAAGATATTATAGATAAAATAAAATGTTTTATAGAAAACCAAATATACTGCAGCAACAGAAATCTAGATGTATACTACAGGAGCAGAGACATATACCTGTATACATATGGATAGTATATGAATTACAGATGTTTACAGTTGAAAGTATGAATTTAAGTACATAATACCCACTAAACATGACAAACAATGTAAAGTAAATCCTACTCATGGAGGTAGTGTCCTAAAAAAACAAAATGGAAACAGGCCAGCTGGAGCTTATACTGTTGAGCACAATGGCTGCAGTGAGGGCTCAGAGGTTGCAGTATTGTCCCCTGATTACTGCAGGCATGAACTCAACTGGATGCACAAGAAAAAGAGAAGGGGTGGGGGGGCTGGGGGGGGTGGCTGGACACAAAACAACAATGTGGCTACATCCGAGCCCGAGCGAACCACGCTGGCCCTCCGCCGGCCAGAGAGAGGGAGCATTGGCTTTCTCAATGGATGTCAGTCACTGCTCCACTAATGGCGGCTGACATGGAACATAATGCACCAACTAGAGCCCGGGCCAGCAGGAGTAATGGCTCATAAATTCAACAGCCCTGAAGCACAGATCTGTCAAAACCCAGCAGTGCATTGTGGGTTAATGTTTTTCATACCCCTCCCCTCACCCAGCAGTGTGCCAATCTCTGTGTGTGTGTGTGTGTGTGTGTGTGTGTGTGTGTGTGTGTGTGTGTGTGTGTGTGCGTGCGTGCGTGCGTGCGTGCGTGCAACCCCCCGCCTTCCTCTCTCTCTCACTGTTGCTGCCACTCTCCATGCAGCCAGCCATACTAAAAACCATTTCTTTTTAAATAATCACGCCAATACTACAGAGCAGCTCTGGACAGAGTCCAGTCGTGCAGCTTAAGCTCCAATCAATGGCGCCGGGTCAAGAGCTCAGGGAGGGTCAATATTTTCCACAGTGTAAAGAAGGAAAGTCCTGGAGGCACAGGCTGCCCCACATAAAGCCCCCCGAGGACGCAGGCGGCCCAAAAAGCCCCTGAACGCAGCCTGCGTCTGAGCCATGCCACTCTGCCTTTTGTTCCTGAGGAGGGGAGGCTGTGACCCCCAGAGCTGGGGCGGGGGTCTGTGGCACGCCCGCCAGCATGGCACACTTCATGGGACACATAGAACATGACAGAAGTCACGCTACTTTTTGCAATATACAGGCATGTGCAATATTCCCTCCTGCAATTAATAATTGGCAAACAGTACCAGCTACCTCTCTAATTGTATATGGACACTTTTTTACCATGGTGTACTTATCTGCTTTTTGTTTTACTTATTGTATTTTTATTATTTATAACATGTGCATACATAGATTTGTTTTAATGTTTTAATATGTCTATTCTCTTCACGCTGTTGTAATAATGTACATTTCCCCGTTGTGGGACATATTAAGTCAGTCTGATTCTGATTCTAATAATCCTTAGTAAAGTTTGATAATACAACAGCAAACAGTAGTTTGCCTGGACAACAAAAGATTGTTTTTGCAGAAGTGTTTAAATAGTAACGTTTCAGTGAAAAGTCAATGTTCTGTGAAGCAGTGAGTACACCAGATGTCATTCACACCGGGGACGCCGGGGACGCTGGGGACACTTCCCCACGACTTTCTCAAATACACCATTTTTTTCCAGATCACTGAAAAAAAAGTTACACAAGAACATGTCCTCCTGGGACCCAGCCCATTGAAAATGTCCACAGTAGCGGACATTTTGTTAACATGCATCTCTTTTGACTCTCTTTTGAGCTACTCTATCAATCCCTGATGTTCTGTATAGAGGACATCCTGGTCTTTCCAGTGATATGTCATTGGTTAGAATTGCATGCTGGGAACTTCCTCTTTCTTTTCATCCAAAATGGCTGGCATACCAAAAACTAAATGTTATAGAAGCAGGAGGAGAAGTCAAATGTTGTTGAATAATTGTAATTTTTACCATGAAAATCATATATGTTCTTGTTTATTAACATGTGAGGAACTATATAATTAGTTCTGAAAGCAATTCAAGTTTTGAAATAACAGCTCTTTCATAAATGTCCATTCTAGTGGACGTCAAGACTTAATGACTCAATATTGTTGCAGGAGACGGAACTGAAGCAGATATTTTCTGTACCAGAAAGTTCAGGGAGATTCAGATGTTGAGCTCTCAGATGATGAGAGAGATGAGGCTTTCACACCTGGGATAGAAGAGGGTCAAGAAGAAGGGGGGGAAAGATGCAGGATGCTCCATGAGCGCACAGATAGATACATAGAGACAGATAGGGACGAGCTGGAAAGACATGGCCCTCTGTGGGCCAAGAGTAGCACGTATGTCTTATTGTTGTTTTTATTTTAAGTGGAGCCATGAAAAATGAGAATTGCCTCAGGAATGCAAGCTTTGTTTCTATGAGCAGGTCAAAATGGAGACCACATCCATAAAGCTAGTCAAGATGACCCTACAGCCCGTTCCGACTGGAGTCAATGAGGTACTTTTCCACTACATTGACTACAAAGTCTTTGAAGATCTGGAAAGATTCACCAAAAACCAAACTAGTTTTTTAGTGACCAAATAAACAGCAATGTTCAGATCAATTACTTATTTATGTTTTAAATAAAGGTGAATGTATTATTGTATTAATATCACTCTATAACCATAATACGTTACATAGTCTATCTGTTCATTTTGGCTGTCTTTTCAAACTAAAATGGTCCCGACATCCTCTACAGTGGACATACTGTACCAAAAGTCTAAATTGCAAGATGTTTTTTTAACCCTAAATAGGTAGGAAATCACAAAAAAAAGGAAATTGGAAGACACTTTTTTTCCTCGGGTCCCAGGAGGATATAACAAATGGATGGGATTTATATGCATAATAAGAAAACATAGAAGAAACAAACTTGAGTTGTCCAAAATAAGTAACAAATAACATATTATTTGTTGAAGACTAAATATTTTTGGAATATGAGCCACACCACTTCTCTTCACAGAGTGAAGCTCTATGAGACTCAGATTATCCGAGTTCTGTGAGAGTTTGTTAAAATATGTATTATTGTATAGTTTTTGCTGTTGTTAAATGCAGCCCTCATTTAGCTCAACTCATCAAGTTCTTTTTAAGACTTCATAGTAACACAGCTAAGCAATTGTTGTACAAACAATGATGTTGTTGGTGATGCTTTTCTTGATCATGAGGCATTCATTTGTGGCTCCAAACAGAAAGCTCTTTTTTCCCACTGAACTTGATTCTGAGCATATATTTCCATGTCGGTGATTGGTATAAATTGCTATTCAATTCTTATTTTGTCTATTTGCTTGTGATCAGTCCAATTCCCAAAATGGCTGCAATCATTGATGTTTAGCGCTTCAAGGACCTCCACATGCAAATGTCTCAAATGACTCGTGTGCCATCCCAAGTGTGAAAAGCTGCCCCATTATCTGAAGCTAATGGAGCAGACGTGGCCAGTGAAATGATACAGTGGCTCTGCTAGTGCAGTTCAATTCCAGGGTATCAATTAGAGAACTCTGTGGCCACAAGCTGATGAAGGAATCCTCACTGTAGCAACAGCTGTGAAGTTTATATCAAGTTCAAAGGAGGGAAAAGTACTCAGATCCTGTAGTTAGTAGAAGTAGAAGTACTTTGAGGTTAAGATATCCAGCAGCATTATACAACATATTTAAATAAATCATCTCCCAATTACCAGCTGTGATGAACACATTATTTCATCACTAATCATAATCCAGTCATTTAATGTACATGATTCTGGCCTACACATTTTGATGCATTGTTTTGTATTTTAACTTAAATAAGTTACATATATGTCAGTGTTTATCTGTTAAGCTTTTATTTTATTTAAATTAAAGGTTTAGATCTAAAGCAGCTGTATATGAAGTAATTAAAAATAGCTCCATCTTTAACAGATAAACACAGTAATGCATGAATTATAATCCAGTAATTTAATAGCCTGTATCATTCTGGCATGGACCATAACGATGGGTTACGTATTGTAACCCTAGTTATATAAGCACAGGCGGGGCCCTCTACTGGACTCTATGGGTACTACCCCTTGACCTTACTATGCGAGCGTTCACCTACTGAGATATCTTTAAACGTAGCCGGCCCCTCGGGGCGGGCCTACCTGAGTGCGCCTGCAAGCCCACCCTAAATAAGGCGGCCTCGCCTCCTGACTGTCATCCTACACCCTCTTCAGCGAGCAGCATAGGACAGACAGGGCCCCTAGTATAGGGCTCCACCTGTGCTTATATAACTAGGGTTACAATACGTAACCCATCGTTATATCTCAGAGGCTCCGTCCTCTACTGGACTCTATGGGTACAGTGGGTGGAGCCCTGATGGATACACATCCTGTCGTCCAACAACCCATCACACTGCCCCTGACCGGCTTTTTTTTCCATCCAGCTGCCTGCAGAAGCAGATGGGCCGCCAGGCTCTCATCAAGGTGGGGCACGCCGGAACACACCGTGTCCGAGCGGCCCTGCACCCTGCCATACATGCCACTGGAGCCCTCGTCCTCAGTAGCTGTCGCCACGTTGCCTCCACACACTGCCATATATCATATATGGCAACGGGGCCAAACGAAGGCCGGCTGCACCGGAGAAGCCAGGCCGTAAAACCCCTGACGGAGGCGGCTCACCGGCTTCGGCGGTAGTGGTGGGGGGAGCGGTAGCCCTACACACTCCGCCGCGATGGTCATCACCGATGGGAAATCCTGATGTGCGGACTTGTGCCATGACCCCTCCTGGGCGCCGGAACCGGAAGCACCCGACATCGAGGATCCTTCGTCGTCTTCCTCCTTGACGAACGGAGCCGGCTGGCCCGCCGGGATGGTGAAAATGAATGGCACCTCCTCAGCCGCATCCTGTTCCTCCATCTCCACCACCTCGAGGTCCACGTGGTCCTCCGTATCCTCCGGTGACACGGAGTAGGCCTGAAAATGCTCCAGGCGATGCCGGCGGCTAAGTCGTGGTAGCATCCGGCAGGCATTACAGGAGGGAGACTGGGTCAAGCCGTCCCCGGTGTGTTCAGGCCGCAGACACTCGAAACAAAGGCGGTGGGGATCGGCACCTGCGATTAGGCCGGTGCACGTAGGACAGGGTCGGTGCTCGAGGACTGGTGAGTTTTCCATTCTTTGTTTTTTTCAATCTTCTTCTTTCTCTTTCGTTCTCAGTTGTTTATCCTGCTCGCTGAAGAGAAAAGGATGACAGTCAGGAGGCGAGGCTGCCTTATATAGGGTGGGCTTGCACTCAGATAGGCCCGCCCCGAGGGGCCGGCTACGTTTAAAGATATCTCAGCAGGTGAACGCTCGCATAGTAAGGTCAAGGGGTAGTACCCATAGAGTCCAGTAGAGGGCGGAGCCTGTGAGATATAACATGTAAAAAATACTTCTGATGTTAACACTTTTGAACTTTTGTGCTACTTTTACTTAAAGAGCAACTTGCAGGGTTTTTTTTTTTACGAGATTTATGCTTAACCTTGCATGAAAATTATAATTAAAAAAAGTGAATGCAGGATTATATATGTTTTACAAGACATAAGGGCAGGAATTCAGAGGGAAAGGAGCCGTTTTGAGCTCTGCTCCTAAAAACTGCTTTTTTTTAACGTCATACGTCAAATGCGTCATATTACGTCACATGGGGGAGCAACTTTCTCGGACTCCTTCTCTGCCCAATCCGCGGCAGTAGTTTGTAGTTGGTTTGAGCGGTTGTGATTTAGTGAGCTCGTTTTACATTGCATTTCATCATTTGTAATCATGGTGAGCTGGAGTTTGTGCAGGTTGCCCTAACAGGAAAAGGACCGGAGCTAGCTTTTGTTCCTGGGTGCGTTGTGCGAGGTGCATCCACCTCCCTGCAGCACATACTCTCCACAGCTGAGGCCTATCAAACAAAACGCTTATCAGGAAACCGTATTACATCTCTCCCCCCCTTCGTTCCTCTCTCTCCCGGAGGGGGCAGCTGTCTTAGTGAGTGACCGACGTTAGCTACAGTTAATGTTAGCTAACGTCAGTCACATCACATCACTGTTGATACTGATCCATAACAGAAACTAATGCGCAAGTATCAGCCGTATCTCGCGTTACCTAATGCAACTCCACTACGTCTTACGGTGCTGTGTACCGGAGGGTAGAGAGAGAGGAGCGAAGGGGGGTTCGCTCTTATGCATCAGTATCAACAGTCCTGCCAGTAACGTTACTATATTATCAATACTACTTTAGTTATAGCCTGATATATGATAGCTAACTTTACAATGTTGTGATGTGACTGACGTTAGCTAACATTAACTGTAGCTAACGCTGGTCACTCACCAAGACAGCTGCTCTGTTCTCCACTGGTTCTCCACACACCACAGCTCCATTTCTCGCCGATGGCCGATATTTCTTCTAATCCTTGGCTGCTCCTGGTCTCTTGGACGCATAGCAGGCTCATAATTATATGGTTGTGCTCAGTCATATGCATTCGAATATACATGTTCAACCTCTTCTGTGTCAAAACTAGCATTGTGATCCATGTTTATTAATACGTTAGACCGGCCGCTCTCCCCCATGTGACGTCACAGGCGGGAGGTCACATGAGGAGTCTTTTTTAATGCGGAAGTAAAAATGTCTTACAAAAACGACACCGATGTCACTGTAGTGTATATATTTATGTATATGTTTTTGAAAATCTAGTGTATACATCATTTTCCTAAACATTTATTCACTGGTGTCTCTAACCTGCAAGTTGCTCTTTAAGTAAAAGATGAGTACTCCGGGGTTAGTTTATTTATACAGCACAGTTCAGGCACAAAGGCAATTCAAAGTGCTTTACAGGCAATAACACATAACAATTAAAAACAAAAATAAATTGACAATTCATAAAAAGGATAGAAATGAGTTAAAAAGAGACATTGTAAATACACATAATGCTAATAGAATTGCTTTAGTTATTAACTTAGTTAAATAACCTCTAGAAAAGCAGCATTTAAAACCAAGGATTTAAGCCTTGATTTAAAAGAACTCGGGGTGGGGGTGGACCTCAGATTCTCTGGAAGTTCGTGCCAGATCGTCAAATTGGTTCGGACCCTGGGGTAGATGAGTATACCCCCTCCCGATGATCTGAGGTCTGGGGGGCTCGTAACAGAGCAGCATGTCAGACATATATGTGGTCCCAGTCCATTTAGAGCTGTATAATAAAAAAAATGTAAAGTCTATCCTCTGAGTGGTTGGCAGCCGGTGCAGAGCTCTGAGAGCTGGTGTCCATTCTTCTGGTTTGGTGAGGGCTCTGGCAGCAGCGTTTTGGAAGAGTTGCAGTTTTCTGATGGATTTTTTACAGATAGGCTACCTAAATAAAGACTTTCCAACACGAGTCTTTCACACATATTTCCACTTTCAGGCTTCAGGTCAGCTGTACTCCGCTCAATAAATTGGCAGCAGCCAGACAAAGACACCTGTACTTTCTGTTTCTCAGTGTGCTCCTTCCTGTGGAGCTATTGAGCAGCTACAGTGTGAGCAGCTGACCAGCATTGATTTCAGTTCGGGTTTCTTCTGGAGCAGGAGCACCGCTGCCCTCTGTGGGACTGAGGGCCACGGGTCGATGCTCCTCCAGGAGGTCAAGAGAAACAAGAGGGCAGCCAGACAGAGGCCTGAGCAGCAGCGCAGTGTCATCACGCCACCCAGGAGCATGGGCAACACTTTGTTTTCAAAAGTGGTGGGGACATTTTCCTTTTTTTGTACACATAGTTTCCCTATTTGTTAGCAACACCTGTAGACACAGGAGTTCCAGTGTCAGGCTACACAGTACAGTCGCAGGAACCATTATCTGTCCGGCGTGGGGAAAATGATTGATGAAGACAATAATCTCCGTCTTCTTTTAGGAGACTTGCACATGCCTGAAAACTCACATGTTGTGAAAAGGTGAGGAGGGGTAGTTTAACATGTAAACTACACTACAGAAATCAAAGCACAAAGAAAATATTTACTTCAGGCAAACAAGCCAAACTATATTGTCACAAGCATATGTTTAGGTCATTTTAGAGTCAGTAGAGTAATAAGGAATTGTCTTTATTTTACATTGCACATCTTGGGTCCCCAGAAATACACACAGTGTGAACAGACAAACTGAACCAGAGAGCTGCAGTCAGATACCATACTGACATGTTTGCACAGTTCATTTATTGTCATGTCATTGTTGCTATTTTAGTACATGTTGGTGTTTAGTATAGGAAATAACTCTATGGTGTATATTAGTGACGATTTATTGTGTAATTAAAAAAGGGTTTACTTTGAGACACACTATCACCTCTTACTGTCTCATGATAATTCTGTCATCTTTCTGTTATTGTCACCATGTAACTACATCAGCAGAAGACAATAACACAATAATCAGAGAAGCAGCGACCTATTGAAGTCTTACATCCAAGGGGAGTTGATATATTATTGATTGTGCAAGACTAACACAACAAGAAGCTGAATGGATCAGTTATGAATGCACTGTGATGAATATCATACAGTGTGCAGTGAGAAGAGTATGTGTAGACAAACACTGCCCCCAGCTGGTCACCTGCTGCAGCATGCACACACATTTCCCCTTATTACTTAATCACTGCTTGTGCGCTAAAACTCACAAAAGGTACTCGGATCTTATGTTTAAGTAAAAGTAGAACTACTCAAATCTGGTACTTAAGTAAACATAGAAGTATCAGAGATTAGGAATACTCTGTTAAAGTAGTCATTGTGCAGATTGGTCCATTTCAGAATAATATATATGATATGTTTTATAATGATTGATCATGAAAGTGTTCTCAAAGCTGGTAAAGGAGCAGCTAGTCTGAATGACTTTGTATACTGCAGGGTAGCTTGTGGATTTACTCCAGGTGGAACTAAAGTCTGATTCAACACTTGATTATATTTCACATCATTCATCCACATCTGTAAAGTAAATAAAGGTATTAAATACATGTAGTGGAGTAAAAGTACACCATTTACCTCTGAATTGAAGTAGAAGTACAAAGTAGCAAAAATAATAAGTCCCTCAAAATTCTACTTAAGTACAGTAAATGTAAATGTCTACTTAAGTTGAGTAAATGTACTATACTTTACACCACTGTGGATATGTGTGAAGAACTCTCTTCACACACATGTGAAGTCTCTTCTTTCCTCCCTCCTCCCCCTTTAATTATCTCAGGATCGCTGATACAATATCCAGCATTTGCAACTGTACAGTCTTTCATTTGAAATTCTCACTGTTTTGTGTTGGAAGCAGAAAAGTCTGTGGACGGCTGATACATTGTCACGTATGAAAAGAGACGCCACACCAGATGAAAAAGAGTTCCACGAGAGCACAAATATCTATGTGGACATGATTATCGACAGTTTGCCAGCAAGCACGGCTTACCTGGAAGAGCTAAAAGAGCAGTTGGCAAAGGACAGTGTGTGCGGAAGAGTGATGCAGCTGTGTGAAGAGAAATGGCCAGCACACAGCAATAGCGAACCAGCCATAAAGTTATACTGGGCGGAACAAACGTTCATAACTGTAAAGGACGGACTACTGTTAAAGGGGGACAGACTCGTCATCCCCGCAACAATGAGAAATGATGTGCTCGCCAGACTACATGAAAGTCACCAAGGAGTGGTGAAGTGTAGGGAGCGTGCCCGACAGTCTGTATGGTGGCCAGGGCTAAGTCAGCAGCTGAATGAGTTGGTTCTCAACTGCCGGACATGCAGCAAGGAGAGACAGAACCCCAAAGAGCCGCTGATGCCAACACAATACCCAGGCCGACCATGGCAGAAACTGGGTGCCGACTTGTTTATGCTGGGAAGCAAGTCATATCTACTGGTAGTGGATTATGTATCAAGGTATGTGGAAATGGCTTTGCTGACACCCACAAAATCCACAGATGTAATCCACCATCTCAAATCCATCTTTGCACGACTCCCAGCAGCTTCTACTGAAGCCTTCCGAGTAAATTGCCAAAACACCGACACCTCCTCATCTCCAACGTTCCCACTTTTGTGTTGCCATGAGTTAGTCTCTATGGGTTTGTGGGCTGGGCTAATGCTAATGCTAATATTGCTAATGCGAGGATAATAAAATGGCGGCTCTACAAAACATTTTTACGGGGTGTGGTTTGCAATTCGCACTGCCAATCAGAACTGGGGCACTTTTCTCCCCCAGGAGAGTACCACCTCTCAGCAGGCACTAACAATGGCGGTAAAAGTTCTTGGCACTAAGTACTCTTTTTGGTGTGAACGCGACATAAGGGGTACCAACAGAACTAAACGGGAAAAGTACGGGGAAAAGTACGGGGAAAAGTACTCCGGTGTGAACACGCCTAAGGGCAGTCTACCCATTGATTCCTAAAAAGGGAGATGTGTAGTTTTCTCAAGACATGTTTTGCACTTAGTTACAGAGAACACACATGAGTGTGTTCGCATTGTTGTTAAAAGAGAAGCCTTATTATGTTGTTTTGTTTTCATATAACTAGGGATGGGTATCGTTAAGGTTTTAACGGTACTACTACTTTTAACGATACCGCTTATCGATACGGTCCTTTAACGGTACTCTTATCGGTTCTTTTGAAAAAAAAACAAGGTAAATTAATTAAACAAATTGAAAATAATGTGAACTTATAGAACTTTAAAAAACAAACAAAAAACAGTGGTACAGAGCAACACAGTTGGGGCATACAGGTATGCTGCAAAAGGCCTAACGGTTCTTCTGGAGGAAGATTAAGGTATACCTAACATACGTGACGTGGAAACGTTACTCGTGGATGGGGCTACAGAGCAACTGGAAAGACAGTCGAAAACGGTGCATTTCTCCTTCTGAATCAATGTGGTGCACTTTTGCAAGATGTTTAGACAAATTGCTCGTGTTACCGCCTAGGGCTGCACGATTTTTGGAAAAAAATCGAATTGCGATTTTTCTGACAAATATTGCGATTCGATTTGCGATATTTGTTTTTAAGCGACCCAACAGAAGTTTATTGTAAAATGTGGCCATATCTCCGGGTAGGAAGGTCGCATCAACATGCTCCAGTCTCTAGCACCCCTGCAGCCCGAGCTACGAGTGAAATAACTAAACTTACATGAAACTTCGGTCGGGTTGCTTTAAAGTCAAGCTTCAGTTTAAGATTCACCCTGTAATAGATGTAAAACATGTGATGGAGCATTACTAACCTGACTCAGATGGTTTGTTTCACCAAACCATCTAGGAGAGCTCCATTGGAAGCCATTTGGAAAGGGCAGGCACTTTCAAAAATACTTGGCAGGTGATTGGATCATTCTGTCTATCACCTTCTTTCATGGGCCACTTCTGATTGGTTAACAATGGCTGGTACATGTGGAGCACAGCACTTCTGATTGGTGTGTATGACTGGCACACAAGAAAAACAAATGTTTTTTTTTTTTTTTTAAATCGCAGGCTTTGCGATTTGATAATCGCATCATTTAAAATCGCGATTTCGATTTAAAATCGATGAATCATTCAGCCCTATTACCGCCCTTCAATGCTAAACTCTTATTGCCCTTTTGGCAACGAGCATTGTCCACATCGAGACTGGTAAAGTTTAACCACACCTTGGAGCGCTTAGTTCTCTCCACCATCTCCGCCGTGTGTGTTGCATGCAAGGTTTTTATAGACCCTCCAGAAAAACGCAATTCTGCGATCGCAGAATTTACCGCATAATCAGCAAAATGGCGCAGATTTTTAAAAGGCCGCATATTTATCAAAAGGCCGCATAATCCCCGCATTTTTACACACAAAGTTGAGAAGAAACTCGTCTTGACGTGAAGTGATGATGACGCGACGTCATCAGCTCGCGCATCACAGAAGGTAAACAACACCGTAGAGTGAACGTGTGGAGCTCACACGAGAGAGAAAACACCAAGATGAAAAAATCTAATCCATCTCATTTACCGACGAACATTTCTGCTAAAGACCGGGCAAAGCAGTACCCCGATGTCTTGCACGAAAGTGGGGGGAAACTATTCTGCACCCCGTGCAACTGTGTGCTGGAATAAGAGAACATCGACGGTGACGACCCACTTTGATTCATTCAAACATTCGAAAATGCTTTCTGCTGCTGCGGACAAGAAAGCCAAACAACTCACGTTCACCGAGGCATCAACCTCCAAAAGCCTTTCGAGGGCTACAAGAAACGAAGTGAGTAGCCTATAAGATTGAAGCTGGTCAGATAACGAACGAGTAAATGAAAACAGAATGAGGCGGAGAAGTGTGTGTGTGTGTGTGTGTGAGAGAGAAAGAGAGAGAATGTGATTAAAATAGCCCAATTGCTTTTACAATAAATAAACATTGAATGTGTTTAATTATATAGTAAAGGGGTGTAACGTTAGTGGCAGGTTGTGTGTGAGAGAGAATAAATAAATAAGACATCCCAATATTTATTTTTTCCGCATATTTCGCAACTTTCCGCATATTAACATGCTCTCAGTATTAAGCTAACAACCTATGCTAACAACACAGTCTATGCTAACAACCCAGCTTGCAGTCACCGCTCCTCGTTCCCGGCTTACAACGTTGACTAAGTCCTGAGAAAGTCAAATAAGGCCGTGTGTAAAACTACACTGCCCAGCCAAAAAAAAGTAACCACTTTGATTTAACTAGGCCAGTAGGTAAGGACATTCCACTGGATAATAACTGAAGTATAAAATAATGCATGACTGAAGTGATGGAGACCATGTTGAAGGCAAACAAAAAGAGGAAATAATAGGTCAAATCAAGCAAATCCCCCTCTCGGATTCCACAGCAGCCAGAAGAACATACTGGCTGGTGATTTTATTCATCAGCTTTGTGATGGAATAAAAAATGCACAGTGCATTTCCTTAACTGTGGATGAGTCCACTGACACCACTGACAATGCTCAGTTGCTGGTGTTTGTGAGTTTTTATGATGAGGCAAAGGGGGAGTTTGTTGAAGATGTGTTGGGCCTGACGAACCTCAATGGACATACAAGGGGGCGAGACATTTATAAAGCAATAATGGGAATGCTGAATGAAAGAGGGTGCAGCTGCCTTTATTCATAACTGTGCAGCTCTTACACTGTGACTCTGAGGGGTCAAACACAGACACAATAACAATGAAAACTGCTGCATACAGATTATTTTTGTTTTTGCAACCTCGTGTTAAGAATCTTGTTGCAATTGTTTAAAAGTTTGAATGACCGTAATAAACGGACCATTGTCTTATTTATTATGGACCTTTAAGATTTGTATTTGAGTACACCTGCTCTATACAGTCTATCTATGGTACCCACCATAACAACAGCACTCGGCGTTCAGCAACGGTCCAGTCCAAAATATTCAACTTTTTCTGCATTTTCAGCCAAATTCAGCAACAAATGTGCGCAGCTTACAGCATTCACCCGTATTTTCAGCAGGAAATGCATAGTTCTTTTTCAAATTGGTTTATTTTGACTAAAAAGATTGAGGGCAGCCGTTTGAGACACAACCTTTATATATACAGTCTATGGACAAAACACAAAATAAACTAAACACATTTTTCTTAAATTACTTTATTTATGTATACAAAAATGCAATCTATTAAAAAAAACATAATGCTAAATGAAACATTGAGATCACATCGCCATCGTGTGCCACGATGTGCCCAGCATCGAGCGAAAGTGAACATGGGCGCCACATCGCACATACACAGTATATCCGCAACAGTTACAATGAAGGCTCGATAATCAGCTCACGGCATATAGGTGTAAGCAGGGGTGTAATGCTATTTTATAAGTGGGATTTTTTTATATTGAAGTTAAATGCATCAATCTGCTGCACTTTGAGAGCAAAAATGAGGAGATCTATGGATACATCTCCTAACACCCATATGAAACAGAACTGTAAATAGATTTTCTTTTTCTTTATGGATATTTTACAAATCGCTCATCCTTTTAAACTGTATTCTTGTTTTACTGTCATATAGTATTTCATACCTTATGTATAACTATAATGATCATATAAAGGTGTGCCTCGGACGTACATAAATCATGACCAAACAGTTTGAGACCCACTGAGATAGTTAGACTAAAGTTAACTATCTAAACCCTCAGAGTCCTTTACTGAGCTGAGGTTATCAGCCTCTCAGTCTGACAGGAGATAACTCTCCTCCGCCTTGTTGTAGAAACAGCTCCTTATATCCATTAGTGCAACTAGCTAACCAGATGCTAACAACAATTCCCGGTACCGGTGCGCTCTCTCTCGCGCATTCACACAAAATGAGCTTGTGCCACACACAGAGCCGAGCTTGACTGAAACACAGAGACCCAGAAGTACTTGTACTGTAGCATATTATTTTCGAATCAATAATTTTTCAAATTATGAATTTCACATGTAAAAAGAAAAAGAGACATACATTTCTTGAGGGTGCTTTGGGGGTGCTATGGCTATCCTAGGGGGAGCTGCAGCAACCGCTAGCGCCCCCCTGGTGCCGCCAATTGGGACACACGCACATACACACACACACAGCTACACACAGACAGCTAAATGCATACACAGCCACACACACATAGCTACATACACACTCACACAGCTACACCCACAGATACGTGCACACACACACATTTGCCCTCTGCACCTGGGCCTGTATTATTCATCTAATATGAGCAGATGAATATGACGCATAGCAACAGCAGTTTAACTGTAAATATTAACTATTTCGATTGGAGGGGGAAAAAAGGAAGAGATCTCTGATTGGTCGCTCAGTTTTGGGAGATTTGATATATATATATATATATATATATATATATAACATGGGTGGGGGACACGCGCACAAATTGTGTGACAAATTCATTATTGATATCGATAGGATTATTAGGGTCTGAGACCAGATGTCGGCGAAGACCCTATTGTCAAACACACACAAAACAGCGAAACAGACGGGCAAAAGCACAGAAAAAGGGGCCAAAATCAGGACAGTAGGTAGCCTACAGAGACGTAGGCTAGTCACTACATTATTGATATCGAAAGGATTATTATTATTATAATTTGTATTTTCCCACTTTTAACGGATATTTGACCCCCTGAATCAGTGGTCGCGTTAACCGAATATTTCCCGTCTATGATAGTTCACGAGCGTGCTCTCCAATTTTGCATGGTTGCTGTGGTCGCTGTGCGAGCGATTAAGTTGATCCTATGGATATAAATCATGCGAGTTGTAGTGTCACTAGGCTCGCATGGGCTATCTGCCATCATGATTTCGGAACCTTTTTCTGTGCTTTTGCCGGTCGCTTTCCCTGTTTTGTGTGTTTAGCAGCGATTACAATAGGGTCTTTGCCGACCTCTGGTCTCAGACCCTAATGAGAATAAAAAAAAAGAATGAAAGAAAATTCAGACAGCACGTCTACCTTTAGTATACGTATATAAATCTTTAATTTAAAATGTTTTGTAACATTGTAATCCTGCTGGTAATCCCTGTGTTTAAAGAATGTAACAGTAATCTGATTTCTTACTTTTTAATGTAATTGTAATCGAATACAGTTACCTTTTTTTTGTATCCTTATTATGTAATCTCTTACAATTTACATCACAGACGCTACATCCAAATCTACAGGACCACCCTCGGAGTCTGCTAGGTCCGATGGTTTGGTTTGGTTTGGTTTGGTATGGTAGCTCTTGTGGTTGGACAGTGGCTGGATGGGGGACTGCAAAGGTTCCAATAGCTCCAGTGATTCAGTGCTGGACTCGGGCAGACCTGGTGCTGGGCCGGCCTGAAGCAGTGGATGTGACAGCTCTGCTTATTGCTGTGCTTTTCTCTCAGACTCTGACGGCTCTGAGGTTTGCTGAGGCTGGTTCTGGTTCTCTGACGGCTCTGAGGTTTGCTGAGGCTGGTTCTGGTTCTCTGACGGTTCTGAGGTTTGCTGAGGCTGGTTCTGGTTTTCTGATGGTTCTGAGGTTTGCTGAGGCTGGTTCTGGTTCTCTGAGTGTTCCAATGTTTGTAGAGAATGGTTTTGGTTCTTTGATGTTTGCTGAGACTGGCTGTGGTTCTCTGCTGGTTCTGGTTTGTGGCAGTGTGAGTCCAGCAGCAGCTGTCTCTGCAGCTCCTCTGCACTGTGGGCCAACATGAGGCTCACCTTCCTCTGGTGGGCCAGAGCCTCCTCCTTGTCATTCAGCTGCAGCAGGAGATAATAAAAAGATGAGGGTGAACACTGAGGCAGGAATGATGTTCCTGTTTAATGTCTAAGAACAGTTACTGACACACTTCAGGTAGCGGTTCAGTTTATTCTACCAGGACGCACCACAGAGCGCCATGAGAAAGACTTCCTGTCTGTGGCCATCAAACATAATACAACACTGTATGTATTGTAATAAACATTTTATATACACTGTAGTACGATCTGATCATTTTTACTTTAACTTGTTGTGTTTACAGTATGTAAATATTTGTACTTTATTTGAAACTTTACTTATTATTTTTGTGTATATACAGTATATATATGTGTATATATATATATATATATATATGTGTTGTAAGGGGCTGAGAGGCAGGGTAGTGGGAGGCACCTACATTCCCAACAGGTGGCTCCACCCTCTTCCAATTAGCAGTATTGGGAGCAGGTATGGAGACCTCACACCTGGTGCTAAACACTCCCTCAAGGGAGACAAAGCACACAGAGTTGCTCAGTTGTGTGTGGCACATGGAGGGAGCAGGAGGCTCCCAGTGTAAGGAAACGTTTTGGAAAGCTGGTAAGTCGGTTAGCGGCCTGTTTAATGGAAGGTATTTTTGAGTTTGATAGCAATAAAGCCTCTTTTTGGATTTGAACACTGCCTCTGTTGTGATTGCTGCACTACCACTTTCCTCTTTATCTGCCCAGTCCTGTTACACTGGTGGAGAATGCGGGCACGAGAACCGCCACAGGAACCAGAAGAGGTAACACGACGACAGTCCTACCTGCCAGAGGGCCAACTGCGTTGCTACCAGTGTGGGGAGATAGGACACATTTCCCGGGACTGCCCAGGGAAGGATGAGCTAATCCCGACCGCCAACTCATCTGGTGCAAGGCCCTGCCATCTTCTTGACTCTTGCTGGGTACAGGAAAGCTCCCTGGCTCAAATGATACCAGTCAAAGTAAAAGATGCAGAGGCGCTAGTGGACTCAGAAAGTGCGGTGTCCCTCATTCAACCCCACCTCCTCGACCATTTGCCATCTGAAGAGACTGTGCCCGTCTCCTGTGTCCATGGGGACACAAAATTATACCCCACATGCTTCATCCACCTTACCACAGTTAAAGGCAGCTGTGAGCTGAACGTGGGGGTGGTTCCTTCCCTACCAGTCCCAGTCTTGGTGGGGCAAGACTGCAAGCGCCTGCGGCACCAGAAGGAGGTGAGTCCCAAAAAGCCCAAGCGTGCCAAAGGAAAACGAGAGAAAGGACAAATTGCCACCCAGGGTACTTCTCCTCAGCAGTCCCCCAAAGTTGTGTGTGCTGTGCCGGAGGAGCAGAGAGGCAACCAATCTTACAGTGCAGATGAGGCAAATGATAACCCTTTTGTTGCTTTCCCTGGAGACCTAAGCACAGGTGATGAGGAGGGTGAAGTCTCATTGCTTCCAAGTTTGAAGGGCCAGTTCGGGACCGCCCAGATGGAAGACCCCAATCTGTTGCATGCACGCAGCAATGTTACGGAAATAGAGGGAACACCAGTTCCAGGAGTAGGTGAGCTTACATGTCCTCACTTCCTAATACAAAATAAACTGTTATACTATGCCGAAGAGGTTGAAGGTCAGCGAAGAAACTTGTTGGTTGTCCCAAAACAATATGTGTCCACAGTGTTGCATCTGGCTCACAGCCATGTCCTAGGGGTTGAGAAGACAAGGCAGCGGATTGGGAGCCGGTTCCACTGGCCAGGGGTGGTAAGAGCTATAGAGGATTGTTGTCGCATCTGTGTTGAATGTCAAAAGATGAGTCCGAAGCCACACTTTAAAAATCCCCTAATACCTCTACCGATAATCGATGTACCGTTTTCTCGCATTGCCATGGACTTAGTGGGACCGCTGGTGAAGTATATTCTTGTGATCCTTGACTATGCAACCAGGTACCCGGAGGCCATTCCCTTGAGGAACATGACAACAAGAATGATTGCACGGGAGCTGCTTCACCTGTTGAGCCGAGTTGGGATTCCTAAAGAGATGCTAACGGACCAAGGCACTCCCTTCATGTCCAAGATAATGAAGGATCTCTGCAGGCTCTTCAAGGTAAAGCAGCTTCGTACATCTGTCTACCATCCTCCGACAGACGGATTGGTAGAGCGCTTTAACAAGACATTGAAATCCATGTTAAAGAAGGTTGTTGACAAGGATGGTCGTAACTGGGACCAGCTTCTGCCTATAGGCTATGTCCTGTTTTCAATCAGGGAAGTTCCACAGGCTTCAAACGGTTTCTCCCCCTTCAAGCTGCTGTATGGCCGACAGCCCAGAGGACTTCTTGACATTGCGAAGGAAGCCTGGGAGGAGCAACCAAGCACCCATCGGAGCCTGATTGAGCATGTAGAGACAATGCAGGCGCATATGAAAGATGTTTGGCCCATGGTGAGAGAGCACATGGCTCAAGCCCAAGAAGCCCAGAGAAAAGTGTATAACAGAGGTGCCCAACCGCGTGAGTTCCTGCCCGGGGATAAAGTGCTTCTCCTGGTCCCCACCACAGAACACAAATTCCTGGCATCGTGGCAAGGTCCCTATGAAGTGGCAGAGAAGGTGGGACCAGTCAATTACAAGGTACACCAATCTGGCCGTCGGAAACCATCCCAAATATACCATGTTAACCTGTTAAAGAAATGGTACGCCCGAGAGGCACTGCTGTGTTCTTCCCCGGTTGTGTCCCCCTCTTCTCCAGACCCTAAGACTCCTAACCCGAAGTTGAATACGGTCCAGGGCTATCCAAAGCTCAGTTACAGCAAACCAAGGAACTGGTTCAGCAGAGTTTGGATGTGTTCTCACTACGACCTGGACGCACAACGATGGTGGAACACCAAATCCACACAGAGCCGGGCCAAAAGGTAAAGATACGGCCTTTCCCCTTACAGACCTGACCAGAGACTCACAGCTGCTAATGGTCAAGTGGACAGGAGAGGCTGAACACGCCTTTGAGGGAATGAAGAGGGCTTTCTGTGCACGGCCGGTGTTGGTGACCCCAGACTTCAGCCGGGGGATGATTGTGCAGACGGATGCGTCAGAGGTGGGCATAGGAGCAGTACTATTCCAGGAGGTTCACGGTGAGGAACATCTCGTCATGTACATCAGCCGGAAGCTGAACACAAGGGAACAAGGGTATGCTACTGTGGAGAAAGAAGGCCTAGCAGGATAGTGGGAGGGTAGTATTGGGACTACAGTATTGGGACCTACAGTATAGGTGTGGAGACCTCACACCTGGTGCTAATCACTCCCTCAAGGGAGACAAAGCACACAGAGTTGCTCATTCCTGCATTCTATAGACATTTTTGTTTGTTTATAGATTTATTTTTACATTTTAACACAAGATTTAACTATTTTCCAATGTATTTACTAGTGTGCTTCAAACGAAAGACTTGTTGGCAAAGTGTATCACGATTTTTGTAAAATCCTAAAACAGACCCAGGGATTGGTCATGCTTCAGTTTTCTCTAATTCTAAAACTCCATATTTTCATTCATTCAACTACTTGTCACATTTAGAGTGAAGAACCAAGTGCAAGACAATAAACGGCAGAGGAGACACTGTCTGAAAGTGTGTGGTTGTATTGTACAATATAGTGTTTTCCAAGACTAAAATGAGGTTGAGGAGTTAGCATAGGAACAGTGGCTGTTATAATAATAATAATACATTTTATTTGTAAAGCACCTTTCATCGCCAAAAAGTAATCCCAAGGGGCACAATAGAAAAAAGAAACACAAGTTTAATCAAAGGCTTTTTTTAAAAGAAAAGTTTGTAGGCCTATCTTAAAGGAGTCAGTGGGCTGGGAGGGAATTCCACAGGTGAGGAGCAGCTGCACAGAAAGCCCGATCCCCCATGGGGCGCAGTTTGGTCCTGGGGGGGGGGCTGAAGCAGATGATTGGTTGTGGAACGGAGGTTGTGTGTGGAGGTTTGTGATGAGAGTAGTTATTTGAGGTATGAAGGAGCGTTCCCGTGGATGCACTGATGGGTGAGCAGTGAGATCTTGTATTCGATCCTGAATGAGACAGGAAGCCAGTGAAGAACGGGTGTGATGTGATTGTACTTTCTCACCCACATCAGGATCCTAGCGACACTGTTCTGTATGTATTGGAGCTTCTGAAGGCTCCCGCTAGGAGTCCTGATGAGGAGAGCGTTGCAATAGTCAAACCTTGTAGTCAAGCGTTGCAGTAGTCCAGCCCTGAGAAGACTATGAGCACAATTGCCTCCTCTGCCTCCACCTGTGCTAATTCAGAACAGTAGAGGGTCAACCCCTGCAAACAGAAGGACCTTCCAAATAAAGGTCTCAGTGTCTGTGCTGGTATCTGAAGGCCTGCAGATGTGGAGGATACTCACCAGGTCCAGAAGTCTGTACAGAGTCTCTAGAAGGTCCTCGGAAGTCTTGGAGGGCAGCAGTCCTCTCAGCCTCTGGCTCACACTCATTAAGGGACTCCTGTTGGCTCCTGAAGGGAGGAGGGAGAAGGCAGGCACTCTTGACATGGTTCCATAAATATGTATAGTTGCCAATTCATAGAGTCAATTTGCACAATTAGCTTAAATTGTGTTAATTGGCATTAATTACCATTGTCAGGGATGCAAACTTGTCACCTTTCGGCAAAATTCGCCGTTTTGAACCCAAAATAGGTTGTTTGTGTGATTCATGTAGATCTGCAATAAAAATATGTTTGGGGTATAGGGGGGGGTCTGGGACCCGGAGTAATCTGCAGCCGCGAGCTGTTATGTGCCATCATGACACACATGGTGTTCTTTTTTTATATATTATAATGAAGCGCGAGCTGTGTGCTCGAGCCTCCCTGCCTGTCGGCTCTGCTCATGGATGTACAGTATAAGAAGGCTCTGCTGCTCCGCGATGATGGTCTAGCTTCAGCAGCTACATTACCTACGGGTGCGTTCGTTAATATTAACTGTGTGGTCCGGAGTCACTGTGGCACAGACTGGACCGCTGGTGAACAGCTGTTAGAACGGGCCGCTCAGGTGTTCAGAGCAGAGCTCCCTGTCGGAACGGCAGAGCGTGATGTAAACTGAAAAGTTTTTGTGTCGCAATATTATCGTTGAGCTAGCTAGCTAGCTAGCATACATTGTCACTATAGAGTAAAAGTAGAAGTACTCAGATCTTGTACTTGAGTAAAACTAGAAGTACTCAAATCTTGTACTTGAGTAAAGTACCAGAATGTAGGAACAATCCTGCATTCAAAATGTTCCTCAAATAAAAGTAGCCTACAAAAGTATTATCATCAAAATATAGTGAAAGTAGCGACAGTAAAAATAGTCATTGTGCAGATTGGTCCATTTCAGAATAATATATATTATGTTTTATAATGATTGATCATGAAAGTGTTCTCAAAGCTGGTAAAGGTGCAGCTAGTTTGAATGACTTTGTATACTGCAGGGTAGCTTGTGGATTTACTCCAGGTGGAACTAAAGTCTGATTTAACACTTGATTATATTTCACATCATTCATCCAAATCTGCAAAGTAACTAAAGGTATTAAATACCATTTATCTCTGAACTGTAGAGGAGAAGAAGAACAAAGTAGCAAAACATTGAAATACTTAAATAAAGTACAAGTATCTCAAAATCGTACCCAAGTATAGTACTTGAGTTTATGAACTTACCACTGGCTATACAGATAAAAAGACTAAGCCTTGCACAGAGGCATGAAAATACATTTTCAAAATGCTCAACAGTGCTGCCAAAATTATAAACTGACTGCTACACAATTAAAATAAATGCTTTTATATATTTCTATTAGATGTGACTCTTTGGCATTTCTGTTATTATTAACACTGCTGCTTTAGTTGTTCTGACTGCTAAAATCCTCTGTTATTCCTCATTTTAAAGCCGATATTCCGTGGGGTAGGGGGGCTCGGATCCTTGTCACCTTTTTCATGCCTGATGAGTTTACATCCCTGATTGTAGTCTATGTGGACAATAGTGTGGACAGAAAATGTACATTTGTATTCTCTGTGGGCTGATTATGATGGTGTGGGGACTCTGGATCATTTGGATTGGACTGACTGCTTATTTATTTGAAAAAGAATTGTCCACAGTGGAGAAAATAATGCGATTTGATCTTGTGCTCTCTATATCCAATTGTCGCAACACTACTCACGGTAATCAAAAACAGCCCACCGAGAGTACAAATATGGCCACTTTCTGGTTAAAACTGCAATTTTTAATCCTTACTCAGCATCCTCAATAACCCCCAAAACACTCAAATTGTCAAAATCGGCCAAGCCATTCAAAAAAACAATGGTTTACATATAGGCCAGTGCTTCTCAAAGTGTGGTCCGGGGACCACTGATGGTCCGTGAGCGCACCTTAGTGGTCCGTGAGTATATTGGTAAAATTTCGCATTTGAAATAAATGTATTTATTTAAGTTTTCCGCACTCTCGCGGGAACATCTCCGCAATGGAGCTTAAGTTCCAGCGCAACACCTTCGTCACACATGTTGCCACTTGTTTGTACTATTTTCAGGCGATCCAAAAAACAATGGATGTATTTTATGAACATTTATCCATGCTGGAAGTAGATTTAGATGTTTTAGGAGTGAGAAAGAGATTATTATCTAATATATGCATCCAATGGCATTGCATGAAGTCTGTTGATGATCAGAGGCTGTTGTTGGGGCTGCATAAACGTTTTTATTTTTGTTTTGTAGGCAGACCATGCAGGCCAGCCCGATGGTCACCAAGGTTCATGTTTTAATAGCATTTTTACAAAAAAAGCCCACGCGAGCCTAACATGTGAAAAAATTGCTTAGAGAGTTAAACTTGGGCCTGCGACCATACAGTAGTTTTACTGTATTTTGTTTTGAAAATCCACAGCGGAGGTTTGTGTCGTACTACATGCGGTGTATTTTGCATTTCTCTCAGTAGCCAACGATCTGTGAGTCTGTTAGCTCAGATATAAACTCAGTAATAAATGCCTATTGTTTTTGGGGAGTTAGGTGGTCCGCGAGTGTTTTTTTATTGGTTATGAAAAAGTTTGAGAAACACTGATATAGGCTATAATGCTATTCATTTTACTTAAACAAATGTATGTTAATTGTGCAACATATGCAAGTTAGCAGTTTCTATGTGCTGGGGACACGTACTATACATTTCTACCATAAAATGTTGGGGTACTCAGCATTTCTGGGTTCACTATTCTGGCAACTAGACTATATTGTTATAGTTAAAACACATAAGCACTTTTGCAATTTTGTTATAGGTGTTAAATTGTTAAAAATGCTGAATAAGCACCATAACTTTGATTATCCGTGTGTTTCGCGATCAGTTGTTTCTGTGAACGGCCAAATTATGCTTCATTTTAAATGTTGCGGCGGCAAGGAATTGTGGGACGGCATTATCTTTTCCACTTTATTCTATGCTAAGAAAGGTACCAAGCAGCATTGAGGTTCCATTCCTATTATTTAGAGCATTTTTTTTCAACATTTGCCAGAATTATTTTATAGATTACATTTCATTAAAAGAACTTAGGTCTGTCATATTTAGTAAGTTTCTGCTTAAGTGAATTTAAAAACGTGAGCCTTTTCCCACACACTTGCCTTCAGCCTTGCTGTGTTGTGCGTTGCCTTCAGCCCGCAGCAGGAAGTGATCGCTGCGTTTCCTCAGCTGCTGTTCAAAGGCGATCCGAAAAGCATCTGCAACCATTAACGCCTCCTCTCTCCTCAAACGCTGAGCATCCAGCTGGAAACACACCGAACACACACACAAAATAATGTACATGCTTTACTGACATACTCAGTTACACTTACTGTAGGTAGGTTACTATAGGTACCATTAACTCTGAATCTAAAAATATATTTTCATATTTTTGGTTCATATGGTTGGTTTAAAAAACATTGACAAAATTCAGGACATAACCAAAAGCCGCTGAGAGGCTGCTTGGTTTTGTCTGATGTATTAAAAAATACACGACTGAGACTGTATTGAGCAGATCTTATTTTAAGCAAAAAAATAATCAACGTATTATACTGAAATAATCCAGCTACCAAAAGTAGCAATCAACAAGAAATACAGCCA
Source organism: Harpagifer antarcticus (assembly GCA_902827135.1). NCBI lineage: Eukaryota > Metazoa > Chordata > Actinopteri > Perciformes > Harpagiferidae > Harpagifer > Harpagifer antarcticus. Next base: position 3,148,240 of record CADEHL010000883.1, on the reverse strand, counting down.
GCCTCTCAACGCTCTCTCACACACATACGTCACACACAGGTGAACACGGGATTATGTCATTATATGAGTGTCGCCCTTATACAGTGGGGTAAAAAAGTATTTAGTCAGCCACCAATTGTGCAAGTTCTCCCACTTAAAAAGATGAGAGAGGTCTGTAATTGTCATCCTAGGTACACTTCAACTATGAGAGACAGAATGGGGGGAAAGAATCCAAGAAATCACATTGTAGGATTTTTAATGAATTAATTGGTAAATTCCTCGGTAAAATAAGTATTTGGTCACCTACAAACAAACAAGATTTCTGGCTCTCACAGACCTGTAACTTCTTCTTTAAGAGCCTCCTCTGTCCTCCACGTGTTAACTGTATTAATGGCACCTCTTTGAACTCGTTATCAGTATAAAAGACACCTATCCACAACCTCAAACAGTCAGACTCCAAAATCCACTATGGCCAAGACCAAAGAGCTGTCAAAGGACACCAGAAACAAAATTGTAGACCTGCACCAGGCTGGGAAGACTGCATCTACAATAGGTAAGCAGCTTGGTGTGAAGAAATCAACTGTGGGAGCAATTATTAGAAAATGGAAGACATACAAGACCACTGATAATCTCCCTCGATCTGGGGCTCCACGCAAGATCTCACCCTGTGGGGTCAAAATGATCACAAGAACGGTGAGCAAAAGTCCCAGAACCACACGGGGGACCTAGTCAATGACCTGCAGAGAGCTGGGACCAAAGTAACAAAGGCTACCATCAGTAACACACTACGCCGCCAGGGACTCAAATCCTGCAGTGCCAGACGTGTCCCCCTGCTTAAGCCAGTACATGTCCAGGCCCGTCTGAAGTTTGCTAGAGAGCATTTAGATGATCCAGAAGAGGATTGGGAGAATGTCATATGGTCAGATGAAACCAAAATAGAACTTTTTGGTAAAAACCCAACTAGACGTGTTTGGAGGAGATACCTACTGTGAAACATGGGGGTGGAAACATCATGCTTTGGGGCTGTTTTTCTGCAAAGGGACCAGGACGACTGATCCGTGTAAGGGAAAGAATGAATGGGGCCATGTATCGTGATATTTTGAGTGAAAACCTCCTTCCATCAGCAAGGGCATTGAAGATGAAACGTGGCTGGGTCTTTTAGCATGATAATGATCCCAAACACACCGCCCGGGCAACGAAGGAGTGGCTTCGTAAGAAGCATTTCAAGGTCCTGGAGTGGCCTAGTCAGTCTCCAGATCTCAACCCCATAGAAAATCTTTGGAGGGAGTTGAAAGTCTGTGTTGCCCAGCGACAGCCCCAAAACATCACTGCTCTAGAGGAGATCTGCATGGAGGAATGGGCCAAAATACCAGCAACAGTGTGTGAAAACCTTGTGAAGACTTACAGAAAACGTTTGACCTCTGTCATTGCCAACAAAGGGTATATAACAAAGTATTGAGATTAACTTTTATTATTGACCAAATACTTATTTTCCACCATAATTTGCAAATAAATTCTTTAAAAATCAGACAATGTGATTTTCTGGATTATTTCCCCCCATTCTGTCTTTCATAGTTGAGGTATACCTAGGATGAAAATTACAGGCCTCTCTCATCTTTTTAAGTGGGAGAACTTGCACAATTGGTGGCTGACTAAATACTTTTTTGCCCCACTGTACATGTGAAGCTACCACACAATACAGTAATAAAGTATAAAACCGACAAGTCTCCAAATATTAACCATTTTCCACTTTGTGAGAATAATGGCTCCTGAACAAGTGACTTTAAAGGGAGAGCAGCTGCTACACGTTAGGAACACCAATGAAGAAGAGAGAGACGGAGCTTAGCACAGGTGAAAAGGTTCAATAATAAAGTTAAGGGACTTCCCTTTAACATTTTACACACATAGATTTGGACTTGATATTGAATATTCCTGTACTTTCTGTAATTTACAAGAAGAAAGTATTTGCCATTTATTTGATGAATCGCAAACACTATGATATATATATATAATATGTATTGTAGAATGTATTGTATTGTAGAATGTTTTTTTAAGAAAAAGAAAAAAGAGATGGCCTGACTGCAAACAACATTTTGAAAATGTTTACCAAGAACAATAAAAATATAGAAGCACTATTAAAAACATTATGAATCAAAACTGTAACATCTTGGTGAATACAAGATCTTTGATTACAGAGATCACGTTGATGACGTAATGCGTGTGCTGTGCAAGTTACGCGCCAGTTGAATAAAGATGGACACTCGGAATGAGAGAAGTAGTCCGCTTCATCTGTCTATGTAGACACAAACATGTCCATAGAACAGAATATTACATGGTGTCAGAGTTAGTTCATTTATCATCGACCTGACGACGGAAGATGGAGAACACAGGCGTTCCAACACCACGAATGGACTGGGACTCGTCTAATCTGCCGGACGCATGGAGAAAGTTTCGGCAGCATGTGCAGCTAATGTTTTCAGGCCTGCTACATGCTAAAGACGAGGAGGAAAAATGTATCTATCTACTCCTATGGATTGGGGAAAAAGGCAGAGATGTCTTTTACACATGGACTCTCACAGAAGACCAAAGTAAGGTACTAAAAACGTACTATGACGGTTTTGAAGCTTATGTAACTCCAAAAGCAAATCCCATATTTGCGCGCTATAAATGTTATGAAAAAAATCCAAGGAGACAGTGAAAGTTTCGACCAGTTTGTAACGGAGCTAAAGTAAGCTAAAGTAAAGACTGCAACTACCCAAATAGTGAGGAAATGATTAGAGACAGGATTGTCTTTGCTACAAACTCCCAAAGAGTGCGCGAAAAACTGCTATGTCACGGTCCAGACTTGATGCTAGAGAAAGCCATTGACATTGCACGTTCACATGAGCTATCACAGCAGCAGCTAAAGACAATGCTAACCTAGCTAGCCACGACAGTCGCTCTGCTCACGCGGTTAGCAGAAAACCTTTTAGAGCAGACCAAGCATCACGGAGCGTGGAAAGTGAGGGGCAGGGCTGCCTCTCTTCCGTCAGTGTGGAGAGGAGGTTTACCTGTGCTGTGCTGCTGTGGGGAGGTTTTTTCCCGGGAAGTCGCGGAGAGACGGAGCGGCTGCACGTTGTAGCTTGGGCTGGGGCCCCCTTTTTCCACCTGTCCAGTTGTGCTGTGGCGGGGACCTGCTTCCACTTGTCGTGTGCTGCTGTCCTGGCGAGATTTTGTCCCGGGGGCGTAACGGAGAGACCGGAGCGGTTTTGCGTTCGGGCTGCGGCCTGCTTTACACCTGCTGTAGCGGAGGCCTGTATCCACCTGCTCCACCTGTCTCTACGGTGCCGAGGACGTTTTACCACGGGGATATCGCGGAGAGACCGGAGCGCCTATACGCCTCAAGCTGGGCCTGCTTCGCCTATCCTGCTGTACTGAGGAGGTTCTGCACCGGGGATATCGCGAAGAGACCAGAGCGCCTCCACGTTTCTGGCCTGCTTGCGCGCCTATCCGGATGCTGTGCTGGTCTGGGAAAATGGCCCATATCGTGATTCTGCTATGCCTGTTAGCTATTTTGGACAATGAGAAGTTCTCTCGTCATCCTGAGAAGTCGACTGGATTCAGGTCTGTTTTACCGCCAGCAGTGGACATCCCCTGTAAAGGTTCGGATGTGTTACACAAACAATTACTGGTTGCCTTGTCTTTCATGTCTTTCATTTTTTGTAAAGCACTTTGAATTGCCTCGTGTTGAAAAGTGCCATATAAATAAACTTGCCTTGCCTTGTCACAGACATTCAGTTAGACAAATGTTTGTCTTTCCCACTTGCCTGCTATGATGGTTCTTCAGGACTGCTTCTTGAGCTCTAATCTCACTTTTGCAGAGTTTACTGGTGACTTTAAAGCAGATGACAATGTATGTGTGTCGGTTAAGAGGAAAAGGTGCTTGTTTTTTTTGTTATTATTACTATAAGGGAATGTACAACTAAACCCTGGACCGCCCAGCAGCAGTAGTATTCAGATAGCTACTCCTGCTGATTTTAATTCTAGATCTGGGTTGGGATTCATTCACTTAAATGTGCGCAGTCTGTTACCTAAGTTAGATTTTGTCCGCATTTAGGCGAGCTCGACTGATGCTGATGTCATTGTCTTATCAGAAACGTGGCTAGATAAATCTATTTTGGCCTCTGACATCTACTTAAATGGTTATAGTGTATATCGTACCGACCGTCCTAAAAAAGGTGGTGGCATTGCCATTTATGTGAAAAATAAGTTTTGTGTAACCAAGATGGTTTCCAAATCCATTAGTAAACAACTACAATTTTTAGCTTTAAATATCGAAGTAGCAAAGGGTCAACAGGTCATGGTGGTGGGCTGCTACAGACCCCCCTCAGCTGTCAAGGACTCTTTATCTTCTTTAGCAAAACTTTTATCTCAACTTGACTACAAGGAAATAGTGCTGCTTGGTGATTTTAATTGGGACTGGTTAACTACAGTGTCAGAGGATTTTAAAAACCTTTGTATCTCTCTGAATGTTACTCAGATTATAGACAGTCCTACTCGCCCTAACATTAAGTCCCCAAATAAATCCTCCCTAATTGATCTCATTTTAACTAATGTTCCCCATAAATACTCATCTGTGGGAGTATTTGCAAATGATCTGAGTGATCACTGTGTTGTAGCCACAATTAGGGACACTAAGGTCCTAAAGGGTAAACCTCGCATTATCAGTAAGAGAGATAAAAAGCATTTTGTGGAGCAGGGTTTTGTTTATGATCTGTTTGATTTTGATTGGGGTAAAATCGATCTGTGTGCTGATGTAGAAACTGCATGGTCTTATTTTTATCTTAGTTTTATGGAAATTATAGATAGACACAGTGTTGAAAGTGTGCCGGTCCTACCCGGTCCTTAGTACCGGTAAGAGATTTCCAGGCGGTCCGGAGGACCAGGAAGAATTTACAGCTCCACCCGTGGAATTTATACTACGAAGGGAAGATATTTTGGTTTGGATTACTGGTCTGGGGGAAGCTCGCGAGTGTGTGTGTGTGTGTGTGTTTGTGTATTTTTGCGTATTGTGTTTGTTTCCCGGGGAAAACACTAACGAGAAACACCGGCTGTTGTTATGCCTGCTGTGACCTCAAGTTACTCCGTTCTCCGCTTGTAATTATGCCGTTACAAGCTTCTAAGTTGTATTTATCATCTGAATTTGCCGAAACAAGTTTCATATTCTGAAAGCCAAGACTTTGTTTATTTAAAATCAAACAAAACACCCGAACCCCGAAAAACTATTTTTTTACGCAAATCCACGTTTATTTTGAAATGAGCCGTTGCGACTTCCGACTGATTTCGATCGGGGTCACATATTTGCTTTTCCCCACTTGATCAGAACAGCGGGAGGAGAAAAGAATGGAGTGACTGAATGACAGCTAGAAAGTTAGGCTACGTGGTAATTAAAGCAAAAATGCAAACGACGATTCTTCAGATGTTTAAGAGAAAGGAGAGAGATGAAGAAACTCAGAATGTGCTTAAAATTAGAAAAACAACGCCCACAGATGACACAGGTGATGATGCTTATTTAGCCCAGAGAATGGACATGAACCTGGCCATGATGAATATAATAAGTTAGCTAACTAGCAAACTGTATATCTCTATATGGGGTGCCCAACCAGTCGATCCCCAGTCGCCGCCGTCTTGGTTCAAAAAAGGTTGTTCACCCTGCTCTATATACACAACATGTACACAGCATACTATTTTAACATTAAATATTTTGTTTTGATATCTTCTATTTTAATCTGCACATTGTGGCATACATTTTGAGACATTTTATTGTATTAGTATTTTAATTTATGTAACCAATATTCTGAAAATTCAAAGAAAGACAGAGACTTGTACATTTTTGACTGTCTGCTGAATTTAGTTATACATTTTTATTCTAATTTATAACAGTTGAGGCCCAGAGGGAGGAAGAGGAGACTCAGCCAGAAGAAGTGGCAGCAGGTCCCTCAGAAGCCACCACAGGTGATGCTAGCCCTACTGCATACTCGTCTATATGGAAAGAAGAACAATATGAACAGTTCAAACAGAAGAATGAATGGATGTATGCTCACAATGGAAGGCTAGGCTGTACCCCATGCCATGATGTGAAGGATCTGGGTGTCATGGCATCCCGTGGTGTTAATATTGCTATTCAGTGTGCTGATGGAAAGATAGTCCCAGCTGGTCAATCAAGGGATGTCCAGCTTTCATCACTGCGCAAAAAAATCCGTGAGCACAAGAACTCTGCAGCACATAATGAAGCAGTCAAGATTCTTCAGACAGCAAATAAAGATATTCTTCTGAACATGAACGCGAGTCAGGAGTCTGTTTGAGTCTACTGCCAAGGTATTCATGACAGCCTATTATGTGGCCAAGAACAACAAGCCTTTCACAGACTTTGAGAGTCTGATTGACCTGCAGCATGCACATTCTGCTGATGTAGGGCGTGTTTTGCATAGCAAAACTGTCTGTGTTGACATAATAGAGCGTGTGTCATCACAGATGAAAAAGGAACTTCTAAAAAAGATAATAGAGACCAAGAGCAAAATCAAAGTATTGGCTGATGAGTCAACCAGTGTTGGGCACAAATCAACACTAATTGTGTTCCTGAAGGCTAGTGTTGATGGAGACATGGAGCCCATTGCCTTTCCATTGGACCTGGTTGAGCTGGATAGTATGTCTGCTGCTCATATCAAGGAACAGATTATGGGTTGCTTGCTTAAAAATGGCTTCACTGTTGAGTTGCTGAGAGTGATTTTGCAGTGATGGGGCCAGTGTCATGCTGGGAGTGAAGTCAGGTGTTGGGAAGTTGCTCCAGGATGACTTCCCAGGCATCCTACTATGGCACTGCCTTAATCACAGACTGGAGCTTGCTGTTGACCAGGCACTGGATGTGACAGGGGGAACAAAGGACTTCCAGGCATTCATGGACAGCCTATATTCATTATATAGCCAGTCACCAAAAAACATGCGGCAGCTGAGTGAATGTGCTCACAACCTGGACATCGCCCTCAGGAGGATTGGAAAAGTGTTCAGTGTTCGCTGGTTAGCTTCTTCATGGAGGGCAGTCTCTGCAGTTTGGCAGTCTTATCCAGCCTTGGCACAACATTTCCGTGAGGCATCAGAGGATGATACAAGGGACAGCAGAGAGAGGGCCAAATTCAAAGGTCTGCTTCAAGTTGTGCTCCATCAACTTCCTGAAAAGTCTTGCACTGATGGCAGATGTTCTGACTGAACTTAAGAACTTGTCAGAAATTCTTCAGAACAGGAAGACCACACTCCCAAAGGCCCATGACATCATGACGACGTATGTCAAACGCATAGAAAGTTTCAATCGCTATCCAGGACAACATGCAGTTGATGCCAGTCAGGCAGAGGAAGTGATGGAATTCAAGGGAGAGGAGTTAAGAGTTGGCAGGTCTCCCATCATTGACTCTGCTCAGTTCATCCGAGCAGTGGCAGACAATATGAAAGAAAGACTCTTCACAACCACAGCAAACAGAGCACAGGCCAGTGTTGCAGCCAAGCGAAAAGAGGCTTATAACAGCCTTATCAATCAAATGGCAGTCCTCAACCCTGACAACTGGGACCATGACAATCCTCGATTTGGAGATAATGAGGTGAGGGCTTTGTGTGATGTCGTACATGTGAACCAACAAGAGGCCCATCTTGGATTCACAGAATACAAGGCCAGTGGAGGAAGAAACATTCCCAACAAAATGAAGAAGTTGCTCATGGCAGTGGACACACTGTCTCCAAGCAATGCTGACTGTGAACGGGGGTTCAGCACAATGAACAACATCATAACTGAGTATGATCTCCTCTTCCTCCGCTCTGTGGGACCACCATGCAGACCGTGGGATCCACTGCCTTATGTGAAGACCTGGCTGGGCAAAGGAAGAAGAGCAGCCCACTCAACAAGCTGCATGGCTCGCCGGTACACAGAAGAGGAGAGCTACTTCAGCCCTCTGTGGAAAATGTGGAAAAGTGTGTAGTTTACCTCCCTCAACATGCCTTGCTAATGGTCTGTTAAGTTTTGACACAAGTTGTATGCACAATTGAAAATAAATAATTGACTATACATATTGTCAAGTGTTTCTAATTTCTACACCATAAAGGCATTACAAATGTGAAGTTTGTGTTCAGGGATGCATGAAGCTGGGGGCGGGAGGAGAACAATATGAACCAATGAAGGTCGGGGTAGCATTATAGTACCTGCAAGAAATTCAAACCACTTTCACCCCTGGATAGACATGCACTCCTGCGTACATTTAGAGTGAAGGGACGAGACAATCCTTGGTTTTCTGCTGAATTATCTAGTCTCCTACATGAGAGAAACAAGGCCTGGGCGAAGGCTAGGAAATCAGGCTCAGAGGTAGAATGGCTACGCTTTAGGCAGCTAAGAAATAGCTTCACATCGCAAATCAAAAGTGCTAAGTCTAAGTATTATCTGTCAGTTACCACAGAAAACCTGAATAATCCTGGAAAATGTTGGAAAGCCATAAAATCGATATCCACCGGTGATATCCGTAATAAGCTACCTCCGTGCTTTACCACAGCATCTGGCACTATATCGGACAGGGCCACTATGTTAAATTGTTTTAATGAGCATTTTGTGTCCTGTGGCTCTCTGTTTGATTCTGTCACTAACTCTGCTTCTGTGAACACCACAGTCTGTGATTCTGAAAAATGTGTTTTGGAAAACCCTTTTAGTTTTACTCCTTTTACTGTTGATGTTGTTCGTGAAGATTTAACCAAGTTAGATCCTAAGAAACCAGCTGGCCCGGACAACGTAGAACCTTTCTTTTTAAAGATAGCTGCAGATTTTATTGCTCCACCTCTCACTAATGAAGCTTAGCGCAAGTTCAAGCAGGAAGACCAAGCTCTTCATTCATATTACACGTCACTTCTTTACCCTCTCCTCCCTCATTAAGTGATCAATCACTCCTCTCTTCATTCTCACAAGCCTATCGTTGCACCCGCTATTCCCTTTATATCTGCTCTTCCCTCTTGTCAGCTGTCATTTCAGGTGACAATACGCAACAGCAGCAAGGCTTCGTCCCAGCTCCAGGCATACATTCATCAGCTCCGCAGTCTCGAGGATTAAGCTACAGGCGGCGTTCCCCAGTCGGCTAGTGGTTCCAGCCGGCAAACCCGGACGCGGGAGGAAAGGACAAGGATATTGGGCTCCACGGAAGTTCCTCCGGCTAATGGAAATGGGCTACTTCACGCAAACAATTGACGCACGCCTTCAGTCTTTCGAGAGGGCATCACTGGCATCAGGACCGCTCAAATGCGGCGCTTCACGCGGAACGGGCCCTCATCGCATTCGAAGCTTTACCCATTTCTGGCTTCAACCACAACCCCCCTTGCAGGCAGGCAGGGCTTAAACTACACCCCATTGAAGCTACTTCTCCTCCCGGCTCAGTAGCCAGTACTGGACACTAAGTGTCATAGGCGGCTAGCAGGTTCATTGCACAGCCCAGGCTCTCGCCTCTTTTCCCTGCGCCTCACTCCTAAAACAGGCGTCAGGGTAGCGCTGGCAAGAGGCAGTTTGCAACAAATTCACGAGATGTTCGTTATGCATTACTGCTTTAGTTCAGAGTAAGGTGAGTTCCAGGCAGTGTCGGGTGTAACGTGTTACAGTATGGAGTTTCAGTACACGTATTACTTTGCCGTATGAAGTAACGTAACGCATTGCTAATGCAGTTCGGTACTACCCGTTACAATGCTCAGTAAGTAACGCAGTTTCAAGCTTCAACACAGTCACGGATGCTGCCCCATCCGTAGGTTTTGGGGGTTTTTTTTCAGGGAGAAAGAGAAGTTCATGTAAGATGATAGAAGACAGTCTAATCACCCAATCAAGCACATCAGCATCTATGTCTCACGTGGTGTAAATAAACGGCAAATTAAGCTAGTCCTATATCATGGGTCATGTTTCAGCATTTACCTAAGCATACATCATCTTATGCTGCGCATATTGTATTTCATTTATATTTTGGTTTCATGCTCACATGGCTTACGAGAACCCAGGTTATGATATTCATGCATCACTGTACTCATGCTAACAGCTGCATTACATTGTCTACATCTCCCTCTTCGCCTGGACATCGGCTCGTGCCGGCAATCCAAGATCTCTCCAGTTTACCTATGGTAAACATGCATATAACTGGTGGTGGTGTCTTAATAGCATTTCAGGGCTTCGTTCAGGATAGGTGCAGCAACCCTGCCGCCAATCAAGGTATTTCTTGGGGGGGAGGGTTTGTTTTGGTAAACAGGAGACACTTGTTTTAATGGCTTATCAAGAACTCAAACACAACATCTTGGTGTCATTCTGGACAGCTCCCTCTCATCTGCACCCCACATAACATCACCCGGACTGCATTCTCCTACTGTAAACCTTTCCTTAGAATATGTTATGAATTGTAAGGTGTCCTTGGGTGCTTTCAAAGGCGCCCCTAAATAGAATGAATTATCATTATTATTTATTATTATTATCTGAAACGATGTAATAACTTTTAAAACTTGTTCCAGTCACTTGCCCCATGCATTCAGCAGCAGCAGGCCATTCACTTTGATTTTATCCCGTTATAAATGTCATAATTTCGACAATAAAGAAATGCTACATCAACGTTATCTTGCACATTTTATCTAACCATCTCCGTTTCTAACTTTCAATATATTTTAAAAGAGATCTCTCTCTCTCATCTGCGTGCGGGGGCGGGGCCTCACAGACACGCTGCATCTCTCTCGCTCACAGACACGCTGCAGCGCTGTGCAGTGTGCACACAGTTCTGCCGGTAATAAATCTTACATTTCGTGAGGAAACTTTTCCACCAATAATTCCAATAAGTATTCCAAAATGTATTCACTTCAAGTTTACGAAAGTAACTGTAATCAGATTACTCGTTTTTCAAATGTAACGCCAGCTGAATACAGTTAGCCTACTTGATTTTTGTATTCTGATTACGTAACGCCGTTACATATTCCGTTACAACCCAACCCTGCTTCTAGGCTACTGTCCCGCAGCTCCTGCCTCTCTGTTGGACTCTGTCGCAGCAGGGCTGCTGCTGTGGTGCGGAGTACACAAAGCAGACTCTTCACAACGAAGGATCACTTCTTCTTCTTCAAGGAAGGGAAGGTTTCGCAGTACGCAGTCTACTGTCCCGCAGCTGCTGCCTCTCTGTTGGACTCCGGTACTGCACCTTACTCACGAGACGTTGTAAAAAAAAAAATGGGTGGGGGGCGAACGCAGTAACCACTCCGCCAACGCCACAGTCACCCCCATGAGAATGTCTGGCGGGCCGGATGTGGCCCGCGGGCCGCCAGTTGGTGGTCACTGATGTACAGTAAGCCCGGCAGCGATTCCGGCCGTTGTTTAGTGGTAGTCCGTAAGCCCGGCACTGATTCCGGCCGTCGGCTCTCGGGTCAAGCATCTTATGATGTACAGTAAGCCCGGCAGTGATTCCGGCCATTGTTTAATCCACATGATTTCATCCACAGATCACCACAGTCAGCCCACAAGGTAAGAAACTCATTACAGCTCAGTATTTCATACTTCACTTCTTTGGGGGTTTCTTCGGAGCGGTTTTTCCCCTCCTGAATGATAATCCTGCAAACCGGGGCCTAATCGCCAAACACCATTCCATTCTCCTGTCTCAATTCTGGCAATCATTATTTCATTCATATGACGTGTCCCCGTAATAAATATGTATTTCATACATCAACGTCTCTCCTGATTGAAATGAAGCTTAGCGCAAGTTCAAGCAGGAAGACCAAGCTCTTCATTCATGTTACATGTCATTTCAATACTCTCTCCTCCCTCATTAAGTGATCGGGGGCATCACTCTCCAGCTAACCAATCACTTCTCTCTCCATTCTCACAAGCCTATCGTTGCACCCGCTAATCCCTTTAAATCTGCTCTTCCCTCTTGTCAGCTGTCATTTCAGGTGACAATACGCAACCCTCCTTCACCCCTTTTGCCTCCCGTCTCCTACAGGGCCAAGCTAAACCTTCTCCCTTCAGACCGGTCCCACCTACTTATCACCACCACCAGTGTCTAGACCCCGGGGGGTTTCTTCGGAGCGGTTCTTCCCCTCCTGAATGATAATCCTGCAAACCGGGGCCTAATCGCCAAACACCATTCCATTCTCCTGTCTCAATTCTCAATCATTATTTCATTCATATGACGTGTCCCAGTAATACATATGTATTTCATACATCAACGTCTCTCCTGATTGAACTCTTTTTAACCTCTCCCTCAGCTCAAACACAATTCCAAAATTGTGGAAGTCAGCGTATGTCCTGCCTCTACTAAAAGGTGGGGAGGCCACTTTTAAAGGTAAAAGTAGTGATTGTGCAGATTGGTCCATTTCAGAATAATATATATGATATGTTTTATAATGATTGATCATGAAAGTGTTCTCAAAGCTGGTAAAGGTGCAGCTAGTCTGAATGACTTTGTATACTGCAGGGTAGCTTGTGGATTTACTCCAGGTGGAACTAAAGTCTGATCTAACACTTGATTATATTTCACATCATTCATCCACATCTGTTAAGTAACTAAAGGAACACCAAATAAATGAAGAGTAGTAAAAGTACACTTTTTACCTCTGAATTGTAGTGGAGTAGAAGTACATAGAAGGAAAACATTTAAAGACTGAAGTAAAGTACATTGAGAAAGAAGAAACAAGAACTGCAAGCAAAAACCTATGTTAAAACAAAGAAAGAATACTTATAGTTTACATGATTACACAAATGATTTGTTTGCAACTTATAGTTTTATTTTTAAAATGTATTTTATTTTGCTTCACTTAGTTTTTTTTTCTTTTAAACTCATAGTTTTGCTTTATTCTAAGAAAGTGTTGCTTTATCTTTATGATACAAAACTAATCCCATAGGTGTAGAGCATGTTGTAGAGCGGAGAGCACCGGAACGCCGCTCCGGCACTTTAGTACACATAAGGAGCCGCACACATGCCGCAGTTTTTGCATGGCTGTGTCTTTAGTTGAAAGCCCAGTGGCGATCTGTTCATCTGTCATACTGATCATATAATAACGCCATCGAAAAGAATATGCTACATTACAGTGGAACTACTTCTGTGTCTTTGTGTGTCATTCAAGCTCGGCTGTGTGTGTGTGTGGTCGTGTGTGTGTGTGTGTGTGTGTGTGTGTGTGTGTGTGTTGTGTGTGTGGTGTGTGTGTGTGTGTGTGTGTGTGTGTGTGTGTGTGTGTGTGTGTGTGTGTGTGTGTGTGTGTGTGTGTGTGTGTGTGTGTGTGTGTGTGTGTGTGTGTGTGTGTGTGTGTGTGTGTGAGGAGCAGTGGGCAGCTATTGTACTACAGCGCCCAGGGAGCAATGGCAGTGAGGGGGGAAGGGGGATGTCTGGTGACTTGCTCAATATATATATGTACAGAGGGGCAAAAAAGTATTTAGTCAGCCACCAATTGTGCAAGTTCTCCCACTTAAAAAGATGAGAGAGGCCTGTAATTTTCATCCTCGGTACACTTCAACTATGAGAGACAAAATGAGAAAAAAATCCCGAAAATCACATTGTCTGATTTTTAAATAATTTATTTGCAAATTATGGTGGAAAATAAGTATTTGGTCAATAACAAAAGTTCATCTCAATACTTTGTTATATACCCTTTTTTTGGCTATGACAGAGGTCAAACGTTTTCTGTAAGTCTTCACAAGGTTTTCACACACTGTTGCTGGTATTTTGGCCCATTCCTCCATGCAGATCTCCTCTAGAGCAGTGATGTTTTGGGGCTGTCGCTGGGCAACACAGACTTTCAACTCCCTCCAAAGATTTTCTATGGGGTTGAGATCTGGAGACTGGCTAGGCCACTCCAGGACCTTGAAATGCTTCTTACGAAGCCACTCCTTCATTGCCCGGGCGGTGTGTTTGGGATCATTGTCATGCTGAAAGACCCAGCCACGTTTCATCTTCAATGCCCTTGCTGATGGAAGGAGGTTGTCACTCAAAATCTCACGATACATGGCCCCATTCATTCTTTCCTTTACACGGATCAGTCGTCCTGGTCCCTTTGCAGAAAAACAGCCCCAAAGCATGATGTTTCCACCCCCATGTTTCACAGTAGGTATGGTGTTATTTGGATGCAACTCAGCATTCTTTCTCCTCCAAACACGTCTAGTTGAGTTTTTACCAAAAAGTTCTATTTTGGTTTCATCTGACCATATGACATTCTCCCAATCCTCTTCTGGATCATCTAAATGCTCTCTAGCAAACTTCAGACGGGCCTGGACATGTCCTGGCTTAAGCATGTCTGGCACTGCAGGATTTGAGTCCCTGGCGGCGTAGTGTGTTACTGATGGTAGCCTTTGTTACTTTGGTCCCAGCTCTCTGCAGGTCATTGACTAGGTCCCCCCGTGTGGTTCTGGGATTTTTGCTCACCGTTCTTGTGATCATTTTGACCCCACGGGGTGAGATCTTGCGTGGAGCCCCAGATCGAGGGAGATTATCAGTGGTCTTGTATGTCTTCCATTTTCTAATAATTGCTCCCACAGTTGATTTCTTCACACCAAGCTGCTTACCTATTGCAGATTCAGTCTTCCCAGCCTGGTGCAGGTCTACAATTTTGTTTCTGGTGTCCTTTGACAGCTCTTTGGTCTTGGCCATAGTGGAGTTTGGAGTGTGACTGTTTGAGGTTGTGGACAGGTGTCTTTTATACTGATAACGAGTTCAAACAAGTGCCATTAATACAGTTAACGAGTGGAGGACAGAGGAGGCTCTTAAAGAAGAAGGTACAGGTCTGTGAGTGTCAGAAATCTTGTTTGTTTATAGGTGACCAAATACTTATTTTTCCGAGGAATTTACCAATTAATTCATTAAAAATCCTACAATGTGATTTCCTGGATTATTTCCCCACATTCTGTCTCTCATAGTTGAAGTGTACCGAGGATGAAAATTACAGGCCTCTCTCATCTTTTTAAGTGGGAGAACTTGCACAATTGGTGGCTGACTAAATACTTTTTTGCCCCACTGTATATATAAGGAGCATTTTCTACAACCAGGTGGAAGAGAGCTCTCTCCTGACAGACTGAGAGGCTCTGATAACCTCAGCTCAGTGAGGTAAAGGCACACCTTTATATGATCATTATAGTTATAAAAAAATAAGAGAATAAATGAAAAACAGGTATAAAATACTATATGACAGTAAAAAAAGTTGTTGTCAATAAACAAGAATACAGTTTGAAAGGGGAGTGATTTGTAAAGCACTTCGGTCAACGTGGGTTGTTTTTAAATGTTTTTAAATGTGCTTTATAAATAAATGTGATTGATTGATAAAGAAAAAGAAAATCTGTTTACAGTTCTGTTTCATATGGGTGTTGAGAGGTGTATCCATAGGTCTCCTAATGTTGCTCTCAAAATGCACCAGATTGATGCTTTGAACTTCAACATTTAAAACAAATTTTCCCGGGGGAGCATGCCCCCCGGACTCCCCTAGAGGAGGTTAGGTCCCCCCGACTTAAATTATGTTCACATGGATAGGAAACTAAATACATTTGCACACATCTTGTGTCCATATCTTTCTGTTGTGGTGGTCATGCCACACCGTGCACGTCGTGAATGCAGGCTCGAGTCATGGTGAGATATCTGGATTAAGAGGTTGCTTTTTCTTTGCACAGCATGAAAGAAAGGCCAAATGAATGGCCTGTGATTTTAGTTTTTTTAAGCAGAGGTTGAGTTCAATCATTTGTACGGCCCTCGTAGGATGTTGTAAAAATGGAAATGGCACTTGAGAGGAAAAAGGTTCCCCACCCCTGATTTACCTGATGTCATTTTTCATTCATTTAAATGTCTACCCCTGATGTGAAATGTTTGTAGACCCCATATATGTTGTTGAATAAAGGAAAAGGGTTGGGTGTAGTCACCTCCTGTTGGAGCTGCACCAGCTGCTTCCTGCTGGCTGCAGCGGTGCGACCGCAGGGACACGGAGCAGCCCCCGGGCACCGGCAGGCCCCCAGCACCGCCAGCTGCAAGACACACACAGGAACACTCTGACAACTGCATCTTTAATCCTACTGTCGTGTTCGGGTCAGATCCGACCGATTTACTACTTTCATCAATCATAAATATTGTGTTTTACATTTGATTGCCTCAAGGCCTTATAATATCTTCCACAGTAGGCATTTGAACATATCAAATTGCTGATCACCACTTAATTTAATTTTGAGTTGTTTAGTACACTTTATAACTCTTGTGATCCCAGGCCATAGGAAATGAATGGGTAACCCCACATTATGTTCATCCATCAGAGAGCACACACCCACCAAAAGACGACCATGTTCATTTTGGAATACGTTTTCAGTGTCTATTCTTTGTTTATTTACTGCAGTTGTTAATGTTAACCAGTGGTCTGAGTCATTGTTTACAGCTTAAAGAGTGTTACATTCAATTTGGTGAAGATTTCTGTTTTTTGTGTTAATGTAAGAGCACTTAAAATAGTCCTATAGATATTCCTCCATGCCTACTTATTTGTGCCCCGTGCAGGGTTGGGGTAGTTGTTCCAAAAAAGTAATGCATTACATATTACTAGTTACTTTTTTCAAAAGTCAGACTTTGGCCCTCATCACAATATCAGACGGTAACGAGACTTCGTATAGAATAAGAATATAACATTGCCTATAAAATGTCTTTCAAACTGTACATTTAACAGAAACAATCCACTTTAAAAACCACTGTAGCTCACTGTAGTCAAACTGTGGTTTTATGCTCGATTAATCCATCTTGTGGACATGCTCATCAAAGAAGTGGTTATTCTTCATGAGGAGGAGTCTCTCAAATCGTTTGTCTGACAACCTGTTCCTCCTCATTCAGCAGCTACACAGTGTCGCTGTAATAAATCTCCAACCCTCAAAAGACGTCTAACGCCACTCGGCCAATTTTGCTCCGTCTCCTCAATCATGAATTGCAGCTAATGTTACGTCCCGTCAGACTTTTTTTTTTTTTTCTGTCCTCCCATCATACAGATAGTTGAAGACGAGTAACGCAGGCAACAAGATCATTTCCTGTAATGTGATTACTGCTGTTATCAACAGTAACGTGTCACATTACTGATTTACAGACAAATGTAATCTGATTACAGTAATGCATTACTTTGTAGCATGGTACCCCAACACTGGCCCGGTGGCAACTTGGCAGGTAACTTTAGCCCCATCAAGTGTTTTGCGTGGGATGTTACTGTACTGGATGTGAAGCTTTGTCCTAATTCTTGACCAGACTATGCGTACAGTGTGTGCAGCTCTCTCACCTCCAGATCAGCTGCGTCTCTCTCGGGGCTGTACTGAGGTTTGGTTCCTTGGTAAGCTCTCTGCTCCTTCAAACTCAACAAGGAGAGCAGCTCCAAGCACTGCCGACTATAAGCTGCAAACACACACAAACACATCAATCTGTGTGTGGATAAAGACAGGGACATGTGGTTGAAAGCTCTGTAAAAAGCTTTTTATTGGACGTCGCTCCAAAACATATATGTATTTATTACACAGAAGGACAGAAGTCGAAAGACAGAGACAATCTGTACAATCAACAGAAGAATACAGACAGGAAGTAAACAATAGAGGGAACAACAGAAGAAGACATGCGGTAAACACTAAAGGGAACATCAGCAAAAGACAGACGGTAAACACTAAAGGGAACAGCAGCAGAAGACAGACGGGAAGTAAACACTAAAGGGAACAGCAGAAGAAGACAGACGGTAAACACTAAAGGGAACAGCAGAAGAAGACAGATGGTAAACACTAAAGGGAACAGCAGCAGAAGACAGACGGGAAGTAAACACTAAAGGGAACAGCAGAAGAAGACAGACGGTAAACACTAAAGGGAACAGCAGCAGAAGACAGATGGTAAACACTAAAGAGAACAGCAGAAGAAGACAGACGGTAAACACTAAAGGGAACAGCAGCAGAAGACAGACGGGAAGTAAACACTAAAGGGAACAGCAGAAGAAGACAGACGGTAAACACTAAAGGGAACAGCAGGAGAAGACAGGTGGTAAACACTAAAGAGAACAGCAGAAGAAGACAGACGGTAAACACTAAAGGGAACAGCAGCAGAAGACAGACGGGAAGTAAACACTAAAGGGAACAGCAGAAGAAGACAGATGGTAAACACTAAAGGGAACAGCAGAAGAAGACAGATGGTAAACACTAAAGGGAACAGCAGCAGAAGACAGACGGGAAGTAAACACTAAAGGGAACAGCAGAAGAAGACAGACGGTAAACACTAAAGGGAACAGCAGCAGAAGACAGATGGTAAACACTAAAGAGAACAGCAGAAGAAGACAGACGGTAAACACTAAAGGGAACAGCAGCAGAAGACAGACGGGAAGTAAACACTAAAGGGAACAGCAGCAGAAGACAGACGGGAAGTAAACACTAAAGGGAACAGCAGAAGAAGACAGACGGTAAACACTAAAGGGAACAGCAGGAGAAGACAGGTGGTAAACACTAAAGGGAACAGCAGCAGAAGACAGACGGGAAGTAAACACTAAAGGGAACAGCAGAAGAAGACAGATGGTAAACACTAAAGGGAACAGCAGAAGAAGACATGCGGGAAGTAAACACTAAAGGGTACAGCAGAAGAAGACAGACAAGAAGTACACACTAAAGGGAACAGCAGAAGAAGACAGAGAGTAAACACTAAAGGGAACAGCAGCAGAAGACAGATGGTAAACACTAAAGGGAACAGCAGCAGAAGACATACGGGAAGTAAACACTAAAGGGAACAGAAGAAGACAGACGGTAAACACTAAAGGGAACAGCAGAAGAAGACATGCGGGAAGTAAACACTAAAGGGAACAGCAGAAGAAGAAACAATAAGGTAATTTTTCAATAAATATGTTCTAATGAATATTTGTTGTCAAATTATTGATTTATCAGTAAGCAGCCATGTCATATGCAGGATAATATGCAGCGTCAAGTCATGATAGTGAAATGAACCATGGCGGGGGGATTCAGGACCCCTTCTATTAACGTCAGGGCTCACCCTGTCGGGGTAACTTTCGCTTTAATGCTGAATAATACCCGTATTTAGATGCTAATCGTGCCCGTTGGTAAGTTGGATTCACTGCATGTAGTTTCCTCCTCACTCTGACTTCCAGAAGGATCCACTCCACTTCACAGATGGAGATAATGCGTGCAGACATGTCTAGGTCACCTCAAAGTGATTCTACATTATTCAGCATTTACCAGAATGTTCTGCTCGCAGCTGCTGCATGTCACTCTCTCTTTCCTCCAGGCTGTCAGTCAGAGCCTTGTTCTCACTCAGTATTCTGATTACAACAACAGCAACAACAATACATTACAACACAAACCAGTGAGAATACCACAGACATGTGTGTATGTGGATAAAATGGGACCTGTTGTATTTCTGCTCCCAGGACTGCTGAGACTTTTTCATCTGGACCTGGCTGAAGCTCAGTTCCCACTGCAAGCTGTTCACCTCCTGCAACATCGTTTTAGATATAGATATTAGATAACAGCTGGTCTCACGCATCAACAGATGCGTAATCAGAATACAAAAAAAAGTTACTGTATTCCCTTACAGTTACATTAAAAAATATGTAATCAGATTACTGTTACATAAAAACAATTGGGGATTACTAGCTGTACTGTTCTGTAGGATAATACTTTAAGTGTGAATATATACGCCTACTGCCTGAATCTGCTTTATGGTTTTCACTTGCTTTGCTTCATCTGTTCTGTTTTTAATTCAGCAGGTGAACCTATATGTTCATAAAATAGTGTGTGTGAGCGTAACTGTGTGTATTAAACTAAAACGGAGCATTTTCTGTCAGCTCAGATTTTATTTCTGCTTTTTAAACTGTAGTATGTGCTCATGTGTTTCAGTGTTGGTGTCATACTGGCCAACCTTGAGACCTCAGAAATCAGGAACATTTCAAAACCACCCCGGGGGGGTGGGGGGGGGGTGCTAGTGGATCGCCGGAGCTGTTAGATTAACATTAACATGCTTATTGTAGCCTCTCTGAAGAACCAGCACCTTACCGTGGTAGAGAGGTTTGTGTGCCCTGATGAACCTGGGGGCTGTGTTGTCTGGAACCTTGTGTTCCTGGTAGGGTCTCCCATGGCAAATTGGTCTCAGGCAAGGGGCCAGACTAAGATTGGTTCAAAAAGACCTCATGAAAGACGACACAAGGAGTGAGGATACCCGGCCCGGAGGAAGCCCGGGGTCCCTTTCTGGAGCCAGGCCCAGAAGGAGGACTCGTCGGCGAGCGTCTGGTGGCCGGGCTTGCCACGGAGCCCGGCCGGGCCCAGCCCGAAAAGGCAACGTGGGCAACACCTCCGCTTCTCCATCCCGCGGGCCCACCACCTACGGGAAACAACGATGGGGTCGGGTGCGCTGCCAGAAGGGTGGCAGTGAAAGCGGAGGGTCTCGACGGACCAGACCCGGGCGACAGAAGCTGGCTTTGGGGACGTGGAACGTCACCTCTCTGGGGGGGAAGGAGTCGGAGCTTGTGCGGGAGGTGGAGCGGTACCAGTTGGATCTGGTTGGGCTCACCTCTACGCACAGCGTCGGCTCTGGAACCTTACTTCTGGATAGGGGTTGGACTCTATTCTTCTCCGGAGTTGCTCAAGGTGTGAGGCGCCGGGCGGGTGTGGGGATACTCACAAGTCCCCGGTTGGGTGCTTCGTTGTTGGAGTCTACCCCAGTGGACGAGAGGGTTGCCTCCCTACGCCTGCGGGTTATGGGGGGGAAAACTCTGACTGTTGTGTGTGCTTATGCACCCAACAGCAGTTCAGAGTATACGGCCTTCTTGGAGACCCTGGAAAGAGTCCTGTATGGGGCTCCTGAAGGGGACTCTTTAATCTTGCTGGGAGACTTCAACGCACATGTGGGCAATGATGGAGACACTTGGAGGGGAGTGATTGGGAGGAACGGCCCCCCTGATCTGAACCGGAGTGGTGGTTTGTTACTGGACTTCTGTGCTAGTCATGGATTGGCCATAACAAACACCATGTTCGAACATAGGGATGCTCATAAGTGTACGTGGTACCAGAGCACCCTAGGCACAAGGTCCATGATCGATTTCGTTATCGTATTATCGGACCTGAGGCCGTATGTTTTGGACACTCGGGTAAAGAGAGGGGCGGAGTTGTCAACTGATCACCATCTGGTGGTGAGTTGGGTCGAGTGGCAGGGGAAGCCTCTGGATAGACCTGGTAAGCCCAAACGTGTAGTTCGGGTGAACTGGGAACGTCTGGAGGAGGCCCAGGTTCAGGAGGCCTTCAACTCACACCTCCGGCAGAGCTTTTCGGGCATTCCTGTGGAGGTTGGGGACATTGAACCAGAGTGGTCGGTGTTCAAAGCCTCTATTGCCGAAGCCACGGCGGGGAGCTGTGGTCTCAAGGTCCTAGGTGCCTCAAGGGGCGGTAACCCTCGAACCTCCTGGTGGACACCGGTGGTCAGGGAAGCCGTCCGACTGAAGAAGGAGGCCTTCAGGGATTTGTTATCCCGGGGGACTCCCGAGGCAGTTGCAAGGTACCGACAGGCCCGAAGGGCAGCAGCCTCAGCCGTGGCCGAGGCAAAGCAGCGGGTGTGGGAGAAGTTCGGAGAGGACATGGAAAAGGACTTTCGGGCGGCACCAAAGTTGTTCTGGAAAACTGTCCGACACCTCAGGAGGGGGAAGCAGGGAACCATCCAAGCTGTGTACAGTAAGGATGGGACGTTGTTGACCTCAACTGATGGAGTGTTAGGGCGTTGGAAAGAGCACTTTGAGGAACTCCTGAACCCGACAACTCCGTCCTCTATGTTAGAGGCAGAGCTGGAGTATGACGGGGGATCGACACCAATCTCCCGGGGGAGGTCACTGAGGTTGTTAAACAACTCCACAGTGGCAAAGCCCCGGGGGTGGATGAGATCCGCCCAGAAATGCTGAAGGCTCTGGGTGTTGAGGGACTGTCTTGGTTGACACGTCTCATCAACATTGCGTGGAAGTCGGAAACGGTACCAAAGGAGTGGCAGACCGGGGTGGTGGTTCCCCTTTTTAAAAAGGGGGACCAGAGGGTGTGTGCCAATTACAGAGGCATCACACTACTCAGCCTCCCCGGGAAAGTTTACTCTAAGGAACTCGAAAGGAGGGTCAGGCCGATTGTCGAACCTCAGATTGAGGAGGAACAATGCGGATTCTGTCCTGGTCGTGGAACGACGGATCAGCTTTTTACTCTCGCAAGGATCCTGGAGGGGGCTTGGGAGTACGCTTATCCGGTCTACATGTGTTTTGTGGACTTGGAGAAGGCGTATGACCGGGTTCCCAGGGAGTTACTGTGGGAGGTGCTGCGGGAGTATGGGGTGAGGGGGTCTCTACTCAGGGCCATCCAATCTCTGTACTCCCAAAGCGAGAGCTGTGTCCGGCTCCTCGGCAGTAAGTCGGACCCATTTCCGGTGAGGGTTGGCCTCCGCCAGGGCTGCGCTTTGTCACCAATCCTGTTTGTAATATACATGGATCGGATTTCGAGGCGTAGTCATGGGGGGGGGGGTCTGCAGTTCGGTGGGCTAAGGATTGCACCACTGCTTTTTGCAGATGATGTGGTTCTGATGGCTTCATCGGTCTGCGACCTTCAGCACTCACTGGATCGGTTCGCAACCGAGTGTGAAGCGGCTGGGATGAGGATCAGCACCTCCAAATCTGAGGCCATGGTTCTCAGCAGGAAACCGATGGATTGTCCACTCCAAGTAGGGAATGAGTCCTTACCCCAAGTGAAGGAGTTCAAGTATCTCGGGGTTTTGTTCTCGAGTGAGGGAACAATGGAGCGTGAGATGAGCCGGAGAATCGGAGCAGCGGGAGCGGTACTGCAGTCGCTTTACCGCACCGTTGTGACGAAAAAGGAGCTGAGCCAGAAGGCAAAGCTCTCTGTCTACCGGGCCATTTTCGTTCCTACCCTCACCTATGGTCATGAAGGATGGGTCATGACCGAAAGAACGAGATCGCGGATACAAGCGGCCGAGATGGGTTTTCTCCGCAGGGTGGCTGGTGTCTCCCTTAGGGATAAGGTGAGAAGTTCGGTCATTCGGGAGGGACTCGGAGTTGAGCCGCTCCTCCTTCGCGTCGAAAGGAGCCAGTTGAGGTGGTTCGGGCACCTAGTTAGGATGCCACCTGGGCGCCTCCCTAGGGAGGTGTTCCAGGCACGTCCAGCTGGGAAGAGACCAAGGGGTAGACCTAGGACCAGGTGGAGGGATTATATCTCTTCGCTGGCCTGGGAGCGCCTTGGGATCCCCCAGTCAGAGCTGGTTGATGTTGCCAGGGAAAAGGAAGTTTGGGGCTCTCTGCTGGAACTGCTACCCCCGCGACCCGACCACGGATAAGCGGAAGAAGATGGATGGATGGATGGATGCTTATTGTAGTCCTGAGTGCAATGCCCTCCGGTCTGTAGCACCATCCTCTTGATGGAGCATATGTGTGGGCTGGAGTGAGCAGAGGGTCGAGTTGTCGATTCTTGTTCTGTTTTTCTGTGACTATCTAGTTGCGCACGCTACTAAAGAGACGCGCTACCATGGAAACCAAACACTGGTGTAGCTGTAATAAAGTCTGAGTGGAAACAGTCGTGTGTAAATCAGATTTTGTCAGAAATCGGGAGAAATGCGGGAGAAATAGGACCCCGGGAGGAAACAGGGAGAGGGCTATGAAATCGGGAGTCTCCCGCGAAAATCAGGGGGGGTTGGCATTGGCAAGTATGGTTGGTGTATACAGGACTGTCTCAGAAAATTAGAATATTGTGATAAAGTTCTTTATTTTCTGTAATGCAATTAAAAAAACAAAAATGTCATACATTCTGGATTCATTACAAATCAACTGAAATATTGCAAGCCTTTTATTATTTTAATATTGCTGATTATGGCATACAGCTTAAGAAAACTCAAATATCCTATCTCTAAATATTAGAATATCATGAAAAAGTATACTAGTAGGGTGTTCAACGAATCACTTGAATCGTCTAATTAACTCGAAACACCTGCAAGGGTTTCCTGAGCCTTGAAAAACACTCAGCTTGGTTCAGTAAACTAAATCACAAGTATGGGGAAGACTGCTGATCTGACTGCTGTCCAGAGGACCGTCATTGACACCCTCCATCAGGAGGGTAAGACACAAAACGAAATGTCTCAAAGAGCAAGCTGTTCACAGAGTGCAGTTTCAAAGCACATCCACAAAAAGTCTGTTGGAAGGGGGAAATGTGGCAGGAAACGCTGCACAACCAAGAGAGATGACCGCAGCCTTAACAGCATTGTGAAGAAGAGTCGCTTCCAGAATTTGGGGGAGCTTCAAAGACAGTGGACTGAAGCTGGAGTCCAGGTATCAAAAGTCACTGTTCACAGACGTGTCCGGGAAATGGGCTACAATAGCCGTATTCCCATGGTCAAGCCACTTCTGAACTCAAGACAACGGAAGAGGCGTCTGACTTGGGCTAAGGAAAAGAAGCACTGGACAGTTGCACAGTGGTCCAAAGTCCTCTTTTCAGACGAAAGCAAGTTTTGTATTTCATTTGGAAGTCAAGGCGCTAGAGTCTGGAGAAAGGCTGGAGAGGAGCAAAATCCAAGTTGCTTGAAATCCAGTGTGAAGTTCCCACAGTCAGCGATGGTTTGGGGAGCCATGTCAGCTGCTGGTGTTGGTCCACTGTGTTTCATCAAGCCCAGAGTAAATGCAGCTGTGTACCAAGAGATTTTAGAGCACTACATGCTTCCGTCTGCTGAAAAGCTCTATGGAGATGAGGAATTCATTTTCCAGCATGATCTGGCACCTGCCCACAGTGCCAAAACCACCAGTAACTGGTGTACTGACCATGGCATTACTGTCCTCGATTGGCCTGCAAATTCCCCTGACCTGAACCCCATAGAGAATATGTGGGGTATTGTGAGGAAGAAGCTGAAAGACACCAGACCCAACAATGCTAATGAGCTAAAGGCCGCTATTGAAGCATCCTGGGCATCCATAACACCTCAGCAATGCCACAGGCTGATTGCCTCCATGCCACGCCGCATTGATGCAGTAATCCGTGCAAAAGGATTCCCAACCAAGTACTGAGTGCATTAATGGACATTTTCAAATGTTTGATTGTGTTTTGCTGTTATAAATCTTTTTTTTTTACTTGGTCTGAGGAACTATTCTAATTTTTTGAGATAGGATTTTTGAGTTTTCTTAAGCTGTATGCCATAATCAGCAATATTAAAATAATAAAAGGCTTGCAATATTTCAGTTGATTTGTAATGAATCCAGAATGTATGACATTTTTGTTTTTTTAATTGCATTACAGAAAATAAAGAACTTTATCACAATATTCTAATTTTCTGAGACAGTCCTGTAAACTGCTGCCTGAATATGCTCAGTGACAGGCAGGTTTTCCTATCAATAAAATAATTTCTGATCCCAAATATCTTGGTTTCTTGTTTTCTAAGGTTTCATTGTTCTGTTGTCTTACATAATATATGATATGTATTTCTCTTTTAATAATCTGCATTGCATTCTGTATTAAAGTAATCCAAAAGTAACAGAAAGTAATCAGATTGTATTACTTTAGTATTTTGATACTCAAATTAGGTTACTGACTTAATTTGTACAGGTAACTAGTAAATCGAACATATTACATTTTTTAAAGTAACCCTCCCAGCCCTGTATGGTTTATACAAGCCCTAATAGAGTGTAGCAGGAATGAATTATAAAACCAGATGTGAGTTAGCATTTAAGCACATCTGGGTTCCCTTCTTCTCAAAGTCAGTGTGTTTTATTCACTTATTTTTGGTAAGAATACTCAAATAAAAGAAGTGGTCAACACTGGCTTATGGAATGTTTCACCATTTGTTCTACGACATACGTCGGTAAATGTCGGTGAATGTCTTCTATGAGTTCTAAAAACAGCGCTTGATAACAAGTGACTAAATGAGACGACTCAACATCCCCACGCCGAACATTAGCCGCCTTTAGCTTAGCGGCTGTGGCATAAAGACCGCGTTAATTACACTAAGAAATGCGAAAAATGTCTTTGTTATTCCCATCTTAAATCATGATTATATTAACACTTTCCTTTTGGAGCCTCTAAGGAAAATGTTTTATTATATCAGAAAGTGACTTCATGTTTGGGGTTCACCATGGAAGGGAATTATGCTGCTAACTGTGAATAAGCTGCACTTTACATGCTGTTGTTTGAGCGTTAGGACTTTAAGGCTGTGTCACTCTCTATTTGCTACAGTATAAAGTCAACTATGTTTACTCTCCTACCTTTTTCTTTGAGTATATGTTCATTTTTGTGCTTCATTAGTAGCAGACGATTTTTCTCATTCATCGCTCTTGACCCATTTTATATTTCCTGTTATTTCTCATAGCGTGTATTCACTCAAATCTCCAGTTGAGATCAGTCACAGAGTGTCTGTAAACAAATGTGTCTTCAAGCAGTACCACATTACCTGTAGTATTACACCTGTATCCGTTTGTCTTTGACAAATAGGAGCAGTAGGAACCTGATTCAGACTGAGAGTAAACAGACCCAGCCTTTGTGTGTGCAGTAGTGTTAATTTCGTTGACTAAAACTATGACGAAATATGTTCGTCAACTAACCTTTTTTTCCATGACGAAAACGAGACGATGACGAGACGGCACCGACGGCAGTAAACAATAACAGTAACGAAATCATCATGCAATATCGTTGACGAAAAGTGAGGAGACGAAAATGTAGTTTACTAAATAAAAACTATGCCAAAATCTCTCTTTACTTTCGTTGACGAAAAATGAGGAGACGAAATATTATCAAAGATAACGTTACATCTCTGATAGTCAGTTTTTCTCCCAGCAGTTCCACTTCCGGTGCTGCGGCAGGGCAGCAGCTGTGTGTCTGTGATGCGCGCGGCGGCACATTTGAATTACACCGGGCAGCAGCACACTGTGAACTGTCAGGAAGACTCGGGTCTAACTCATGGTCTAACTAACCGTATTTAACAGAAAATAAAATGGCAACAACAGGGCTTGGCAGCAGTGGTCGCACTCGCGTTAACCGAATACCCCCCCGTCAGCGCGAGTGAGTGATAAATTGTGCACTCGACGGGTAATAATGGATTATGACGGAAATGTTACGATCCTGACTGACAACGAAAAAGTCTAAAGCCACCACTGCTTGGGAGAAAGAAACGATGTGATATTTGGGCCCATTTTCGCTACAATGAGGAGAAAAAAAGCGGATGCATTGTTTTATCAGAAGGGAAGCAATGTGGCCATAACACAGCTGGTAAAAACACCACAAACCTGACCAGATAGTCTCTGCAAAGCTGCTTTCTCAATCATTCAACCTGTGTTTTTCATCAAATAAGGACAAGATATAGTGGTGCACGATAATTATCGGTCCGATATTAGGAATTATGACGTCATCCCGATAAACCCGATAAAAGTATTAATAGCCCCGATAATATACAATATATTTTTTGGGTAAAAAATACTGCGTTGTGGGTGGATTGGGATGAGGGGCGCTTGTTTTTCACTCGGCTCCTCCCGTTTTGCCAGTACTGTGGTATTAGTGCAGTGTTTCTCAAACTTTTTCATACCAAGGACCACTTAACCAATAAAAAAACACTCGCGGACCACCTGACTCCACAAATATCCAAAAACACATCGTTTTTTACAAATCGCCTGAACATTGTACAAACAAGTGGCAACATGTGTGATGAAGGTGCTTATCTGGGCTATATCATGCAATCAAAAGTGAAACTTAAGCTCATTGCGGAGATATTCCTGCGAGAGTGCGAAAAACTTAAATAAATGTATTTATTTCAAATGTGAAATTGTACCAATATACTCACGGACCACTAGGGGGCGCTCACGGACCACCAGTGGTCCGCGGACCACACTTTGAGAAGCACTGTATTAGCAGGGTTGCCAACTTTGGGTACCTGGCTGGAGTGAGATTTTGATATCATTTTTGAATTACACATATGCGCACGAAATGACTGCTCTCATGTCAGCAGCGGGACCTTAGCATATATTTAGGATATATATACAATATATACAAATACACAATATTGGACACAGACTATAAAGGGCACAAAGTTTCATTCACTAATGAAAATCAAACACATGTTTGTTTCCACTGTTTTATTGTGTGCCTGTCGCGATAAGCAATTAATTGACTTATCTTACGATAAATAAAAATGAACTCGATAAATTGCCATTTACATGAGGATGTGACTAGCAGTTTGAAAGGATGTACTTGAATTATTATTATATATTATCATTATGTCAGTGGTCTAAAATGATACAACGGTGCCGACAATATTATCGTTTATCGCAATAATTTCTGGGAAAATGTATCCAACAAAATTAATTATCGTGAGAGGCCTATACATGAAACACACAGACAAACAAATCTACAGACTTACTCCAAACTGCCACATATATTAATTAACACACTCTCACTCTCAAATACTCTTTGACTCTATTTTGGCCTCGTAGAACAATAAGCAGCAGACTTTTACTTTTTATCATTTCTACTGGATCTTAGATCTGCGCATACGGAATACGGGTCGGCAGTTGCCAGAGAGTATTTTTGTTGGGTAATCTATGGTAGGGCTAACCCATACAGTGGTGGGGCTCACATCAGTATTTGCAATGTAATTACATACATGCTCCCCTTGACAGTAAAACGCCACGCGTGAGGGTTAGATTATTTCCCTGTCTCAATCCAAATAGAACTGTATGAAATAAAAAGGCACATTTGTCTTGTAGTAAATAAAAAGGGCGACCTGGAGCCAATCCTGCAACTTCCCCACAGGTGAAAGAGTTGACCTGCTGAAAACCCAACCCCTGCAGGGCGGTCTGGGGGGATTCTCCCCCAAGAGATTTTTTGAAATACTAACATAAAATACACATTCTGGTACTCTCTTGAGAAGCAAATAAATAAATCTATTACTACACGACATGTTTAAAAAAATGAATGCCATTTTAGTTTTTTGTTACTTTGTTCTGAAAGCTGAACCTGCTGCTCCTCACAGAGAGAAGAGGGAAGAGGCTGTGAATTACTTTACATTGTGGATAAGGGTGGATAGCCCCCATTGTTCTGTGTGTCAAAATGAAAGACAGCCCACACACCTATCAATCATCAAACCGTGGGTTCTTATTTCATTACGTGTTGATTTCTATCAACACATAATGTTGTATCGACGTATATGATGTACTACAGCAAAAGTATTCTCAATTTTTCCGTGGGGACTTCCTGCAACAACACCACGCCGTTATCTTGATTCTGATTGGCCAGAAGACATTATCAAAGATGTTCTATTGAGAAGATGATCACTACCTGACAAAAGTTTTCAAAACCATTTCTAGTCTTCGGTATTCTTATTTTTTGGCGTGAGAATAGTTTGGGCAGCGTGAGAGCATGAGATTGAGAGTGAAAGCGTGTGTCACACGCCAGATGCATGAGAGTTGGCAACCCTGGTATTAGTGGTTTAGGAGAGGGGAGTTTTTCACAAATCCAGCGCTCCCTAACTCATGCCTGGCTGTGACGTAAATGGTGTGCGGCCGTGAAGCCAGGACAGTAAACAAACATGTCGTCGGTAGTATGGGACTATTTCAAAGTTTCAGAGTTAGATAGTTCGCTTGCTATTTGTATTAACAAATACAATGCAGAAGTTCCACGAGGAGGGAAAAAGGCAACGAGCTATAATACTTACAACCTGATTAGTCACCTGAAACATCGCCATCGCTACGATGGTGTGTTAAAAGAAGACGAAGACGCCTGCGCTGCTAAACTAGCGGCGAATCCAAAGCCAGCTGCAAAGGCACCGGGGCTTTTACCTATCGACGAGGCTTTTGAAAAAGGCAAGAACTTTATTTGGGAAAATAAATATGGTCACTTTGAAGAGTCAAAACTGTTCTTGGCTTTGTTTTGTTCATAGTAGTAATGCTCATGTCATTTGGTAATGGTAAATGGACTTATATAGCGCTTTATCCAGTCTTTAAGACCCCTCAAAGCGCTTTACATACCACATGTCGTTCACCCATTCATACAGAGCAGTGTATGTTAGGACATGCACTAACATTCACACACATTAACGCACCGTTGGCCATGCCATCGGGAGCAACTCAGGGTTAAGTATCTTGCCCAAGGATACATCGACATGTTGACTACACGGGCTGGGATCGAACCCACAACCTTCTGGTTCAAAGACGACCACACTCCCTCGCAGCCACAGTCGCCCTATATGAGTGACCCTATTTGCTCACTACTAGTCTTTTTTTTACCACCAGGTGTGCAAAAACTACAGGTACATTTAATATATATATTATATTATTATCGGTATCGGTCTTGAGAAGAAGGAAGTTATCGGTATCGGTATCGGTTTCAAAAAAACAATATCGTGCATCCCTAAATATAATGTTATTGTGAAATACATTTAGCCAAAACCAATAATTTGTCATTTTAGTCAGACTAGTTTGACTGAAATGTTCTATATAATCTGATGACTAAAAAAGACTCGACAGTTTTCATTGACAAAAAGTAGACTAAAATAATTAGTTTTCTTTGACTAAAATAAGACTAAAATGCTCAGACTTTTAGTCGACTAAATCTTGACTAAAATGTTTACTGTTTTAGTCGACTACAATAAGACTAAAATGCTCAGACTTTAAAAACAGGATGAAGGTGACTAAATATGACTAAAACTAAAAAGAAAATGTAACACAAGACTAAAACTAAATAAAAAAATAGCTGACGAAATTAACACTAGTGTGCAGCCTGCACCCACACTCACCTTCTCCAGAGCTTTGGCCGTCGCCTCACTTTTCTGCAGCAGACTCTTAGTGTGACTCGTGGCTTTGTCCAGAATGGTCTGTGTGAGGAAGAACATTCCTGCAGGCTTTTATTCAAATTCATATTCATATTCCAAGGAGATTTATTGGCATGACCAAAACATAGTATTGCCAAAGCATGTTGTACCAGGTGTTACAATAACAAAATACACATAAAACATAACACTAGTCACAGTACGATGTTCAGATATATTATAACGCCATACTAGCAGCTGTGTAGCTGTGTAGAACTTTCCAAAGCGACTATTTCAATGATCAAAAAGCCCAACCAGTTTCTAGGACTGGAATACGTGTCACTGGAACACGTTAGGGTTGAACGATTAATCGATTTTACATGGAAATCGCGATTTTAAATGATGCGATTATCAAATCGCAAAGCCTGCGATTTTTTTTTACAATTTTTTTTTTTTTCTTGTGTGTCAGTCATCCACACCAATCAGAAGCGCTGTGCTCCACATATACCAGCCATTGTTAATCAATCAGAAGTAGCCCATGATAGAAGGTGATAGACAGATTGATCCAATCACCTGCCAAGTGCTTCTGAAAGTGCCTGCCCTTTCCAAATGGCTTCCAATGGAGCTTTAGATGGTTTGGTGAAACAAAGCATCTGAGTCAGGTTAGTGACGCTCCATCACATGTTTCTATTACAGGGTGAATCTTAAACTGAAGCTTGACTTTAAAGCAACCCAACGGAAGTTTCATGTAAGTTTAGTTCTTTCACTCGTAGCTCGGGCTGCGGGGGTGCTAGAGACGGGAGCACGTTGATACGACCTTCCTAGCCGGAGTTATGGCCGCATTTTACAATAAACTTCCGTTGGGTCGCTTAAAAACAAATATCGCAATTCGAATCGCAATATTTGTCAGAAAAATCGCAATTCGGTTTTTTCCCCAAAATCGTGCAGCCGTAGAATACGTGTCATTTTCTCAAGGTTTTTCTGGAAGGTGTGGTGCTCTCATTTTCATCAACTAATCCACTGATTCCTATCAAGGCTTCACATACTGGTACTCAATTAGTATAGGGTGACTCAACAGAAATATATTTAAAAATAAAAATGAATATCAAAAGACAGAGAAATTAAAACATGTAAACGGATTGAGTTAATTATAAAATAGTTACCAATCTTGAATAAATGGTTAGTTAAAAGTAATCTTAATATATTTGATGATATGTCTTGCTTTTACCCTAATGGCCTGAATAAGTGGCTACATTTTATGCAATCTTTTTTAATGATAAATAGTTCTTTTTTTAATATTTTCTTTTTCAAATCGTAATATTTTTTAACTTCTCTTACAATTGATTTTCTTACGTTGTTTATGTTTGCACGGCACCATCGAACACCAAAGCAAATTCCTTGTATGTGTAAATGAACCTGGCAATAACCCTGATTCTGATCTGCTGTCTGGGGACTTGTGATTCCTTTCATTAATAAGTATTATTATGTGCTTACTTATTCTGACAATGCTGCACTTCTGTACCTTGGATGCTTACTTATTTTGTTATTATTTTAATGTGTGCTTGCTTTTTCTATGTTATTCTACTTGTACTTTGCCTTTAATCTGCACTGTCTCCTTCGCTGTAACAATGCCAATTTCCCCGGCTGTGGGACAAATAAAGGTGTGTGTGTGTGTGTGTGTGTGTGTGTGTGTGTGTGTGTGTGTGTGTGTGTGAGAGAGTGAGAGTGAGAGTGAGAGTGAGAGTGAGAGAGAGAGAGAGAGAGAGAGAGAGTGTGTGTTGCTCTACCTTCCCCTGCAGGATCTTCAGAGCTTCATATTTGCCTTCCAGGTAACGATGTGTCACCTCCAGCTCAGAGCACAACACCTCTATCACCTGTCAGGGGTCAGAGGTCACAGTTAGCAGGCTGCAGTCAAGAGGACGAAGGTATTCAAATTCAACATCCTTTTTTCTCATGCTACCTCAGTTGCTTCCTGCAGTCTGTCCTTCAGCTCGTCTTTGGAAAGGTCAACCAGGGAGCCTGCGTATTCACAACAACAAGTGTGCTCTTGCATTAGAGGTCATTGGAAAGGTGTGTGTGTGTGTGTGTGTGTGTGTGTGTGTGTGTGTGTGTGTGTGTGTGTGTGTGTGTGTGTGTGTGTGTGTGTGTGTGTGGTGTGTGTGTGTGTGTGTGTGTGTGTGTGTGTGTGTGTGTGTGTGTGTGTGTGTGTGTGTGTGTGTGTGTGTGTGGAGCTTTGTAGATTCAGAGCAAGGTCATCTGGATTGTGGTAAAGATAGCAGAGTGAGTTGTTTGCAGATTGAAATAGGAACAGCTTCCTGCTTCAGAGCAAAAACATGCCTCTAACAAGCTGGAACAAAAACACAACGTGTTGCCCTCCATCAAAGGCTGCCCTTTGAACAGCAGAACACACAATAAGAAGTGGCCCTATACATTACTGCTCTTCATAGGTGTCATTCATACTGGGGACGCTTGGGACGTGTCTCCACCTCTTTTGGAAATGGACAGTTTTGTCCCCACTTTGCATTAGGATCATTTGTTAAAATGTTAAATAAATAGCATGCACAAGTAATTGTACACTTTGAGAAAGGTTTATTTGGAGAGAACATGTATATTCTGGAGGACTGTTCTCACTTTAGGGTGTATTTCTGGTGACCCAAGTGGTGCAGTTTGGACTTGAGACACGTTTAATATTAGTAAAAATATAATAGAGAATAGTGAATAAATAGTTGTTCCCGCTTTGCAGCAGCGTGGCATAGTTACTGCACTAGTTGTCATAAAAAGTATTGTCAGCATAATGTAATAATAATAATGAATTGTATTTGTAAAGCACCTTTAATTGTGTGTGTATGATAATACGTTTGTATGTTTGTATTGTTTGCGGGTAACGCAGTAGTGTTTGTTGTTGTTTTTCTGAAAAAACTGTCCCCACCACTTTCTCTAACAATCCATGCAGGTCTTTCTACATGGACTTAGAAAGAATGCAATATACGATGGACATTAATATGCAAATATGCTATAGATAGATGTTATATGTCTTGTTGTCATGGCTCTGTTGATTTGTTATTATAGGTCATTGCTATGTAATAAGCAATTAGGGGCAGGCTGGTATGTTAGAGGCATTTTACTTTAAAGTAGACCTATTATGCTATATTTCAATAATATATTGTAGGGCCATACCTATATAAAACATGTCTGTGAAGTCTTTGTTTCAAAATACCAAACGGATCATGCATTTTAGCCATGCCTCATTTCGCTCTATTTGCTCTATTCCAGCCCTGTTTTTGCAAGGGCTGATTCTGTGGCAAATGAGCTGCAGCTGACCACGCCCCCCTGCAAAGGAGGGGGGCGAGGCACGAGCGTCATGTTACCATGCTGTTACCATGCCACGCAACCTCTCATTCCCCTGATAGGTGTAGAGTTGCCCATATAGCAACAGCAGAGGCGTGTGGTGCAGTGGGTTGAGCGTTGGTGTTCGGATCAGGGGGTCACAGGTTCAAACTCCACTGCAGTCAGCATGTCGTTGTGTCCCTGGGCAAGACATTTCACCCCAAATTGCTCCTGTGGGGATTGTCCACAGTACTGAGTATGAAAGTCGCTTTGGATAAAAGCGTCTAACAAGTAACATGTAATATAGGCGGAGCTCCCCGTTTCTGACGTCAGAACAATTTCAAGTCTGTATCAGATCCGTTTTTAGAGATTTGGGTATAGAGGAAAAGAGAGAGGGTTGTGTTTTCTGACACTTGGTGAGTTCCCTGACGCACCGGGGACACATATTCATGTGTAAACGACGTACAAAAGTGCATTTTGCATGATAGGTCCCCTTTAAAGGTCCCATGTCATGGCCATTTCTACTGATCATAGTTCCATTGTTGAGGTCTACTAGAATAGATTTACATTGTTCAATGTTCCCAAATCACATTGGTTTCTCATACAGCATCTCTGTAAAGTATGTGTATTCACTCTCTGTCCTACACGGAGAACTACTTTTGTTGCTTTTGAATCGAGGACGTTTATGTTGATGTTTATATGCTGCCTGGATCGCTTAATAAATATTGGATGCAACGCGATACAAAGATCTCTGCATTTGATTGGCAACAAATTGAAGTCAGAACCCACAACCCTGACAAAGTAAAGTATTTTATTTTAGAAACGGATTAAACACCACAACGCTCTTCTTTAAACTCTACAATATAGACAGAGGGTTAGTCTCAGGTTAGCACTGATGGAACATCAACGGAGCATACAGTACTATGGACTGACCAATCTCAGTTTAAACCTCTTCAGTCTGAGATAAAACGCAAATGTCCCCTCTGTGGGACGAATAAAGGTATTCTGAATCTGAACGCCAAGTTTCAAAATGAGCTGTTCACATACTGAAAACTAAACCTTTATACCATTCCCAACTATTTCCTAAAATGTCAATCTTACTGAATTGTAACAGACTGGAGTCAGTTTAAATAGTTGTTTCCTCATGGAAAAAAATATAAAACATATCCTGATTGAAGACCAAAATTCCTTAAAATGTTAGGTATGTAACAAATGTATCTACTTCCAACTTTAGTTATTGTGTATTCCTTAATTAACAAATGTATGTTTTTTGTATAATAATGACAAATTAAGAAAATATGCTATTTGAGGGTGAAAGAAGATCATTTGATGGTATCCTTTCTGTCTCTTCATCTAGTTCTTGTCACAGTAAAGGGTCTGTTAGGGCCAGTCTTTTGTTTTGTAAAAAAGGGCCAAATATTTTCACCTAATCGTGTAGTCGACACTATAAAGGACTACATTTCCCATGGCGCCAGCCTCTAAGGAGACAGATGGGTAACCTGTGTGAAAGACGCCGTGGAGACAGCTTCTAACCGTTAAGTTATTATCCTACACAAAGTAAAGTCTTTGTTGAATGTGTATGAAAAGTGTATTATTTTATTTAGATTAAACGCAAATAAAAACAAATGAACGAAAGATAACGCATTAGAACTGTGAGTTTAAGGCAGGGGTCTCAAACTCAAGGCCCGGGGCCAAATCCGGCCCGCGGCTTGCAAAGAATATAATACGTTTATTATACGGTTACATGCCACTTTACAGAAGCAGGTTGCCCATAAACCACATGTCACACAATGCATCTCGTTTTGTGACATGTGCACTGAAGAGACTTGCAATTATTTTTATCTGCTTTCAGACGTAGTTAGTTACTAAGTTATTATCCTATCCGATAATAATCAAATTCAGAGGCAATAATGTAATATATATATATATACATTATTTTATATATATATATATTATATATTTATATAGTTACAACCGGCCCTTTGAGTGCAACCTTTATGCGAATGTGGCGCGCGATGACATTGAGTTTGACACCCCTGGTTTAAGGCGTCTAGTGGCCTGATAGAACCGCAGGAGGCTGGTGCGAGAGAGTCACAGATGTAGTTACCGGAGCAGGGGGGCCTCCAGTGGGCCCTCTGCTGGGGCCCTGCTGTCTTCAGGCCAGGGATCCAGGCGCCCCCCCCCCAGACTGCTGCTCCTTGGCTCTGCTCTGGACAGCAGGCTGTCTGCTGTGAGGCTCTGGCTCTTCTTCCTCAGGGGCCCACTGGGTGATAACCCCCCTGTCCCATCCCCCAGGTCTCCTTCCAGCATGTCATCGTCCAGGCTGCAGGCCCCGCTGACCTCCTGCATCTGGACCAGAGGTGGAAAGTAACAGAGGAAATGTACTCAAGTACAGTACTTAAGTATTTTATTTGAGTATTTACATTGTTTGCTACTTTTTACTTCTACTCCACTACAATTCAGAGGCAAATCGTGTACTTGTATTCCACTACATTTATTGAAGTAGTATAGGGAGAAGTACTCAGATCTTGTACTTGAGTAAAAGTAGAAGTACCAGAGTGTAGGAATACTCTGTTACAGTAAAAGTCCTGCATTCAAAACGTTCAAGTAAAAGTATTAAAGTATTCTCATCAAAATATAGTGAAAGTAGCGACAGTAAAAGTAGTCATTTTGCAGATTGGTCCATTTCAGAATAATATATATGATATGTTTTATAATGATTGATCATGAAAGTGTTCTCAAAACTGGTAAAGGTGCAGCTAGTTTGAATGACTTTGTATACTGCAGGGTAGCTTGTGGATTTACTCCAGGTGGAACTAAAGTCTGATTTAACACTTGATTATATTTCACATCATTCATCCACATCTGCAAAGTAACTAAAGGTATTAAATAAATGTAGTGGAGGAAAAGTAACATTTGTCACTGTTTTGTAGTGGGCTTGAAGAGTACAAAGTAGCAAAATATATTAGTACTCAAGTAAAGTACAAATATTTCAAATGTGTACTTAAGTACAGTACTTGAGTAAATGTACTTAGTTACTTTTCACCACTAACGATCTTTGCCCTTTACCAGTGTGTTCGTACCTGAACTGTGCCACCATAATAAAAATGTCTCTGAATGATGATGATCGCTAGGACGGTTACTTCCTCTTACCTGCAGCTCTGAAGCAGTGAGCGTGATATTCCTGTTGGCGCTTCCCAGCGGACTCAGATAAAACCCAGTTAGTGAAGTTTGATCCCAGAGTTACCTCCGAAGAAACAGCTCTAACAAGTTTAGAATATTTGTATAGATAACTCGGCGGAGTCGCTTCCTTTCTGCACCTGAACGCAACCTGCCCCAGCGTTAACCAAGCTATCCGCGCCCAACACAAACTACTTCCGGTCCTGACATGAAATAAACATCAATATATTTTTCATTTAAAAAAGCACGATGCATCCTCACATGTAGTGAGTCACTGAAGTCATTAACAACGTACCGTCAAATAAGTAGAACAATTCATTATTATTATCTTATTACAATTATGACAGGAAAACAGAACAATTTTAAATTCTAAAAATGTAGATGTATTAGATTAATAAGATATGAATTATTAGCCCTTGTAGATTTAAAAAAGGTATCACAGAAGGAATTATTTCTTAAGTTTTCCTCAAGTTAAATATAGTTTAGTGCGTCACCAAGAACAGAGGGACTATTTAAAGGAGCCTCCTGAAACTGTTGTAAAGTAAATATTGGGTAAAGGGGTGTGTGCGAGTAAAAGCAAGATAATGTGCAATTAAAGAGCCCAATGATCAGTTTCACACATTATTTTTATTCACATTCTTCTTAAGAAATAAACTATTTGTCCATCAAAAAGGCATTTACTGTAATTTTCCATCCGCCCATGGAACACAGTGAATGTAACAGATGTCAGTTTAATGCTTGGCTTGTTCACAGACGGTTCTCCATTACAGGTGCATCTAAGGTTCAACAGTCACTCAGCAAAGCAAAGAGATGTGAAGTAAAAAATAACAAGTGCTGAACATACACTTCACACAATAAATACTGACAATATTTTAACTGGCACAACTGAACTGTTAAGGGCCACTTAGGATAAATGAATCCCCATGCTTTCATATTATCATGAGTCTGTTTTCAAGCTTAAGAATCACAGCTTCCATTAGACAAAACAATCTTATCTTCTACAGGTGACACCTCAATGAGGCAAAACCACTGGTGACACCAGAGCTAGTATCACAGTCATCAACACACTATGGAGTACAGGTTCAGGTATGAATACAAATCTAAATTCTCAAAGGTCTGAATTCTGAGGGGAAAGTGAAAGTATACCAGCTTTTAAATAGTAATATTGTTTTTCCTTTGTCAATCTCAGACCTGGTCTTGTTTTTTTCACGTGTCGCTGATCCTCCTGCATACCAAGCCAAAACTCATTCATAAGAACATCCAGTGAAATAGTGGATGTGTCACAGTATGACAGCGGATGTGTTAGTCACTGTTGTAGTCCTCTATGAGCAGCTCCTCCTCCTCTAGAAGGTCTTGGCTTGTTGTAGGCTGGGGCTGACTTTCAGGTAATCCCTCCTCAAGCCCAGCCTGACCTTCCTCTTCCTTTTTCTGCTCCTCTTCCTCCTCACTGTCTCTCTCCGGCTGGGCTGGCTCTTTGTCTGTCAGAGCCTCCAGCTTTAATCTGCACACATCAGATCAATACAGTTTACACAACTGCAATGTACAAATATCTATTTCAATTGAAGAACAGATGTTTCTTATAAAGACACCTGCACATCATTCTAAATCACGCTTAAGGAATTTATGTTAAATCACGCATATCCATAGTAACAATCAATGTTTGTGATTTTAACCAAAGGAATACAATTACTTTTATTTTTAAGCTTTTGCAACTATATTCATTTTACAAATAACACATTGATGTTCAGATTTGTTTAACTCATTATCACTTTTTACTGACAATGATGAACTTCAGCTAAATACATCTCACATAATAATCCAAAAACAACTTCAGTCTGAACCTTAAAGAGAAAAATATAAACATCGAAATAAAAAAGGTACAATTTGAAATGAGATGCATTTGCTTAAGAATGATTGGGAGTCCCTAGTGAGTGCACCTTTAACAACATTACACTTGCATCAAACCTGTTCTTACAGTGTACAAAAGAATGTCTTCACTAAAACACATGTATTTGGTCAAATAATCATGTTACTTTTAGTTTAATATAATGTGACTGATCATTAGTACTGTTATAAAGCAACTTCAAGTAAAAAGGCAGAGTTA
The DNA here is from genome assembly GCA_902827135.1 of Harpagifer antarcticus. NCBI lineage: Eukaryota > Metazoa > Chordata > Actinopteri > Perciformes > Harpagiferidae > Harpagifer > Harpagifer antarcticus. The sequence goes on along the minus strand of CADEHL010000883.1, from coordinate 3,108,859 downwards.
GAAAGTAAGACTTTAGGTCATGGGGACTCACAGACTTGAAGTGCATTATGGGGAAATGTGAAATTGTGTGCTTTACCTGCCGGGGAGCCTCCTCAGCGACATGTGACCCACATCCTGGATAAAAGCTATCTGAGCTGGAACACAGTGAAGCACAGAGCACGTCTGTTAATAAAGTCCAACACACACACACATCCAAATGCGTTCACAGACTCTCACCGCAAAATAAATCCTTACTTGTTCACAGTCAAAAATACAATTCTTCAGCCAGCACAATGACAAAACAAAAATCAATGAAACACTAGGAAATTCCACCTAAAATAACAGTACCACCATCATTTGTAGGCGTTTTAAGCACGAGGCTTTGATATAATGCTTTAATGTCAATAGAGATATTAGCAAGGAAACCATAGCAACCGAGCATGTTATGAATGTGGCAGATTAAAGAGGTTTAGGGCAGTATTTTCAGGAAGGAGATACATAATATATCTTGGCATTTCTACCAGGTGGGCTAAATGCTCAGTTGTTAGTCAAAGCTTTATAGTACATTTGACAAGCGATTTGATTAAAAACAGACGTCACATCATATGACATGGTTAAGCTACTTTACAAGAAATTGTTAAAGACTTACAGTATCTGAAGGGTTATGATTTAATACATGTTACTTTGTCAAAACAGACTATCCTCAAATGATGCTCTGTGGATCTGTGTGTGTGTGTGTGTTACCTTGGTTCCTCAGAGGGTTGGTGAGTTTGGCCAGGTAGGGCAGCAGCTCAGTCTGCAGGCTGACCGGTGTGAGGCAGAAGCTCCTGAACAGAGACTGAGCAGCCAGGCCATTCTCTCGGTGCTGACAGGAGCAACATCAGTGTCATTACAGAATACTTATTCATCAGACACACGACAGGATTATATTACATGTGGCTGGCGCTTTTATCCAAAGCGACTCACAATAAGTGCAAACACCATAAAGATTGAAACTCCGAACAGCAAAGAACGTGCAGATATATTCACTCCAAGCGAGTCAGACTGTTGTAAGTGATGGTAAATTATTTACAGGGCCTAAATTAATTTTAATTAAAACATTTGTATTTATTTAATTGCCAATCTAGAATGGAAACAGATAGGTATTCAGCTTGTGACGGAAGATATGCAGAGTTTCTGCTGTCCTGATGTCAATGGGGAGCTTATTCCACAATATAGGAGCCAGGATAGTTTTTGAGGGGTCCCACTCACAAGCCGATTGGCTGATGTAGAGCAAAATTGTTTTAGTTGATATATTCATGGCCAAATGTATAATCTGAAGGATGTTCTATACATGGTTTACCCTTAATAACAAGGACTTTGACAGTTGTTTGAATCTGTGGATACCTTTTGTTACAGTAATACTATCCCAAGTTCCCAACTATGCAAACCTGCAGTTGAGGGCACACGTCCAGACTTAAGAGCTTTAGGAAGAGGTAAGTACAATCAAATTGTTACATTTTGTATTTACTCATGCATATTGACATCTCTAGTTACAACCATGCAAGATGCAGTCACACAAATGTGAGTATGGCCATTACATAATCTGTCTACCAGACCATAGCCAAATGAGCTAGTTTGTCAGTTACCCTCTTTCAGAGGTGTGGACTCGAGTCACATGACTTGGACTCGAGTCACAAATTTGATGACTTTGGTCTCGACTTGACAAAATCACAAAACACTTGCGACTCGACTTGGACTTGAACACCAATGACTCGGGACTTGACTTGGACTTGAGCCTTCTGACTTGAGGTGACTTGATCATTTAATTTAGAGGTCTCCAACAGGCCGATCGGGAGCTGCCGCTATAAAAGCAGACTCCCATCGGGGAGAGCAGGATCTTCAGCCGCTCCTACTCTAGCTGAGAATCCTTGCAGGCAGGGGCGGGACTTTATTTAGCTGAGCCACCATGCGGCCAATCATATGCGAGAACACACTAGGATCATACCATTATGTAAAAGAAGGGTGGGGGGCACAGCAGGTGTAGTGGTACAGGCCAGCTGCACAGAGCGACGGGGAGACGGGGAGCCGGATTTAAATGCAAGTGCATCGGAAAAAGTCAAGAAATTAGCGAAAACCGAAAAAAGAAGCAGCATCTGGTTGCTTTTCAATGATATTAGAGAAAGCAAAGCTGAGTGCAAGAAAATAATGAAAATAACCTTTTTTGGTAACCACTCAGGATTTATTGTCAGAGGTGGGAGAAGTTCAGATCTTGTACTTGAGTACAAAAGTACCAGAGTGTAGGAATACTCGGTTACAATAAAAAGTCCTGCATAAAGTACAAAAGTATTATCATCAAAATATACTTAAAGTACCACCTGCAGAGGGATCTAGATGCAGGTGTTCTTTTCCCCATAGAGACCGCCTCGCTGCACATTATCCCTTGCATAAAGATAGATTGTGGGTCCCTTATAACATGTTGTACACAGTGGAAATAAACATTCTGGTTACCTCAACATCAGGGATCCTATACAATAAACTCCTTCTGAATCAAACCGTCACGGTAGCCTAACCTTACTGATCCCTCTCAAAATAGAAGAAAACACGTTACTTTACCAGCAGAGAGAAAATGGATTATTAAATGATTAATGTGACTAATAAAGAGCAGTTTGATTATTAAATATTATTCTGTTGATGGATGTCATTACATTTGGTGAAAAGCACATAATGACTTGTTTAAGACTCGTTTTGTCAAAGTTTAGGACTTGGACTTGACTTGAACTTGCCCATCCTGACTTGAGACTCGACTTGGACTTGAGACTTGACTCGGACTTCCAAAACAATGACTTGGTCCCACCTCTGCCCTCTTTATGGCGTTTCATTTAAAAGAGCCAGGTCTTTGTTGCAGACAACACAAGTTAAACCAGTCTGTAACTTTTAGCCACAGCTGAGCCAGTGACAGAGCACGATGTGATGTGTCTTACCTTTTTGTTGACCAGCAGCCAGTTGGGCTTGTGAAGCGGTCTGAAGCCGACAGAAACCTGCTGCGAGTTGGAGTGCAGGAGCCCCCTTGTGGCCACTGAAGACCCATAATACTCCATGGTGCTGCGACTCTGAAAACATCATTACACAACCTTTTGGTACAGATTGTTATGATCAACAGTGGTGTAAAGTAACTAAGTACACTTACTTAGGTACTGTACTTAAGTACAATTTGGACAGACTTGTACTGGACTTGTTCAATGTTGTGTTACTTTCTTCTTCTACTCCACTACAATTCAGTTAAATTGTGTACTTTTACTCCACTACATGTATTTAAAACCTTTAGTTACTTTACAGATGTGGAAGAATGGTGTGAAATATAATCAAGTGTTGAATCAGACTTTAGTTCCACCTGGAGTAAATCATTATATCATTATAAAACATATCATATATATTATTCTGAAATGGACCAATCTGCACAATCACTACTTTTACTTATTTAGATGCTGATACTTTTGTACTTTTACTTGAGCAACCTATAAATGCAGGACTTGTACTTGTAACAGAGTATTCCTACACACTAGTATTATACTTTGACTTAAGTACAAAATCTGAGTACTCCTCCCACCTCTGATGATCAAAGTATTCATGTAACTTTTTAAATGTCTAGGAAAGACTGACCGTCCAATCAGAATTGAGGAGGTCAGCATCAGACAGATACTCGCTGGCTCGGTCCACATCCTCCACCTCGGAGAAGAAGTCCAGGTAGTTCTGGTGGAGGTAAAGGGTGAAGAACTCCCCGGACATGTGTGAGCGCTCAACAACAAACTGAACGAAGAGATAAAGACAGAAGTGTTATTATTGTTTGAGCATGCCGTTTGTTATCTGTGAAAGCTAGTAAACAAACGTGTGTGCACCTCAGGGTCTACGAGTAACGCTTCTCTGTGATGATGAGACAGGTGAGCGGGTAGAGGGGGTCCAGGGGGACTCTCAACCACTTCAACATCTTCCTGTTTCCCTCCTGGTAATGACAATCACACAAACTATTTGACAACACTGACAGAAGCTATTTGAATCATCATCAACTGCATCTGTGCTACTTGGGGTCCTTATAAACAAAATGTCCCCCTTTGAAATGGTCATTAAGTCTTTATTATTGAATTATTTTTATATTGTTTTATTTAATGTATAGGTTTTTATTTATATAATTTATCTTAGAGTTTTATTAGGGACATTTCCTTGTAAGTTGGTTTTTTAATCTTTTAACCTTTATTATAAGGTTTTGATTATTATTTTTATTTGATAGGTTTTTATATTTTATATCATTTTTGTCTTTTTCCGAGGGATCATTATTTATTTTGTTTTTATTATCATACCTTTGACCTCCTTGTGTCTCTTAAACTGTTCTATGATGTTGCTGCATGTTAAAGGTCTTAGCGTCTGATCTGAGGGCAATTTCTTCTTCTCTGTTTTCATTTGTAATGTGTGCCATGTTGTTAAAGCACTTTGAGCTGCACCTGTTGTATGAAAAGTGCTACATTTATTTATATAAAGCAGGATTTCAGATTCATTCTGATTCATGAAGAAATAATATTAATAATTATAACTAAAGCTTTATTTAGCTGGCTCACTGATTTGTGTTTCTAAAAACAGAGGAAGAAGATAGTTCAGGCTGTGACACACCCTCCTGGTTAGGAGACACTTGTATGGAAACAGGGAGATATGACTCACGTTTGCAGTGCAGGATCCTCCCCAGAGCTCTGAACAGGAACAAAGACGCATCTTTCCCTCCAATAGCCTGCTCCTCTTCCTGATCCCTTTTCTGTTTAGACCTCTTCTTCCTCTGGTTTGTTCTGGAAACAGCTTTGCCCAGTGATGTCCCCTGTCGGTCCTTCCTCAACAGCCCCTTTTCCAATGACGTGTCTGGAAGGTTACAGCAATGGCAGAACTTATACATGTCAGTTGATTAGACAACCACGATGTTGAGTGCACGTATACACTCCCGACCCCCCCCCCTCCGGTGTGGTGCGTGTATTATCCGCTGACCTGGGAGGGAGGAAAACTGGAGGCTGTTGATGGCACTGCGAACATCTCCCGAGCTTCCTGAACACAGCTTCTCCAACACTGCCTGGTCAGGGACGCACATCCTTCCCCCGCTCTGCGTAGAACAATGGGAAAGTACAGTGTTAGAAAACCTAAAAACTCGTACCAATATGATTCATCTACTGCAAGGCTTCCTTTCACCTTGCCTGCCTCCAGGGTGGAAATCCGAGAGAGGACCTTCATCATTGTGGTTGGAGCCACCGGATTAAAACTGGCAACAGAAAAACAATGTTCAGAGGAATCCTTTAGATCAGCGCTTTTCAAAGTGTGAGGCGCGCCTCCCCGGGGGGGCACCAGAGAGCTTCAGGGGAGGCGCAGCGTGACAAGAAAATTACGAGAAACAGTCAAATCTAGCTAGTTATAAAGCATGGTTTATAAAGCTTTGAATGGTTTAGGCCCAAAATACATTTCTGATCTACTGCTAAATTATGAACCATCCAGATCTCTCAGGTCTTCAGGGACTGGTCAGCTTTCTGTCCCCAGAGTCAGAACTAAACATGGTAAAGCAACGTTCAGTTATTATGCTCCAAATATCTGGAACAAACTCCCAGAAACCTGCAGGTCCGCTGCAACTCTGACTACTTTTAAATCCAGGCTGAAGACTTTTCTTTTTGTCGCGGCTTTTAATTGAACTATTCACATCTTAAACTGCACTGTAACTTTTATCCATGTATTTTTTTCTTTTAATGTTTATCTTATTATCTTTTCTTTTTAATGACTGATTTTAAATGCCATTTTCTTAATGTCCTTCGTTTTTTGTAAAGCACTTTGAATTGCCTTGTGTTGAAAGGTGCTATATAAATAAACTTGCCTTGCCTTGTTAAGCTAACGAGCGGCAACATGGATCCATTTTTTTGTGAAGTTACCTAAAGTGAGAGAGGAGACAGCGTCTGGCAGAAAACGGGGGAAGTATGACCACGATTATTTGAAGCTAGGATTTTCATGGACCGATCCTGGCAAGGGCGGACTGGCCATCTGTGTGTTCTGGAGAATCACAGAACGGCCGGCTCGGTTCGCTGACGGCCGGCACTGCCCTTTATTTTAATTTTATTAATACTTACTTTGATCAAAAGCAAGTACCGGTCAAGGGTGCTGCCAGAGAAGGATCTGCGTTTATTCCTGTCTACATTGCATCCCCGCAACATCCGCCTGTGCGCTTCAAAGACGCAGACTCATTGTTCGCACTAAAGTAGGGGTGAGTGTAAGAAGGAGGCAAAGTTGACGTTCAGTGTGTTGCCGGGAGCATAAGGATTTATCCACGATGTTGAACATGTTAAAAATGTTTAAAACATAAAGATAAAAAGGTTTTAAAAAGTTGTTGTTTAATGTTTTAAGGAGGTGACTCTATTCAGCCAATCAAATCGGTGCAGTCAGTGAGTCAGCACGATAGATTCAACCACAGAGACGAGAGAAGAAGAGAGAAACAGTCGGAGTCATTTCAAATGGCGTGCTCAAAAAAGAGAAAGGTAGACAGCGACAACAGAGCATTTAATGACATTTTCTCTTACTCCAGAATTAACTCGTTAAATCAGCTGTGTTATTTTCACTCTACTGCTCAGTTTCAGTTTTAGTGGTTTTTATAAAAATATTGTTTTATTTGGCCACTACTTAGTAGGTGTTATTACCTACAGTCAATTCAACTCTTGATTTTTTGCAGTCTAACAAAAACTTCATGGGAGGGCTTTTGTCCCTGGAGTCACTGAGTTGCTTTTAAACAGAGGTATCCATGCAGGAAGAGCAGAGTTTCACTGTGATACAAATAACTGCAAAGCAGAAAGGACTGTTTATAATATCATTTAAAATATATAAGTGACTGAAAATAGCATTTGAGAGTGAGGAGTATGACATGTCTCTGTTGTCCTGATGGAACTAGGGTACACCTCAACAGGTGGCCAGTAAATCAGAAGGCTCATACAAAGACACAGACAGCCATTCACACAGAGTCGCCAATTCACCAAACACATGTCTTTGGACTATTTTGCCAAAACAAGATTGTTTGTTCTTATACGCTCATCGCCACCCAAATCGTCCCTCCTCAGTCCACAGCTGGGATTAAACTGTGTCTAACCTGATGCTGCTGATGTCCAGCTCCTCCTGGATCTCTTTGGGGAAGAGATGGCGAGAGCTGCTGTCTCCGCTCAGACTGTCTGACACTATGAACACTAGGGGACACCGACTGGTCTTCGCAAAGCGCCTGAAAGAACCACAGCGGGACACAATCTCACAAAAAGAGCAGGGAACACAAGGTGACACAGATCATATAGCACATAGAACTACTACCAAATACAATTACTAATACTATGTTTGTAGACCGAGCCGGAAATTAGCATCACAAGGACAAAAAGTAATGAGATCTTTCAATTGGATTATGGAATATTGCAGAAAATAAGATCTGTGGCAAATACACATTTATGATACTTGCTTGTTTTAATAGTTGTAGCTTAAATGCAAAAGCCATAAGTAAAAAAACTAATGTTATTAAAGGTTCTATAAACAAACTACATCTCACACACACACACACACACACACACACACACACACACACACACACACACACACACACACACTTTGTAAGCTGGAATTGAGCACAGACCTTATTTAGGACATCTAACCGAAATCTGATATGAAAAACATCAACTCATTTCAGCTCCACTCTTTAAATAGACACCTGATAGACTACTGTGTGTCCTTTAGAAAGTATTTTATAAAAAGGCACTCGATTCCTAATGCTGAGGAACAAATGTCTCCAAGGTGGCAAGAAAGGTTTCAAGCCCCCTATAATTCCCATTTACACTGAACTGAGGGCAATGAAAGCTGCAAAGTTAAACAGCAGTGCTGGAGTTTCTGTGTGAAAGAAGTGCACAGTGTAAACTGACCTGAGGATATCGTGCAGGCTGTCGGGCTGCCTGTAGAACTGGTTTGGGAAATCCTGAGGAGGGACATGTGAGTGTCAAGTGTTGTCTCAGGTGTGTGAAAAGAGATCTAAACAAAGCAGCTTTACAACAATCACTGAAATAGATAAAGGCTAAATAAAGATATAAAAATAAAGATAAAGGAAAAAATTGAGAATATGCCGAGGAGGAAAATGAGGAAGAGCTCATTGATTACAATCTAGTTTGTAAATAAATTACTATTCGTCACAATTATTGACGAATGCTCCTGTGCCTGTACCCCTGCAATGTATCTGGTATCATCAGATGATACAATAAGAGGGTTAATACATGACAACAACAAAACATGAACAGAATATGAACAGTACAGCATTTCAACATATCATTCTCAGAGAGAACTTTAGTCTTTTTAAATACAGTGGAGCATGTCAATGGGTAAGACTTTGAAAACCCTCACCAGTTGCATAGTTGGAGCTAAATACTTTAGCTTCAGGGATCATAAAAACTGTGGCAGAGCTGTTACAAAATCTACAGTCTTTAAATATGTCATCACGTCCAACAGGCATATGCCATACAACATGAGAAGTGCATAACAAAGAAAGACAGTTATAGAGACTCAGTTAAGCAAAACACATCGCAGGTGCATTAAATAAAAGAAAGGGAACAATGTCTTCAGTGTAGTACAAACCTCCACCAGTATGAACTTCCTGTCTGTAGCTCCACCATCACCAACCATCTTCAGGCACTTGTATTTGTTTGCTCGGAGAAGGAAGTCCTGGAACTGGGTTAACTGGGAGGTGAAGGACAAACCATTCGTCCTCCATTCTGATTTTTTTTTTAGAAATAGAGACACATCAGAAAAAAAAATGTATATATTCAACAGTTCAAATTATGCAATATATATATATTTTCTTGGTACGGTCATGGTTCTCAGCAGGAAACCGATGGACTGTCCACTCCAAGTAGGGAATGAGTCTTTACCCCAAGTGAAGGAGTTCAAGTATCTCAGGGTCTTGTTCTCGAGTGAGGGAACAATAGAGCGTGAGATGGGCCGGAGAATCGGAGCAGCGGGAGCGGTACTGCAGTCGCTTTACCGCACCGTTGTGACGAAAAGGGAGCTGAGCCAGAAGGCAAAGCTCTCTGTCTACCGGGCCATTTTGGTTCCTACCCTCACCTATGGTCATGAAGGATGGGTCATGACCGAAAGAACGAGATCGCGGATACAAGCGGCCGAGATGGGTTTTCTCCGCAGGGTGGCTGGTGTCTCCCTTAGGGATAAGGTGAGAAGTTCGGTCATCCGGGAGGGACTCGGAGTTGAGCCGCTCGGAGTTGAGCCGCTCCTCCTTCGCGTCGAAAGGAGCCAGTTGAGGTGGTTTGGGCACCTAGTTAGGATGCCACCTGGGCGCCTCCCTAGTGAGGTGTTTCAGGCACGTCCAGCTGGGAAGAGACCAAGGGGTAGACCTAGGACCAGGTGGAGGGATTATATCTCTTCGCTGGCCTGGGAGCGCCTTGGGATCCCCCAGTCAGAGCTGGTTGATGTGGCCAGGGAAAAGGAAGTTTGGGGCTCTCTGCTGGAACTGCTACCCCCGCGACCCGACCACGGATAAGCGGGAGAAGATGGATGGATGGTACGGTCCACTCTCAATCCTTAGATGTTTTTTTGTTGAACTGAAACTGAGACGTTATGTGGATTACATAACGTCTCAGTTTCAGTTCAACAAAAAAACATCTTCCTTAAATACCTAGTTGACCCCCACGCCACCTTAAATGAATACAGATAAGGGGAGTTTTTCCATCAGAAAGGCAATCCTCTCTGAGGTGAATGATAATGGCCTGTATTGTTAGTGTGACAGTGACAGTGGTAGGACAGGGGGCTTCCTACTCACCATGCTGACTGCTGCTGTATGGCTCCTCGTTGGAGGGGTTAGTCCACTCCTGAACCCTGAGGTCCAGCTCCAGAGATAGAACCTTGACTGTGGCAGTCTTCCCACAGCCCGAGGGTCCCGTCAGCAGCAACACACCACCCTGTAACTGACACAGGTGGGAAGTAGTGAAGTACAAATACTTTGTGCTGTACTTAAGAAGATTTTTCTTGAGTGTATAATAACCTTACCCAATTACAGAAAGCAGTCCCAAATCCAAAACGGTCTAGTGTTGCATATAGAAAAGGCCATTCTATTCTATCAAACGCCTTTTCGGCATCGGCTGATAGCACAGCAGTGTCTGGCGCGTCTTTCCTCTCGTGAAGTATATGTAACACTGTCCGTACGTTATGAAAGCCTTGTCTCCTTTTAACAAATCCATTTTGATCCATATCTATAATGACAGGGAGAACAGACTCCAATCTACGTGCTAATACTTTGCAGAGAATTTTAATGTCCGAATTTAGAAGTGAGATTGGACGGAAAGATTGGCATTTATGGGTTTTAAAATTAAAATGATCATGGCACCTCTCACTGAGGGAGGGAGTGACCCGTTTTTATAGGATTCCTGAAGCATTTCTAGAATTGGAGTTAAAAGTGTTCTTATAAATATCGATTGGTAATCCATCAGGACCAGCTGCTTTGCCAGCATTCATGGCATCAATTGCTTCTATAATTTCCTCCGTTGACAAATCAGAGTCCAGGTTGATTTTTTCTTCATTTGAGACACTTGGGAATTTTAAATTATACAAAAATGAAGTTTGAGGATATTCTGAGGAGTATAACGTTTCTTAGAATTGTCTAAAGGTTACATTTATTTCTTCAGGATCCACAGTCACATCTCCCTTAGAATTTTCGATTGCATTAATAGCTCTTTCTGATTGTAGCTGTTTAATTCTCCAGGCCAGAAGTCTACCAGTTTTTTCTCCCTGATCATACAAATGTTTAAGCTTCAACAAGCTATTCGCAGCCCTCTCAGCAGATATTTGATTGTATTCAGCCTTAAGAAGTAATAGTTCCTGATGCGGGTTTTCTGAGCTATTCATAAACTTGTCTTTCTCTAGCACTTTAATTTTATAATCCAGCTTTTCCAGTTTTTGACGGATGTGTTTTAATTTAGGAGACGTAAAACTTATAATCTGTCCTCTCAAGAAGGCTTTAAAAGCTTCCTATCTGATACAAGCCGAGGTCTGACTTGTGTTCATTTAAAAAAACATATATATTTGTTTCCCAATAAAGTCTATAAAAGCCGGGTCCTGTAGCCAGTTTATATGAAAACGCCATCTCGGAGGGCTATTAACCAGTTTAGAATCTACATATGTAAAAGGTATCGGGGCATGATCAGATAACACTATGGCATCATAGTTGCAGTCTTTACATTTTATATCTTATCTGTGTTGATATTAGAAAGTAATCTATCCGTGAATAGGTTTTATGTGTGCTAGAGTGACAAGAATATTCTATTGTTTGGGTTCAGTTCCCGCCAGATTTCTGATAAACTAAAATCCTTCATAAAATGTAATATCGATTTTCTAGCTCTAATATGGGACGTGTCCGATCCAGTAGATTTGTCTATTTGTGGGTTCAGGGCCACATTAAAAATCTACCAAGTACATGCTTCACTTTAGTTAATTTACCCAAGCCCCTGCAATTCCAAGATGTAACCTTAACCTTCATAGATTTAGACATACCTCGATCGAACATATATTGTGTTTTATAGGTTGTTCAGTGACTGTAACAGTGAGTGGATAAACGATGCTGCCCTAACAAAATACGTGTAAAAAGACAGACAGTGGGGCAAAAAATTATTTAGTCAGCCACCAATTGTGTAAGTTCTCCCACTTAAAAAGATGAGAGGCCTGTAGTTTTCATCCTAGCTACACTTCAACTATGAGAGACAGAATGGGGGGAAAGAATCCAGGAAATCACATTGTAGGATTTTTAATGAATTAATTGGTCAATTCCTCGGTAAAATAAGTATTTGGTCTCATACAAACAAACAAGATTTCTGGCTCTCACAGACCTGTAACTTCTTCTTTAAGAGCCTCCTCAGTCCTCCACTTGTTAACTGTATTAATGGCACCTATTTGAACTCGTTATCAGTATAAAAGACACCTGTCCACAACCTCAAACAGTCACACTCCAAACTCCACTATGGCCAAGACCAAAGAGCTGTCAAAGGACACCAGAAACAAAATTGTAGACCTGCACCAGGCTGGGAAGACTGAATCTGCAATAGGTAAGCAGCTTGGTGTGAAGAAATCAACTGTGGGAGCAATTATTAGAAAATGGAAGACATACAAGACCACTAATAATCTCCCTCAATCTGGGGCTCCAGGCAAGATCTCACCCGTGGGGTCAAAATGATCACAAGAACGGTGAGCAAAAATCCCAGAACCACACGGGGGGACCTAGTCAATGACCTGCAGAGAGCTGGGACCAAAGTAACAAAGGCTACCATCAGTAACACACTACGCCGCCAGGGACTCAAATCCTGCAGTGCCAGACATGTCCCCCTGCTTAAGCCAGGACATGTCCAGGCCCGTCTGAAGTTTGCTAGAGAGCATTTAGATGATCCAGAAGAGGATTGGGAGAATGTCATATGGTCAGATGAAACCAAAATAGAACTTTTTGGTAACTCAACTAGACGTGTTTGGAGGAGAAAGAATGCTGAGTTGCATCCAAAGAACACCATACCTACTGAGAAACATGGGGGTGGAAACATCATGCTTTGGGGCTGTTTTTCTGCAAAGGGACCAGGACGACTGATCCGTGTAAAGGAAAGAATGAATGGGGCCATGTATCGTGAGATTTTGAGTGACAACCTTCTTCCATCAGCAAGGGCATTGAAGATGAAACGTGGCTGGGTCTTTCAGCATGACAATGATCCCAAACACACCGCCCGGGCAACGAAGGAGTGGCTTCGTAAGAAGCATTTCAAGGTCCTGGAGTGGCCTAGCCAGTCTCCAGATCTCAACCCCATAGAAAATCTTTGGAGGGAGTTTAAAGTCCGTGTTGCCCAGCGACAGCCCCAAAACATCACTGCTCGAGAGGAGATCTGCATGGAGGAATGGGCCAAAATACCAGCAACAGTGTGTGAAAACCTTGTGAAGACTTACAGAAAACGTTTTACATCTGTCATTGCCAACAAAGGGTATATAACCAAGTATTGAGATGAACTTTTGTTATTGACCAAATACTTATTTTCCACCATAATTTGCAAATAAATTCCTTAAAAATCAGACAATGTGATTTTCTGGATTTTTTTCTGGATTTTTTTTTTCTCATTTTGTCTCTCATAGTTGAGGGATACCTAGGATGAAAATTACAGGCTTCTCTCATCTTTTAAAGTGGGAGAACTTGCACAATTGGTGGCTGACTAAATACTTTTTTGCCCCACGGTATATTCCAACACAAAAGTATACATAAAACCCCAACCCTCTAACATACATTTCCCCCGAGATCTACAGAAAAATCTCCCCTCCCTCTTACCACCTCCGACATGACCAACCTACCACCAGACCTGCACACTGTAGTGGGCTGTCCTTTGTCCCCTCTTTTACCCTCCCCCTGCAACGTGTTACAGATTAACACTTTCAGAGCCCACACAAATACATCCCCCCTCCCATCTCTTTCCCAAACACCAAAAGTGCCATTTGTTCACGATAACAGCAACATTACCCGATTCCTAACTTTTGCAAGAACAAATATTGTAAACTTTGAACATTAAGGTTCACAGCGAATAGCTTGAATTCAAATAAGAATTATATTCCAGCCAATGGAAGCGTTGTATAATTTACCAATAAAAAAATAAACAAATTGAGCCTCCATTCAAGGGGGCATCGACTTTTGCTGCCCACTTGACTCCCAAAGCAAAGAAAGAGAAACATTGAAAAAATTGAGAGCTTGCCTGTGTTGCCTTGTAAACTGGCAATCGTAAAAACGTAAATTATTATTGGGGCATCCGCTCCGAAAATCACATATATATAAGCGGTGTTCATGTGGTTAATTTCAAACTCAGTTAAGACAAAACAGCCAAAACAATTATTTATCAGGAAAGAATATAGGTAAGGTAGGGGCAAGCCGCCCCGTCATCCGGGAACAGCATCACTTGGCGATCTTTGTAGAATATTTTACCCATTTGTCTGGCAGCATTCTGAATGAGGACTTTATCCTTGTAATTAAGGAACTTCATGATCAGTGGTCTAGGCGGGCCATTAGCAAGTTTAGGGCCAGAGAGCCGATGGGCTCGCTCGATAACAATAGGAGAGGCGCTAATCTCAAGGCATCAGGGAGCCAGGATTCCAGGAATGCGCAAATATCCTCCCCTTCAGGTAAATTCACCAATCGTAAATTGGATATTCTGCTCCTGTTCTCAGAGCTGTCCAGTTTCGAGGTAAGCTTGGCAACTTGTTCTTCTTAGCTCACGGCTCTCCTCTGCAGGGAGACGACGTCATCTTCGGCGTTTGATATTCGCTCCTCAGTCTCGGATATTCTCTTCTGACATCTGGTCAGCTCACTTTTAACGCTGTTGACGGCTGAAAGTAGCCCATCCAGTTTAGATGAAAACTCTGTCTTCAGGCCATTTATTGCTTGTAGGATAGCATTATCAGTGTTGTCAGTGGTAGCGTTAGCTTCTGAGCTACCCTTGCACTCCTTGCTAGCTGATTTGTCGCCTTGCGTGGCCATGGCCAGGGCCGCCTTAATGCACGGGCTGACCTGGGCTGAAGCCCAGGGACCTACGGAGATCGGGGGCCTATCATTAGCCAATTCTATTTCAGATGTTTTTATTTTATTTTAAATAAACAAAGTCTTGGCTTTCAGAATATGAAACTTTTATTTCCAAAATCACACGATAAATACATTTTTGAAGCTTGTAAAGGAAAGAAGAAAGCTCTCCCTCGCCACTCTGCTGTCCCCCTCCCTCCGGCTGAAATTATGAATGTAAGGCGTATAGTAATCATAGATAACACGACAGGGTACGTTACAGTTTGTTTTCATCTGGTTTCAAATAAACAAAGTCTTGGCTTTCAGAATATTAAACTTGTTTCGGCAAATTCAGATGATAAATACAACTTTGAAGCTTGTAACGGCATAATTACAAGCGGAGAACGGAGTAACTTGATGTCACAGCAGGCATAACAACAGCCGGTGTTTCTCGTGAGGGTTTTCCCCGGGAAACAAACACAATACACACAGGGAGGCAAGGAATCCATTTAACCGAAGTGAAACGCACCCTTGGTCTCCAGACAGGACCAAGTACATAATAATACTCATACCTGAGATTTATATTGCCCTTTTCACAGTGATCATAGAAGCTTTGCAAGCTACTAAAGTTCTGAGACAAAAGAAAGTAGGGGGTGAGGTAGAGGATTATAGTTCAAAGGCGTGAAAGTTGAGTTTTGAGTTGTTTTTTATAGATGACAGAGTGTTGGACTTTCGTTATGACACTGTGAAGGGAGTTCTACAGGGAGGGGGGGAGGTTCCAGGTCCAGAGCTAAGTCTTAGCTTAGTCCTGCTGCAGTAGGTTAGCATCAGCAGCACATTAGAATTAGCTTGTTTTGTTTGAAAGGAAGTAGAAGTTTTGGTAACTGAAATCATGAAACATTCAGTACCTTTGATGTGTTTGTGTGAACTTTTATCCAGCTCTCCACTTCCTCGATCTTCTTCTTGTGGACAGCCAGCTCAGCCTACACAAACAGACAGTTTAAAACAAATATTATAATTATTTAGCGGACCTTATGGATTTAGATTTGAAATGTCTTCATTTTCCATATAGTTGGCCAAAAACATCTCAGTGTTGTAGCCAAAACAAATTTGTTAACTGCCTTTACAGAAAATGTACTGTAGCAGAAATGTTTTAATATGATGAAGGATATAATCATATCAGCCACCTATCGTTTTTGTAAGATATTGAGCTAATACTGTATTGAAAGTGTAATAGTGAAAATGTGTTTAGAACAGTTGAGGAATTCACAGCAGCTCTATCCGAATGTATTCACTGAGATCAAAACAAATGTAAAGAGTGAGGATGCTGACCTGTGAACGGGGCGAGTGTCTGTCCACCCAGGATTCATCCTGGTCCCAGGGGGGCGGCTCTCTCAGCAGGGGGGGGGTGGGGGGCTCTGAGCGGCCTGCCTCTCCTGCCCTCTTCCTGGGCTTCTTTACCTCAGCCTTGGAGCTCACAGCCTTTCTCCTTCTGGACACAGCAAAACTTTCTCCTGGCAATTCAGCGAAGGACGGGTCCACCCAGCGGTTCAGCTAATAAAGAATACAGTCAAAACCAAGACACTTCATCAGAATCAGAATTCCTCTATTTGTCTTGTAATGGGAACATTTACATTATTACAACTGCAGAAGTATCGTGCAGATAAAGTGAAGGGAATAAAGTTAAATATAGAACTTTTCTTTTTAAAAGAACACGTTATTAATCATAAAATACACAATAAGTCAATGTCAAATAGGTAGACCATGTTGAATAAAAGTTTTTTTTTTTAAGTGACCATATAAATACAGAGAAAAAATAAAGTGTGAATTGCACCAGGGTATATTGTACGTGTGTATTTTGCACAAAGTTTAATATTAACAGGCAGTACATGGACATTGAAGGTGGATATCTTAAAATAGATATACAATAGATCAACATTTATTTATTGAGCCTAACATAATTGATTCATAGACGAATTGAAGCAGAAGTTAAATAACATTTCTCTGAAGGAGGGGGGGTTCTTTGTGTTCTCAGCGAAGAGCTGCTACATCTCCACTACAAGCCTAAAGGTACTCCTGTCATTAAATTGTTGCTATGAAAAAAATGGGACAATGATACATTAAGAAAGATAAATAAAAAATAAAGTGAAAGATTAGTGGGAACAAATATGAAATGAAATACGGTTAATATCCTTGCTTTATCCAGAGCAATCAATTGTAGGTAAATCCTTCAATATTCTATAGATATAATAATAAATTACATTTATAAAGCGCTTTTCCTGGTGCTCAAAGTGCTACAAGCAAGTAAAACAAAATAACAAAAAAAGTGCTAAGCTAGGAGGAATAAGGGCAAGGGGTTAGTTGATTAGGAGTTGAAGGCAAGAGTGAAAAGATGAGTTTTGAGGGATTGTTTGAATGATGTGAGAGAGTTCGCGGACTTAAGTGTAGGGGAGGCTGCTGCGAAGGCCCTGTCACCCCAGGTCCGGAGCTTTGTCCTGATGTGCTGCAGTAGGTTAGCTTCAGCAGACCTGAGGTTTGCTGTGGTGTGTCGTTGGATGAGGTGACAGAGGTAGGGGGGGGCAAGGTTGTTGAGGGCTTTGAAAGTGAAAAGTAATATATAAGTCAATGTGGTGTTTGATGGGGAGCCAGTGGAGGTCATGGAGGATAGGGGTGATGTGGTCAGGTGGAGGTGAGCAAGCGGGCAGCTGAGTTTTGGACATATTGAAGTTTTTTTAGTATGAATGCAGGTGATCCAAAAAGTATGCTGCTGCAGTAATCCAGTCGGGATGTTATAAAGGCATGGGTCAGAGTTTCAGCAGCGGTCGATGAGAGGGAGGGTCTAATGCGGGCGATGTTCTTTAAATGGATGAAAGCGTTTTTTGTGACCTGGTTGACGTGAGGGAGGAAAGTGAGGGTGGGGCAAGGGCGCCGGAAGCGGGGGGGCCAGGGGGCCATTGGCCCCCCCACTTACAGCCCTGCCCCACATTTTCGCAGCAGCGGATGCCGCGGAACACTGTACAAATCCCGTTTCAATAATTCCCCTCTACTCTAAAGTCGCATCTAAAACGCGATCTGATCTAGCTGTGTATATTTTGTTATTTTTGATTGTTATATTAAATCTCATTAGCTACAGGCATTTTTGAAGCTTGTAAAGGGAAGATGACAGCTCTCCCTCGCCACTCTGCTCTTCCACAGCGCCGCTCCCCTTCCCTCCGCTGAAATTATGAATGTAAGGCATAGTAATCATAGATAACACGGCAGGGTCCGTTACAGTTTGTTTTCATTTGATTTCAAATAAACAAACTAATCCAAACGAAAATATCTTCCCTCCGTACTACTTTGATCATTTGTTCCACTAATAATTAATCAGATTGATCCAGAGAAGAAGAAACGTTGAAGGCCTTTTTCTCAAAATGATGACACGGTGAATATATTTCGCTTAATATTTGGAGTACAAAACAATCCTGATATCATTAGAAAGCTAGGAATCTCCTCTTTCCAACAGTGTATACAACTCAAAATGTGTCTTCGGGTCAATGCAACTGATTTCGATGGAGCAGCAGGTCACTTTGCATTAGGTAAAATAAAGCAGGCAGACATAACAGGACGAATATGTACATTGTAATTAGTGGTGCACGATAATTATCGGCCCGATAATTATCGGTCCGATATTAGGAATTATGACGTCATCCCGATAAACCCGATAAAAGTATTAATAGCCCCGATAATATACAATATATTTTTTGGGTAAAAAAAGGAAAAAAATACTGCGGTGTGGGTGGATTGGGATGAGGGGCGCTTGTTTTTCACTCCGCTCCTCCCGTTTTGCCAGTACTGTGGTATTAGTGGTTTAGGAAGAGGGGAGTTTTTCACAAATCCAGCGCTCCCTAACTCATGCCTGGCTGTGACGTAAATGGTGTGCGGCGGTGAAGCCAGGACGGTAAACAAACATGTCGTCGGTAGTATGGGACTATTTCAAAGTTTCAGAGTTAGATAGTTCACTTGCTATTTGTATTAACAAATGCAATGCAGAAGTTCCACGAGGAGGGAAAAAAGCAACGAGCTATAATACTTCCAACCTGATTAGTCACCTGAAACATCGCCATCGCTACGATGGTGTGTTAAAAGCGTACGAAGACGCCTGCGCTGCTAAACTAGCGGCGAATCCAAAGCCAGCTGCAAAGGCACCGGGGCTTTTACCTATCGACGAGGCTTTTGAAAAAGGCAAGAACTTTATTTGGGAAAATAAATATGGTCACTTTGAAGAGTCAAAACTGTTCTTGGCTTTGTTTTGTTCATAGTAGTAATGCTCATGTCATTTGCTTTTACCACCAGGTGTGCAAAAACTACAGGTACATTTAATATATATATTATATTATTATCGGTTATCGGTATCGGTCTTGAGAAGCAGGAAGTTATCGGTATTGGTTTCAAAAAACCAATATCGTGCATCCCTAATTGTAATCCAATCAAATAGGACATTGTCACACCATTCAAATGTACCCATGTAAATTACAACCAATAAAAAAGCTTGGATGTGTTTATTTGTTACGTTGTTTACGTTATTTGTTACGTTGTTCTGTGTGTGTCAGCCGTTAACCTAGATAGATACACTTGCAAACATGTCAGAAGAACCGGCACATAAGAAAACGAAATACTGTCAAACTAAACTGAAAACTAAACCGGTCTCTACCTGACCGGTGTCAACGCTGTGTGTGTCCGTCAAGAAACAAGCTGTTAACAAGTAGTTCCAGCAAACATCCGCTGATAAACTGCGATGTTAACAACCTCATATGTTTTAACTTAGGATCCTACCTGTGTTTAGTCTAGAAAAAGGTAAATGTGTGCATTTTATTATAAAGTTGTGTATATTTACAGATTGCTGCAAAAACTAAGAAGCTTATAAACATCAGGTTTAAAACTAGAAAAGTAACACAATGAAAGATGTTTGGAGTTTTTGTTGAGAGGTAGAGCTGTGTGTCATCAGCATAACAGTGGAACAGTGGAACTGGAGTTGGTGTTGACGGAGGATTTGTCCAATTGGGAGGATGTAGATGATGAACAGAAGGGGACCAAGTACAGAACCCTGAGGGACACCATGATTGACGGAGGCTGTGGGGGATTTGGAGTTGTTAATGGAGATGAATTGAAGTCTGAAAAGATATGCGGTATACATACAGTATAGGCAGTGGTGGAATGTAATAAAGTATATTAACGCAAGTACTGTATTTTCAAATGATGCTACCTATTGCTTCACCTTGACTGCATTCTGGAATCCAAAACCTTTACTCCACTAGAATCATCTGACAGCATTAGTTACTTCATAGATTTGGAATATATATATTTTTTTTAAACAAATAATAATTATAGGATCAGATATAAAGCAGCAGTACACAAAGTAAATAAAGTTAGCTCCACCTTCAACAACTGTGATAAACACATTGATGCTTCAACAATCTTAGTCAAGTCATATGATTCTGAAATGGGTAGGGGTGTAACGGTATCCGTATTCGTCCCGTCACGGTTTGGTCGTCACGGTTCGGCACATGCAGTAACACGGCGAATACGCCTTTTTTTACGAGTGGGAAAAAAGTCTGTCACTCAAGGTAGTATTACACTATATATAATCCAGGGGGCAGCATTGCGCCTAAAAGCCAGCCGCCCGTAAATAACAAATGAAGAACAAGAACAAAACACAACAAAACGAACACAATATATGAAGAAGAAAAGTTAGTAGCTATGGCGAGTTCACACAACACACAGGAGCTAGAAGACCCACCTGCTTCTTTTAAATCAGGTGTGTGGGAACATTTCGGGTTCCCTGTGGACTACAACAATGATGGGGTGCGAGTTGTGGATCGGACGTGGACGGTGTGTCGGCGTTGTTCGACAGCGGTGCGGTATGCTAGTGGTAACACGTCAAACATGCTCAATCACATCCGAGTCAGTCTCAGTCCCCAGCGAGAGAGTTTTCTCGACGGCAGGTGACATAGTTACCGCCAACAGATCTGCCCTCACTACTGACAACGTAGACAAACTCATCTTTTTGAAGAAAAACTTGAAAATAGAGTAAAGCTTGAGTACCTTTATTTAGGCATAATGGCCTCACACACTCACAAGATAATTACACATGTTAGACATTGCTCCTAAAGGTACAGATTTTATTTTATTTTTATATTTATCGTTGTATTTATTTTATATTTTGACATCAGGAGATGTTATACAGTTCTGTATTGCCTTTTATTGAAACACTTTCTTATTATTTATTTTAATATTTTCAAGACATTCTTTTTAGTTGTACAGCTTATTTAACCTTTTTGTTTGACATCAGCCATTATAAATAATATGGCCATTGGTGTGTGTGTTACTGTTTGTGGTTTGTTTTTAACTGTTTAATACAGTTAATGATTCCAAATGTTAGAGTTCCTTATTTTCATACCAAAACTTGCACTACTGTTAAAAATAAATAACAGCAAAATAAAATTATGCATTGGGGACTTTTTTTTGCTGTTCCTTGTTGTACCGAAACCGTACCGAACCGTGACCCCCAAACCGAGGTATGAACCAAACCGTGACTTCTGTGAACCGTTACACCCCTAGAAATGGGCCATATGCAAAACGAGTACTCTTACTTTTGGTACTTGATTAATACTTGCATCAAAATACTTAAACTTGAATACAATTTTGAATGAAGGACATATACTTGTAAAAGAGTATTTTTACAATTTAGTATTGCGACTTTTACCAGAGTAAAAGTTCTGAGCACTCCCTCCACCACTACATGTACATATAATCATAGCCAGTGGTGGACATTAACTAAGTACATTTACTCAAGTACTGTACTTATGTACAATGTTGAGGTACTTGTACTTCACTTGAGTATTTTCATGTTATGCTGCAACATTGACAATAATTATACAAACATGTAATATTTTTTCATTTGAAATGGGCCTCATCGGAAAATCAGTACTTTTACATTTTGTATTTAAAGTATATTTTGAAGCAAATACTTTTGTAATTTTACTTTGAGTACATGTTTTTAAAGCAGGACTTTTACTTAAAACTGAGTATTACTATTTTTACAATGTTTTTTTACTTTTACTCAAGCAAAATATGTGAGTACTTTTTCCACCTCTGCTCAAAGCTCGCTTCTGTAAAACTAAACACACACATAATGTGATGTAATCAGAGGTGGGAGAAGTACTCAGATCTTGTATTTGAGTAAAAGTAGAAGTACCAGAGTGTAGGAATACTCTGTTACAAGTAAAAGTCCAGCATTTAAAATGTTACTCAAGTAAAATTGCAAAAGTATTAGCACCGAAATATACTTAAAGTACCAAAAGTCAAAGTAGTCATTGTAGTAGTCATTGTAGCATTTCAGAATAATATATATGATATGTTTTATAATGATTGATCATTAAAGTGTTCTCAAAGCTGGTAAAGGTGCAGCTAGTTTGAATGACTTTGTATACTGCAGGGTAGCTTAGTCTGATTCAACACTTGGTTATATTTCACACCATTAATCCAGATCTGTAAAGTAACTAAAGCTATTAAGTACATCGTAAAAGTACACCATTTACCTCTGAATTGTAGTGGGGTAGAAATACAGAATAGCAAAATGGTACTTAAGTGTACGTACTTAGTTACCACTGCATGTACGTACTGTATACAGCTCGCTTCTGGAGAGCTAACCCCACACATAGTGTGATGTCAGGTACTGAAGACCTTACCTTGCTGGAAGCTGCTTTCTCTCCACCGAAGAGTTTGTCCATCCTGCACCGTGCTGCCTCACATCGAGGCCAGCAGCTCAAGCATCACCTGCGACCCTGAACAGTGTGTAGTTGGTGGTGGAGATGCTTTTAGCTCGAGCTAACACAGGCAGCAAAACAATAAACACTTATATTTGTAGTATACAGCATAATAAAAAGGTGGGCGGAGGTTTAAGGTTTTGTATTACCTTAACTTCTTATCGTTGTTATTGTGCTGACACATATATTAACATATCCCCACACCTCAGTATATAATGTGTGCATTAGCTACGACTACATTGTATTATATTTAAAAGTCTGGGGGTGTAACTACATCCACATGTGGACCGCAGAAGGTTGAATATGTAAGCTAACTACATTTTATTTTGTATACAGCCAATATAATATGTGTCTGAACTCACCTTGTTTGACCATGTGAAGCACACCCGTCTTTACCTTTTTAGGGTGAAATGAGAACTAAAGTTAATGTGTAAATCCAAGAGGGAGTACCGTAATATTACTAAAGAGTTGCTGAGGCAAACTGAAGTGTATCTATTTAAACGATTTAAACGTCATGCCGCAAACTGTCTGTTTATTGACGTAAAACGGACGTAAAGCAACCAGTTCACTGCAGTGTTTGTGGAGGTCTGGCGTGTTTGCTAACATCAAGCTAGCTAACTAACGCCAATTCGACACCTTTATCTTTTTCAGGTTCGTGTCTTAACATTTATCTTAAATTCTAAAGAGAGTGTCTGGAATGGCATGAAGAAATTATAATACTATCGTGTTTTGCAGGTGCCGTCATTACGACACGTGTTGTCTGCTAATAAGCTATGAAGATGAGGAAGCGACCTAACATTCTGCTAACAGGTGATCAACAACAACTACTGCTGCATGTCTGTCCGCCAGTGGTGGGAAGTAACTAAGTACACTTACTCTAATACTGTACTTTGTGCAATTCTGAGGTACTACACTGGATTCAGAGGTAAACATTGTACTTTTACTCCACTACGTTTATTTAATACCTTTAGTTACTTTGCAGATTTGAATTTATGATAAACAATATAATAAACACTAAATTAAGACTTAAGTTACACCTGGAGTAAATGCACATGCTACCCAGCAGTAAATAAAGTCATTAAAAATGAGTTCTACCTTTTACCAGCTTTGATGAACACATCAATAATTAATTCAAACATACAATGTATATTATTCTGAAATGGGCCAACCTGCATAGTGAGTACTTTCATTTTTGAATGCAGGACTTTTACTTGTAACAGAGTATTCCTACACTCTGGTACTTTGACTGAAGTACAAGATCTGAGTACCTCTTCCACCTCTGCTTTTAGCTACATACAGTCACGTCAGATTGGCACTTATCATCAGGATTACATTTTAATTTTGTATTTATATAGTTTGTCAATTTGAACAAGAATTCCATTTTTAATGTTGGCACGTTTGACTCATCTTGTCAGGACCTGGTGATCATTATCAAACTAATACTCAACCCACATTTCTAACTATAAATGAATTATTAGATACCAGAGCAGAGGTGGGAGAAGTACTCAGATCTTGTACTTAAAGGTGGGGTAGGTAAGTTTCAGAAACCGGCTCAAGTGCACTAAAATTTGAAAGTACACAGCCGAAAAGAATCCGCCCCTTCCTTCAGACTTCCTTACAGAGCACCTCCTCCAACACACATGAACACGCACATGACTTAGGTTGGCTATATAGTTCAGGGGAATTGTAAACCATACAAAACAGATAATTACCTGTCCAAGAGAAAAAGAGCGACCACGGCGTCAGATTTCAACTCGGTGTGTATGGGGGTTATTCCCTATCTTTATTCAAGAGCGTGGTATTTAAATTTGAGAGCATACTTTATTGATTTCCTTCACTCAAACCCTGTCATCGCACCAAAGACAAACCAAAGAGTAACCGCTCTTACGGGACGCTGTAATAAGTAAAGCGAACGCACCCGCAAGGACACCTGGCCTCCTATTGGTTGAGGGATTCTGACAGGATTGTTGCACAAAAGTTTCGAGTGCGCACAGAATAAATCTGAGAGCAGAAAAAATCTGTAAACAGCAATATATCTGAGTGCAAGCTACAGTTTGAGTAGAAGCAGAGCAAATCTAAGTGCAAGCAGGCACTATTTGAGTGCGAGGACAGAGTTTGAGAGAAATAAATACATAAAGTATGCTCTCAAATTTAAATACCATGCTCTTGAATAAAGATAGGGAATAACCCCCATAGGTGTGTTCCATCAGTAGTCGCCATCGTTGAAAAGCAACTCCGATATTGACTCTGGTTTGAATTCTCCTCGTTTCCACTTTGTTTTTGTTCCTAATTTGCTCCGTTACATTATTTCTTTTGCCACCAGTAGACGATGTTGAACCTAACTCTGCCATGGTGAAAGTGGCCGCCTGTTGCTGGCGAGTCATTGAAGTACTGCTGCAATGCACGCCCAATGACGGCACGCCCAATGAGGGCACGAGATACATTTGTGCGTGCACGAGATGGAAGGCCCGGCTAAACGGATTGGTCGTACTTGTTACGTCTTCCACAGATGACATTCTTTTATGGATTTTTTGTCAAAGCACTTAAGATATTCATTGCTATCGGGATGTTAAGAGCATTCCATGGAATATAACAAAAAGTGTATCTCGAGCCGGTTTCTCAAACTTACCTACCCAAACTTTAAGTAAAAAAAAAAAGAGTTACTCAGGTAAAAGTACAAAAGTATTGGCATCAAAATATAGTTAAAGTACCAAAAGTAGTGATTGTGCAGATTGGTCCATTTCAGAATAATATATATGATATATTTTATAATGATTGATCATGAAAGTGTTCTCAAAGCTGGTGAAGGTGCAGCTAGTTTGAATGACTTTGTATACTGCAGGGTAGCTTGTGGATTTACTCCAGGTGGAACTAATGTCTGATTTAACACTTGATTAGATTTCACATCAGTCATCCACATCTGTGAAGTCACTAAAGGTATTAAATACAGTGGGGTAAAAGTACACCATTTACCTCTGAATTGTTGTGGGGTAGATTATAAAGTAGCAAAAATAGAAATATTCAAGTAATGTTTAAGTCTCTCAAATGTACTTGGTTACTCTACACCAGTAAATGTACTTAGTTACTCTATACCACTGTACCAGACGGGTCAGATCCATCGGTATGGCTAAACCGCCTGATCATATCTCACCAGCTGATGTAGTATACATGGCTTTCGCTTTTGAAAGTAGGGCAACACTAAATATCCTTGTCCTGAATGTTACAGGAACCCCTGGTGTTGGAAAGACCACTTTAGGAAAGGAGCTGGCCCAGCGGACAGGGCTGTCCTACGTCAACATAGGAGACCTGGCACAGGAAGGTACAAAGGTTACCCGGCTGTTCTAACAAATATTCCACTACTTGTATATATTTGCACTTTCGTCATATATATTCATTCATTTTCATATTTTCATACATTTTTCTCTACCAGTTTTTGTGTGTACTGTATACATATATGCATATATTTGTTACTTTAGTACGGGGGGGAATGGCATTTCCGTCTCGCTGTTTTGTACCAAACAAGAAAAAAGATTGGGACAAGCACCCACAGGATGGAGCATCCATCATCTAACTGTTTAATCACAAAGGAAAACCCTTATTGACCACTCTCTTGTGCCCCTTTCACACCAACGCGGTTCCAGGGCCGGTTCGGAGCTAGAGCCTGAAAAGCACCGGTTTTTCCTGTTCACACCGCAGCGAAGCTGCCTCTAAGCTCCGGAATCCGGTTTGTTTCAAGCACCAAAAAATTGTCGGTCTAGAAGTAAGAACCGCATACGTCACGCTTACGTCGGAGGGGGTCGAGATTAACCTGAGCTAACAGTTAAAGGCGAGTACAGCAAATAAAAGTAGTAACAAGCATTAAAAAAAAAAACATACTTTATAAAGTCAGGCAACACTAACCAGGCTTCGTGTGATTCTGTTTATTTGTACCTTACTTTGACCATCCGTTCGCTGTTGTTGATCATTGTGGAGAGCAGGCAGACGTTTTGTTTTGTATTATAGCAGCTATCAGATGGAATCAATACATGGGCTGCACAGGTTGTCATGACTCATGTCCGACTATCACAAGTAGAATCATAATGAGAAATACGCCGGTAAAATGTGCCTGTAGAAAATGGCTTATGCCACAATAGGATAGCAACAAGTAGTCAAGATAGTCAGTTTAGCTTTGGTTGCTATGCTAACATCACCAATTGTATACCAGACAAACTTTCATAACAGCGTTGTGATGCCAAACGGCATCAATTCAGACTGACACACATTCACTTATGGGGAATTGGGGATATGTATGAGCTGCTTGTGTGACAGTCAGACAGTGAATACTTTACAGCGGCCGCTGCTGTGAGTTAACGGGAGAATAAACTCCCGTGGAAGAGCAGCCAGCACTGCAGCGGTCGGTAAATGCCGCTGAAACACATTAATAAACAATGAACCATGGCACTCTGGAGAAAAGTATAAGGTTGGAGAGGTCGTTATTTAATTTAATCTGGCTTCGTGTGATTAAAAGCAACACGATCATCGACCCGACGCTCTAGTCCCCCATTGTTGTTGGAGTGAGCGCCGTAAACGGTGACGTCATGACGCAGCAGCACCAGTCGGGCTCTGGGCGGTGTGAACAAAACGGGGGCCGAAAAGAAGAACCGGTTCCGAACCAGAAAAGCTCTAGCACGGAGCTAGAACTGGAACTGCATTGGTGTGACAGGGGCATTTGTGCTGGTTTGAATCTTCTCTCAATGGGTCACTTCTAGACTTCTAATGCAATTCTAAGCAGATAAATATCAGAGATAATCCTGAATCTGTCTCCACAGGAGAACTTTATGATGGCTATGACGAAGAGTACCAGTGCCCAATTTTGGATGAGGACAGGGTGAGTTCATGCAAGCTCTTGACCAGGAGATGATATATGCTGATCTATATGCACATGGATATGACTTGGAAGTGCAGTCTGCCCCGCTCTGCTGCACGTCTTGGTGTTTTCTGCCTCACTTTATTGCACATGACATATTTAAACCATAGGGTTCCGAAGTTGCAGAACGCTACCGAACTTGCCATCAACCAGCAAATAAAACCTCATCAGTTTGATTGAAAATGAATCAGACTACTACACAACATACATAAAAAAACACTTTTGTGACAGAAATGTATTTATGTAGCCTACATTACATGCATGTAATATTTTTCTAATATGTATAATTGCAATCACCAATATATGTCACATTATTCTCTTTGAATAGCTGTAGGTGAAATTCTGCACAAACTCTTTTGTGTGGTAATTTGAAATGGAGTGGAAACCTCAGCCAACCAGCACGGTGCTGGCGGGGTGTTGGAGCCTCTCCTCAAAACACAACTTGGTGCACTAACATCTTGTAGAGAAGTGAAGGAGGAGGTGTTGCTGTTTCCTCCTTCTGCCACTCCATAATGTATTGTATGAAGACAAACCTCAGGCTTAAGGCCTTGCAAGCGGAGTTTAATTTCTGTGAAACAACCCTTGCGTCCATGCAAATTATTTCTACAGATTGAATTAGGTTAAGGGTATGTTAAAGTGGCCTTATTGTCCTTTTGCAGGTGGTGGATGAGCTGGATGACCAGATGGTAGACGGTGGGATGATCATTGACTATCATGGCTGTGACCTGTTCCCTGAGCGCTGGTTCCACATCGTCTTTGTCCTCCGCACAGACAACACACAGCTGTACACGCGGCTAGAGAGCAGGTAACGTACAATTCTGATATACAGTGAACCGGTTTAATGCATGTCTTTCCCGGAACAAATTATGTTGTGAAACAACAGTGCTGAAAAAGACTTTAAATGTCTATTGGAAACTGTCAGCTCTCTAAATGCAGAGGTGTTCATCAGTGGCCCTCTACCGCCAGTCAGAAGAGAAATGGAGAGATTCAACAGATTGTTTGCACTAAACACCTGGCTTTCAACTGTCTGTACTAGGGCTGTGCAATTAATCGTATTTTAATCGCGATTACGATTATGGTTTGCGACGATTATGAAAACCGCATAATTGACAAAATACGATTATTTTGCTGGGTGCGCTTTCGCCCCTCCCTAAAAGCCCACTCGGCCACGTGGGAGTGACATGTGTTGTGAGTGTTCAGTGCGAGCGAAGATGTCAGAAGAAGAGCAGCAACTCGTTAAAAAGAAGGGTAAAACTATTTCCACTATTTGGAAGTACTTTGGCTTTCAGGAGTCCGACGTGGAGCAAAACAAAGTACAGTGCAGGATTTGTTACCAGGTTGTGTTGGCACCACACGCCAACACAACCAATCTCTTTAATCATCTGAAATACAACCACAAAGTGCGATACGACCGGGCAATAATACAACAAAAAGCAGATGCCCGCTCGACTTCATCCACCACATCATCGATTCAGGACGCATTGTACAGAGCAACGGCTTACGCGACGAGCTCGCAGAGACACAGAGATATTACAGGTGCCATTACATTTCACATCGCTAAAGATATGTGCCCAGTTAGCACTGTTAGCAACCAGGGCTTTAAGCAACTTGTCAACACGTTGCGTTATGCGATGCCGTCTCGGTATTATTTCAGCAGGTCTGCGCTGCCTGTGCTATATGACAAATGCCGTGTGGAAGTTGAGAGAGATGTGGCTTCAGCTGACTACTTTGCCACCACAACGGACCTATGGTCTATCCCAGGGGTGCCCAACCAGTCGATCGCGAGATGTGTCTAAAAATAGAACAACAATATTGTGTTTTATCGTTAATGTCCTGGAACATAATCTTCCTGTGCCAGAATAATGCACTTGAACGCATCAAAGCTTTGTGATTGGCCGGCGTCACCCCATGTGTCGGGGCGTGGCTGAGGGTCTTCAGTACAGGTGGCAATATTGTCACCTGCCTGCGCTCATCTCTGAAACCAGACCATGTCAACAGCCTGGTGTTTCTTGCAAAAAATCTTTAAGAGATGACATGAGCAGCCCTACCAGCATTTGCCATGGTGGCCAACATTTTTTTATTTGGTCTTAAATTGTAGTTCAACATTTATTTCCTGTTACTTCTGGACCATGACGGTTGGCCAGCCTTCATTGTTTAACTGAGTGGAATATGTTGAATATGTTTTACCAACATGTTGGCTATATGTTAAGGAGTTTTCAGTAGGTTGTGACGGCATCATATTTGATTTCATTTATTTTTTATTTATCATATTAATAATATATGTTTAGTATGGTTTTGGAAGTGCGCTCCAACATTCTTGTTTATTGGTAAAATATTATTTGTTTTAAAGTTCAATAAATGGTCAATGAATAATCGTCAAAATAATCGTGATATCAATTATTGACCCAAATAATCGTAATTATGATTTTTGCCATAATCGCACAGCCCTAGTCTGTACTGACCATTCTGTCCATTTTATTGACAACTTTAACTTTTTCTGGGACCGCAGACATCTTTTTAAGGCAAATGGAGTCTGTCTGAACAATTCAGGAGTGAAATTGTTTATCTCTAACGTATTCAACTGCCTACAGGGCTCGACATTAACGATGGCCCGGGGCCATCTAGTATTTAGCTCGGGCAATGAAGCCTCACCTGCTGGTTGCCCGATCGGGCAATCTATTATGCCAGTATCATGCAGCTCGCGGATCAGTAATGAGTGACCCGACAGTGAAACTAAACATATCTATAACTAGTTCAGGTAGTTTGAGAGGTGATTAAAATAGCTACGTGTGATATTCTAACCTGAAGTGTTTTTTGTTCCGCTCACCGCTGCATGTGATCATGCAGAGCTGCATGTCCACTCGTCAGCAGCAGCTGATCTCTCTCTCCCGTCAGTTTAGACTACACTCGCGTTTATGTCCATATCGATCAGATCCAGCTAGTTCTAGCTAATGATAGGACTACCTGCTTATTAAAAGACACCTAAACAATAAGCGTCGCTATGCAACCGGGTGAGGCCACAAAGTATAGCGCAGCATTATGCATTTGTTTACATGCCCACCGGAACCCCGAGGCATTACCAACAGATCAACGCACAATCAACCCATACAGGACATCTTTCTCCACATTAAGTGTTAGACATTAGAATTGACTCTTCTTGTCTGTCACACAAGTGGCGCAACTGAAGCGGTATTGCGCTAAAGGGAAATTATTTTGACCGAAGAGATTTAGATTTGCCGGTTAACGGGAACTCTGACGTCACCATTGTGTGCTTCGCGGATGCGCTCGGCTCCTCTCGACTGCTGCTCGGGTCTGCTCGGTCAGCTTCCGGGTGAGGGAGCATTCGTTCGACCAACTTACAGTAGATAACATTACAAACATTTTTAACAGGGGCCATAACAGTGTAAATGTTTGCTTTGGCAGTTATAACTGAATGTAATGTTTTCTACTTTTTTCCATCTGGGAAGGCATTTGCCTTCATCAGATGGAAAGTGTCTTAAGTATTTCTTATAGCTATGCAGGGCATGCAAACAAGAACAAACAAGTGAAATGAAGAATAAAATTGAAATTGTACAATATAATATTGTGGTGTTCATCTTATAATTCAGTCTAGAGAATGCACCAGACATCATCTAAGACCTGCAAACATCTAAATGTTCTAGGGGGTGGCCCCCCAAACCCTTCGTGCGTCATTTCGTCCCCGCGCATTTATCAGGACAATCTCTATTGGGCTCAGGGCCATCTGTAAATTAGCTTAGATGGCCCATAGGGCCATCTCCCAAAATCCTTAATGTCATGCACTGTGCCTACGTCATCAATCTGTTCCCTCTGCCAAGGACAAGTAACAAGAGGAATCAAAACAAGAGAAAGACACAAGACATCCCTCAGAAAACCTTGAAAATCTATCACTGCACCCGCCTGAGGAATGTCTTGATTATGGGAGACAAATGGAGGAGTCTCCACCGCCCTTCACCCCCCCCCTATCACCTCTGAGGATACTCTTCCTTCACCCCACAGCTCTCTCTACTCTCCGTTCCAGAAATCTAGGTGTAGTCATGGACTCTGACCTGAGTTTCAACAGTCACATTAAAACAGTTACTAAATCAGCCTACTATCACCTAAAGAATATATCTAGGATTAAAAGACTAATGTCACAGCAGGATTTGGAAAAACTTGTCCATGCTTTTATCTTCAGTAGACTCGACTACTGCAATGGTGTCTTCACAGGTCTCACTAAAGAATCTATTAGAAAGCTGCAGCTGATTCAGAACGCCGCTGCTCGAGTCCTCACTAACACTAAGAAAGTGGATCACATCACTCCTGTTCTGAAGTCTTTACACTGGCTTCCTGTGTGTCAAAGAATAGATTTCAAAAATACTGCTGCTGGTTTATAAAGCTTTGAATGGTTTAGGCCCAAAATACTCTGTCTGAGGTGGACTCTGTTTGATGACAGGGGGTACGCGGGGAAGAAGCTGCAGGACAACGTGCAGTGCGAGATCTTCCAGACTATATACGAGGAGGCCATGGAGGCCTACAGCGAGGACATCGTCCACCAGCTCACCAGCAACACTCCTGAGGACATGGACCGCAACCTGGAGCAGATCATCCAGTGGTCTGAGCAGTGGGTGAAGGACAATAACTAGAAGCTGGACTCTGTCAACAAAAGTTATTTGGACAATTAAACATAAATGGTAAACTACATTTATTTTCACAGACTTTGCCCACATGAAGACTTATGATATTTTCTTCAGTGGCTTGGCAAATGGTCGGAAGCAGTGGATGGTTATCTATTAAAAAATGGTATCGAACAGGCTTACTGACACAAGTCGGAAGCGATAACATGATATGTAACAGAGCGTACTGGCTTCAAGTCATAGCACTTGTGTACTGCTGCATTCGTGTCATATTTTTGATAATAAATGACTAATGGTAAACAACTTTGTCACAATTTCCTTGTGATAGGCCTACTGACATTATTACACAACACTCGTTAGGTAAAAGTCATTAGAAGTTGGGGTTAACAGGCACTCCAAGTCTTTTCACTTTCATCAGATATAGTCTGATTTAATTGTTTAAAAATATCCACATTTTATTTAAAGAACATTGCAATTTGAGAACGTAGCTACTCTATTTGGATTATGCACTATGCATTATTATAAATTAAGGAAACTAAAATGCCACGTCCTTTAATTTGGCCGAGCTTTATCAACTGTCTTGTAAAGGAACCATGTCAAGATATATATTGTTTATTCCTTCATGAATAAGTGTTAAAATGATGGTTTAAGGGATGAAAACAAACTGTCACGGACCCTGCCGTGTTATCTACGATTACTACGCTTTTCATTCACAATTTCAGCGGGAGGGAGGGGGAGTGGTGCTGAGGAACAGCAGAGTGCAGGCTGACATGTGTCTGTGTTGACATTCCCCTTATTGTGGAATAAGGGGAATGCAGAGACTGGCTACAAGTGTTTTAGGTTCAAGTTAGACAACTCATGACAACTACTAACTGGTCCATGTGGAATGGTCCGGCAGGGGCCCAGTCAGTAGGGGCTTGGACTGTGAGCCGTACGGTAGCCGGTTCAAGTCCCCGACCTGACCTAAATATGGAGTGTGGACTGCTACTTGGAGAGGTCCCAGTTCACATCCTGCCCTGCCGTGGTGCCCTTGAGCAAAGCACCAGACATCCCCCTTCCCGCCCCCCCCCCCCCCCCCCCCCACTCCCATTGCTACCCGGGTGCTGTACAATAGTTGCCCACTGCTCCTAGTACTAGACTCCTGGTACTAGGATGGGTTAAAAGCAGAGAACACCTGTCACTGTGTGTGCTCTGCATGTGAGACCATTAAAGAGAGTTTCATCCCTCCCAATTCTTCTTCTTTTAAATTCTAATTAGGTGCTTCAGGTAAATACTGGATTCTGAAGATATTTTCCCATTGAGCTACTTTTGTATTTCAAGCTTTTCTGTTCCCTAAATGTTCCTTTTATGCTGTGCATTGAAAACGCTGTGTCACCAGA
This sequence comes from Harpagifer antarcticus, assembly GCA_902827135.1. NCBI lineage: Eukaryota > Metazoa > Chordata > Actinopteri > Perciformes > Harpagiferidae > Harpagifer > Harpagifer antarcticus. Next base: position 3,075,569 of record CADEHL010000883.1, on the reverse strand, counting down.
TATGACCTTCAGTGGTGTAGGATATCAGATAAAGCCTGTGAGTTGTGGCTCCAGGTCATAGATCCTGTGTAAATAATCTTCCAGGCGTCATGATGACATGAGAACACCTGAGAGAACCACACCTGTCTGTACAGTCACAGTTTGTGATTACAGTTCTGTGTGCAGAGGCTGTTCACCGCCGAAGTTATGTTCAGGAAAACTGTTCGGGTGAGGTGTGGGTAAATTAAATATATACAAAATATACAGGGGGTTGGTAAATAAGTACATTTACTTAAGTACAATTGTACTTCACTTGAGTACTTGGTACTTCTACTTCACTACAATTCAGAGGTAACACGTGTACTTTTACTCCACTACATGTATTTAATACCTTTAGTTACTTCACAGATGTGGATGAATGATGTGAAATATAATCAAGTGTTGAATCAGACTTTAGTTCCACCTGGAGTAAATCCACAAGCTACCCTGCAGTATACAAAGTCATTCAAACTAGCTGCACCTTTACCAGCTTTGAGAACACTTTAATGATCAATCATTATAAAACATATCATATATATTATTCTGAAATGGACCAATCTGCACAACGACTACTTTTACTGTCGCTATACGTTTATTTTGATTCTGATACTTTTCTACTTTTACTTAACATTTCTGACTTTTACTTAGAGTATTTTTGAAACCCTGGTACTTTTGCTGAAGTACCACACCGGAGTACTTGTCCTTCTCCCACATCTGAGAATATACATACATAAAAACATGTTACATTTTAAATAAATGTATAAATCAAGTCCTGATGAAAGACACGGTGTTGAACTAGTTTTCTGACCGCTTTATGGTATCGCTTATCTGCCGGAGACTTTCCAGTGAACTAACTAGAAATAACTAACTTGTTCTTAGTAAAACGTATTTACACTTCAACATTTCTGTTGAAAAAGAGGATAATAAAATAAAGGCCATGAAGTTGTATCAGATGTACAACAATATTTATTATAAATTGGTGTGTTACTTTTTTTCCATGTTACATGTAGACCTATATGTGTTAAGAAGGTTAACTAAGGGCAACATTATTATTTATTATTATTGTAAATATGAGCTCTTTATTGAACAAGGGCCATGCATAAAATACATTAATCTCAAAGAGAAGAGATGCTTTATGCCACATTATAGCTAAAAGCTCATTTCCGACTGCAGTCCTTGGCAGGTACACATAACAATCAACACACATTACATGTTACTTGTTAGACGCTTTTATCCAAAGCGACTTTCATACTCAATACTGTGGGCAATCCCACACACAGCAGCGGTTTCGCCGCTGCGAGGCTCCACTAGCACAATACATAAGAGATTAATTAAAGAATGCCTTAATATTCAGTTTTGTCGTTTTTGTTCATTTGAGATTTGGAAGTCTTATTTTGAAAGTTTTGTTGGCGGCTGGGTGGGACGCCATGTTCGGTTTGTGCAACAGAGGGCGCCGTGCTCTGCTTACACACTACACCGGTGCTGTGTGCTAGTCGGAAGTGCACTTTATTTCCTCCGTGTTTAGGTGGCTTCGGACACGTATGGACGAACGTGTGAAGTACAATGGGTAAGATTAAGATTTTGAGTTCATAAAATAGGATAATGTTCTGTTAGTGGGAGCCACAAGAGGTAACGTGCCTCCGGTATTACAGCTGCTCCCCTCATAAATCCTCTGTGCTTTTCAATGTCACCTTATGAGCCGGCGAATGAATAGAATGGAGTAGGTTAACTTCTGTGGTACTGTGGTGTTTTATTCAAATATCTATTTGGTCCCCATTGTAGTGTGTAATCAACCAGTATAGAACTGATACTACACCGCACCACAAAGGAGATAACCAGAGTTAATGGACAGTCAATTAGAGCATTATGTTGTACACTGTCACTGACCAACATGTCCTCTCTTTTATTTGTCATACTTTTCTTGTGAGTGTGGCACCCTACCCAACCAAACCCTGTTACCCATATTATCAGCATAAGACAGATTCATTTCAAAATTCTCTTTCTATAGTTAATTATAAGTCTGTCCTTGCCTTGAACGTAGCATTACATTCCGCAGTTTAGCATTAATTCCTGAGGTAAAAGCTAATATGAGTCAGATTTACAACCCTGTTTCTTTAATTGAAGTAATTATAGTTACAGAATTGAATTGCCTACAGTACAACTTATTATCTTTAATACATTGAAATCTTTATATATAATTAATCATAGTATGTTTTAAATGTATTGCTGTATTTTCACAGAATATGAAATCCCTCTTTGTTATTGACAACATGGAGCCTAAGCATGGTAATATTGCAATAATTAACACTTTTTCTTATCAATTAACTCAAAATGAACACAACTGTGATTCAATTATAGTTAGATCAAGAGGTTGATAGCATTTTTTAAATTGCTTTATTGATTTCATAGTTCTAGCCCACTATTGAGCACTGTCAAAAAGTAACAAATAAAACATCAAATTAAATAAGTAGCCTACCATTGAGGTCTGAGCGGGCCACATCAGTTTTTATGATGTTTACTACCTGATTTTCTCAAATACAAAACTGAAAAATTAGAAAGAAAGGGTTCAAATTGTTCAAATGTTAAGGTCTAAATGTCCTCCAGCTCTGGATTAACCCATGTATTGCTGTGTTGTTACATTGGTTTACCTGCTACTGGGCTTTCTTCCCCCTACACTTGTACTGGGATATGTGTTTTGTTACCAGAATCTCCAGATCAGTGGCGAGCCGTCTCTGTGAGGGCCTAAGATATTCTAAAAAATAATATTTGAAAACATTACAAAAAAAACGTTTTTTTTAAAATATTTAATATTTAAATATTTTGTTTTTGTTACATTTTTCATTAGTTTTACCAAAATAACTTGATTTAATTGTATTTAAAATAATATTTCCAAAGAAATAAATCCTTGGAATCTGCCTGTTCAGTTTCTGTTGGAATGTGAAGGGTTAAATGCCGTCTCTGCGAGTTATGTGAAGACGGGAGAGCTTGTTGGTCCCTCTCTACATTCACAGAGGGCCAGCTACAGTAAACTCAACGAGAGAGTAATGTCAAATGACAGTACAATTGACCAATCATATCTTCCCTCTAAATGGGCGGGCTTTATTTTCGCGGACTTTATGACAAGTTCCGCCCGCTGTGAGGTCTATGCCAAGCCCCCAGGAAGTGCGCCGGAGTCTGATGAGAATATTCGTGCTGGTCAAACGGCGGTACTACACTTCCTTTAGGTTGCTGGGCCCGGAAACACTTTTTCCCATTGACTTACATTGGGAAAGAGTGGTCTGTAACTCGTTGGATAATTCTTTTTAAACTAAATAAACTACCCAGGATGAACGTTTGTATAACTTGCAATTGTTTTAGTTACTTGTGGGCTACTTAACATGAATAATCACAGTTACTATCCTTTTACTCCATCACATTTAAAAAAGAAATAGGCTATTGTTATTTTAACTCCACCACAGTAATCCATCATCAGCTTTACTTTTTAGATAAAGTTTTAACTCACAATTGATCATAACAGGCTTCAACATATACATTTTTATATATTACCAAGGTTTCATGTACAACCCACACAGGTATCATGCTAAATGAAGCTCTGTTGCTTGGATATCACTAGATCCTGATGCGTAATATAAAAGTACATAACGATTGATGTGTAACTTAGCATAATTTACTAGCTAGCCGCTAGCTGCTAACTGCCGCCTCGTTAATATAAATCCAGTACCGTGCTGTCATGAACGCGCGGTGCTGTTACATGTACGCAAATTCACGTGCTTAATGTGAACGAGCCTTTTGGTGGTTAAAGTTGCGCATGCTCTATGAGTGCACTTCTCAGGCATGCCGGGTAATCTGTGACGTTTCGCTCTCAAAAGTTGGGCCATTTTGTCATCATGCGCTAATGAGCAACTCTCATAGGAATGAATGAGGCCCGCCTCCCACGCTCTATCCAGTTCTTATTATACATCCATGGTCTATGCAAGTGGTGCAGTGACGTGTCCTAAAACCCGGAAGTAAGCTGCGCTCGGATTCCCTCGACAGAAAGCAACGGGATTTCTCCATAGGATTTTGGAAAATAGCTAGAAAAGGTCTGTGGAAAACGAACCTGTTAGATAAATGCACGTTTTGTTCAGCCGGATAATATCCACATGTCTACCCTACTTTTATTATTTTGTAATCATAAATCTAATCGATAGATTTATAATTAGCATAAGTTCGTGAAGCATGATGGCTCACTTCAGTGATAGTGATGGCATCGTTGCGAAATTATTAATCGAGTCATTTTCAAGATTGAGTTACAATGATAAACTGGAGTGGCAAAGCATCAGCTGCATGACCCACAAGTGCTTCATCCAAAAGGCCAGGAGGATGGACTTTGTGTTTAAGTGATTTGATCATCAAAGGTAGGACTAAGTCATTTTCAATGGGGGGCGCCGTGCCGACTTAATTAATTTGTAATTGTTACTTGGCTATGGGTGCCCTGTCATGATAGGTGTTTATATAAATGGTGTTGTTTTGTGTGGTAGAGGGTCGCTGTCATTGATGCGTTTTGCACCCCGGGCCGCTGTTTTGATATTCCGCTCTAGTATACGTAATATCTCTTCTTTTTTTTCTCGAGGGCCTAGGTATAAAAGTCACGGCTCGCCACTGCTCGCCACTGCTCCAGATGAATGATAAAGAGGAATGAGCAAGCTTTTTTTGTTAGTTAATATCTTGGTGCAAGCTTTTTTTATGTTTTTTTATTTTATATGATACTTTACGGAGCCCCCCCTGGTGACATTGGTGAGAAAAATATGAATACGTGGCCACGTATTAATAATGCGTGGCCACGTATTCATAATGCGTGGCCATGAATGAGTTATTGTGTTCCCACGCATTAGTCATTCGTGGGAACACAATAATTATTACGCAATAACTAAATCCAGATAGTCTCTAGAAACTGATGACTGAGTGACAACAAGTCGAGTAAAGTTGGAACGATATTGGCAGATTCAGATTTCACGGATCAATAACTCATGAACAAAACGTTGTTCAGACACAAATGACGTCTCCTAAGTACCGTGGTAAGGTTGACAATGAACTACAATCACATTTTGATAAAAAAAAGCCAATACGTGCTGTCCTCCAAACTGGAGACATTACATTGGTCTCTATCTGCAGCCGGAGAAGAAACGAGTGCTCAGGGACCGTCTGCAAAGTGCAACTCCGAAAAAAGAGAATACAATAATATTCAATCACTTCACTATTATACAGTATATTTCTACCAAACTCACCACACACGTCAATAGTCTCATGTTGCTCATACTACAGGAGAGAGTTTGGAAGAATGTGCTTTTGAATAATTTTGGTGAATATTTATAGTGTAAAATCTTCAATAAATAATAAATTATTCCAAACCATATTCTTCCAAACTCTCTGATGTAGTATGAGCAACAGAAGACTATTGATGTGTGTAATGAGTTTGGTAGTAATATACTGTAGAATAGTGAAGTGATTGAATATTATTATATTCTCTTTTTTCGGAGTTGCACTTTGCAGACGGTCCCTGAGCACTCGTTTCTTCTCCGGCTGCAGATAGAGACCAACATGTGATTGTAGTACGTTGTCAACCTTACCACGGTACTTAGGAGACGTCATTTGTGTCTGAATAACGTTTTGTTAATGAGTTATTGATCCGTGAAATCAGAATCTGCCAATATCGTTCTAACTTTACTCAACTACGTTTCAAACCGTGCATTTTCAGCAGCTGAATCAAGTGCCTTTTGCTAAGGATGACACTGTGCTTAACTGCAAGGGATTGCAGAATATCATTATAATTCATACCCAAATGAAAATACGGTACAGAGTTTAGCTTGTGTTGTCACCTTTATACAGTCTATGGCAGGGGTCGGCAACCCCTGGCACGCGTGCCAGCATTGGGACGCGGCACCGTAACCAGTGGCACACTAGGAATAAGTGGAATAAGTGTGCAAAATATTTAAATTGTATTTTCGGATCCTGAACGAGACCGCCGCCAGAGCGCGTCTCCCCGTTATCTGCAGAAGGAAGTCCCCCCCCTTGATAATTCTCGATCGTTGGCACGCTGATAACAATTTTTTTTTTAAATGGCACTTCATATCAAAAAGGTTGCCGACCCCTGGTCTATGGTTATCACTCAGTCATCAGGTTCTATAGACTATCTGGATTTAGTTATTGCGTAATAATTATTGTGTTCCCACGAATTACTAATGCGTGGGAACATAATAACTAATTCGTGGCCACGCATTATTAACTCGTGGCCACACGTATTTTCTCATCAATGTCACCAGGGGGGCTCCGTAGGTACTTAGTAGTTCTAGGAACATTTAAAAGACATGTCCTCAGTGTGTACCTACGTAATCTTATTATGACGATCAAGAATTGTTACAAATAATAATGTATTATTATGTAAAAATGATGTGTGACATTTGACAACCATATTTTTGCATTTGAATTCAAAGTCATAGCTATTGCTAAAAAGTTGCCAAGTTGTGGTACCATTTTTATATATATATGTGTGTGTTTGCTAAGGTTGATGGAAGCTAATGTTCAATTACGTAACACAAAGAGAAAGTTGTCTTTTTCACTTTCCTCAATCAGTCAATCAATCAAACATTATGTTTTTATTTGTTTCCAAGTTTTCTGTAATAATCCAGTTGTCATTCTAGAGTGACTTTTAAAAAAAAAGTGCTTGTGTCGTGCACTCATGTGCGAGCAAGAGTCACAGCTGAAATATTATCTAATGCAGAAACATGGCTTATTAAAATGCAGATGGCTGGAGGTGTGACTCTCACTGCTGCGAGTGATTTACGGAAATGTAAATGTACACTTTGAGCTGTTTCTCATTCAACCATTCAGACCAACACTCAAACACTGAAGCTTCAATGATATAAACATCTGGAGCATTTGGGGTTATAGTCTCCTTACAAATGCAGGCTAATGATGAGCGTTCATTTGTCTCCTGTGTGCTCACAGAGATCAGGAATAATGCCACAGCCCAGAATGATGCTGGTGGTGACGGGAGATGACTTTGGCTACTGTCCCAGAAGAAACCAGGGGATTGTGGACTGCTTCAAGTCTGGAGGCATTTCCAATGTGTCCCTGCTGGTCAACGGCTGTGCTGCCAAGGAGGCGGCAGATCTGGCTCAGAGGTACGGTCACGACGACGGGGCATGCTTTTGAGTAACTAAAACAGTGTTACATTCAACTTATGTAAGTAAAAATCTCTGTCTATATGATCAATGTTATTGTATTGGTGAAAAATAAAGAAACAAAACAGAAAATGTACTCAAAATAAAACTGCCACCGAGCCTCCTTATGCAGGGAATCATTATCCAATGTCCAGGCAAGAACGTAGTTTTGTAGTTTTTTGTCGTGGATCCAATATCCAACCTATACAAAAATGGTTTCCCGGATATTCCGTAAAACTTCCGGTGATTTCCCTCATCCACGTGGCTCGTAGAGCACACACACTTGCTTTCTCCGTACCCGCCTCCCAGCTGCTACATCACACCCAGTCTCAGTTGTGTCAAATGAATTGAGAGGACCATTTTAGTTTTCACTTAATTTCACTGTAAATTTCATGAAATTATGAGTTGTTTTGTTTTGTTTTCATTTTGTTGTATGTATGTTTATGTATGTTTTGAGTGTGTGAGGACCCCAGGAAGAATAGCCAATGCTCATGCTAGTGCTAATGGGGATCCTAATAAAGACATAAAGAGGGAAACTAACTCTGGATTCGGCTTTTGGGGTATTTTACCAATTTTAGGACATCATTTAATAAATAGGACTTTATTTAAATAAAGGTTAATTCAAATGTTGCTACTGGGTAATTGGTTTACTCATTCCAAGGGGGGCCTCGTTTATTCCTATGACAGTTGCTCAGTAGCGCATAAAGCCGATGTTGAGAGCAAAACGTTACAAATGACCCATCATGCCTGCCTGTCGAGCAGATCTCCCACTCTCGGCTCTGTCAGATGATTGGAGAGAGAAAATAAATCTGGATTCAGCTTTTAGAGCAGTGACCACCAACTGGCGGCCCGCGGGCCACATCCGGCCCGCCAGACATTCTCATCCGGCCCGCACGACGGGGTGACTGTGGCGTTGGCGGAGTGGTTACTGCGTTCGCCCCCCACCCATTTTTATTTTTACAACGTCTCGTGAGTAAGGTGCAGTACCGGAGTCCAACAGAGAGGCAGCAGCTGCGGGACAGTAGACTGCATACTGCGAAACCTTCCCTTCCTTGAAGAAGAAGAAGTGATTCTTCGTTGTGAAGAGTCTGCTTTGTGTACTCCGCACCACAGCAGCAGCCCTGCTGCGACAGAGTCCAACAGAGAGGCAGGAGCTGCGGGACAGTAGCCTAGAAGCAGGGTTGGGTTGTAACTAGGGTTGCCAACCGTCCCGTATTAGCCGGGACGCCCCGTATTTGAGCCAAAAGGGGCGTGTCCCGTACGGGACTTTGTTTGTCCCGGACTCCCGTGTAAAGGAAAAAAAATAAAAAATGTTTCTGTTTGTGCGCAATTCAGTGTGTCTGGCTGCGTGCCTGTGTGTTTGTGTGCTGTATGCGAAGGGCACTATGACCGCTCAGTTGACAGGGCAGGCACAATGCTCGCACGGGTGTGTGTGAGATTTTCTCCGGTGGGCCGCGGGGTGGCGGGCGCGGCATCATTGTTTGTGTGGCATGTCAGCCTGTTCAGTCGTGGGGGAAAAATGAGCGCTGACGGTGGAGGAGGTGATAATGAAAGAGGAGAAGAGAGAGAGGATGTGGTTCTGGGCCCTGGCCCTTCTAAAAAGAAAAGACTTGTGTCTTACATAAAACAGTGGGAAGAAAAACACAGTTGGGTAAAGCCCGTGAGTGGAGATCTGTCTCGGGTCTTCTGCACCTTGTGTCGGAGGGAGTGTTCAATAGGTCACGGTAACAGCATGCTGGCACAGAAATGCACAAGCGAGTAACACAAAATAAAGGTGCATCAAATATAACTAAATTCTTCCGCAGTTCAACTGCAGAACAAGACAAAGTTGCTGCATGTGAGGTAACATCAGTGTATCACACAGTTAAGCATGGTTTGAGTTACAACAGCATGGACTGCAGTAATAAGCGGGCAAGTGCCATGTTTAGTGATTCGAACACTGCAAAGAAAATGCAATGTGGAAGAACAAAGGCTGAGATGATAACAGCCAATGTGCTTGGCCCCAAAAACTGTTCGGGATATTCTAAAAGAGCTATGTCCTCCTCCTCACAAAATGTAATATTCATTACCGGCAGAACTGTGTGAACACTGCACAGCCCTGCAGCGTGTCTGTGAGCGAGAGAGAGATGCAGCGTGTGTGTGAGGCCCCGCCCCCGCACGCAGATGAGAGAGAGAGAGATCTCTTTTAAAATATATTGAAAGTTAGAAACGGAGATGGTTAGATAAAATGTGCAAGATAACGTTGATGTAGCATTTCTTTATTGTCGAAATTATGACATTTATAACGGGATCAAATCAAAGTGAATGGCCTGCTGCTGCTGAAGGCATGGGGCAAGTGACTGGAACAAGTTTTAAAAGTTATTACATCGTTTCAGATAATAATAATAATAAATAATGATAATTAATAATGATAATTCATTCTATTTAGGAGCGCCTTTCAAAGCACCCAAGGACACCTTACAATTCATAACATATTCTAAGGAAAGGTTTACAGTAGGAGAATGCAGTCCGGGTGATGTTTTTTATGTGGGGTGCCAATGAGAGGGAGCTGTCCAGAATGACACCAAGATGTTGTGTTTGAGTTCTTGATAAGCCATTAAAACAGTAAAACAAGTGTCTCCTGTTTAACAAAACATACCCATCTGTTATGGAAAAAGAAAGTATTCCAAAAGTATTCTACAAGTAACCTGAACACGTTACTTTTTTAAGACACGTAACTGTAACTGTATTCTGATTACTTTCAGAGCATGTATTCAGTAATCAGTAACTGATTACGTTTACAAAGTAACCCTCCGAACCCTGTGATCCTTCGTTAGCGTGAAGTCGTCGTCGTCGTCGTCGTCGTCGTCGTCGTCGTCGTCGTCCCCCCCCCCCCCCCCCCCCCCCCCCCCCCACCGCTGGCCCGCGATAGTGTCTATTGGATACGTTTTGGCCCTTGGACAAATGTAGTTGGTGATCCCTGTTTTAGAGCCTTTAAAACAAAAAAACCCTAATGATTCAAATAAGGGCTATAAAAATGTTCCTTTTGGGTAGTTGATTTGGCAAATCAAAAATACTATGTAATATAAGTCAATGGGAAAAGGCCTTTTTGGGTGCAGTGACGTCACAGACTGACACAGAAGTTGAAGTACTGCCGTTTGGCCACTTCAAAAATGTGCTTCCACGTCCCGCGCACTTCCTGGGGGCTTGGTCTAATGCCTTTAAGGCGCTTTCACACCGCAGTACTTTTTCCACTTTAGTTCCGAAATGTTGCGTTCACACATTTATATATACAGTCTATGGTTCACACCAAAAAAATCCGGAACTAAAATTAGTTCATGAGAACCTTTTTACCCCCTTTTCTAGAGAACAGGGACTTTCGTGGGAGAAAAATGTTCCTATGTCTGATTGGCTGGGAGTCTCAGCAGCTTCTACTGAAGCCAGTCCCCAACTCCGGGGACTTCGGGTGGCAGTATACGCCGTGAAGTTGTTTGCGGCCTGCCAGTAAACCCAAAGCAGAAGAAGAAGAAGTGACGTCAGCGGCTTCATTTGCCTAATCCTCCCCCAGGGACTTTTTCCGGTGTGAACGCGATCTGTACTTAGTTCATCAGAACTAAAGGGTTCTCATGAACTAAGTTCTGATGATGAACCTTTGTGGGAAAGGTACTGCGGTGTGAAAGTGCCTAAAGAGGGGTAGTACCAGTATTTGGCCACTATGTAAAAACTGCCCCTTATTTAGCGATATTTCACCACAACCCTTACATATTTCCCCCTTGATCACTTGTGAACTGTTTGTCGTATTATGGGTTTTACTTTTAATTGATACAGTATACAAAAAACGCATTCACAGTTTAATTGCTTTTGAACAAAATATGTGCACGCTACCTCTCCCCCTGTTCGAAAAGTTCTGTAGTAGCTTGGCTTCACTCACCATGAAAAACATCAGGTAAACATCTCCTGAGGTTTTGACCCACACCTTATCTGTGGATCTGGAACATTTGGTAGATATTGTGTTGCATCAGCATCAGCAGGTCGGCGTGTTTCCTTTGGTGAAAGCACCTCAGAACTCACACACCTCACACACTTCTTGTTGTATCCCAATGTACACACACCTGGCACAAAGTTTAAAATGATAAAAGTAAGTTGGCTTTGAGAAGCCTTGCAAAATGTAATTGTAGCTTAGTATAATGAAAAAAGCAACAAGTACGTTTGTTAATCTAGTTAATGACATCCTTGGTTGTTCATGCAATGTTCCATATTTTCTGTCTTTAAAATATCTGCTAGCTCCTCAGTACAATGTGTGTGTAATGTCCAAACTCGTCATTCAAAGAACAGCAAGAGATGTGTGTTACAGCAGTGGTTCTCAAATGGGGGTACGCGGACCTCTAGGGGTACGTTGGAGTACTGCAGGTGGTACGTGAGATTTATTTTACATTGCATTTAGCTAACGCTTTTATCCAAAGCGACTTACAATAAGTGCGTTCGACCAACAAAATACAAACTTCAAGAAAACAGAATCATATAAGTACATCAGGTTTCATAGAGCAAAAACACTTCAAGTGCTACTCAACTGGCTTTATGTAAGCCAGTCCTTTATTAGTATATAAGTGCTTTGTTAATAGTTCTATCGCTCGAATTGGAGTCGAAAGAGATGAGTTTTCAATCTGCGCCAGAAGGTGTGTAAGCTTTCTGCTGTCCTGATGTCAATGGGGAGCTCATTCCACCATTTTGGAGCCAGCAGGGCTCGACATTATAATTGGCCCGCTGGCCCGGAAGCACTATTTAGACACCCCGGGCCAGCATAACGTACTTTCCACTTGCCCGCTCGGGCCACTAAAAATATTGTTTAAAAAAAAATATTTCCTGTGGTATTGGTATTTTGACAAGCAATTTAGTTAAATTGTTTCGTTTATTAACGCTACAACATAGCGTTTCGTGAGTGGCTTGTCGTTGTTGGGTGAAAAGCAAACAGCTGTTTGCTGCGGAGCGCAGTGCGAGCAGGCTGGCGCTCCTTCACTACAGAGTATCGCGCCACCTAACCATTCGCCAAAATGTTTTTAATACCAGCGGTAACCGGCCAAGCGCCGGGCAAAAAACTATTTTCAAATAAAAGAAAGTCACCGGAGGAGTTAAAGGAGAGTGACATGAGAAGAAGAGGGAGAGAAAGTTTCAGCTTGATCGATGGAGTTGGCTTCTAGTGGTGCAGTGACGCGTCCTAAAACCCTTTTATAATCTATCGATTAGATTTATGATTCGAAAATTATAAAAGTAGGGTAGACATGTGGAGATTATCCGGCTGAACAAAACGTGCATTTATCAAACAGGTTTGTTTTCCACAGACCTTATTTCCAGCTATTTTCCAAAATCCTTGTGGAGGGAACCAGCAGCTTACTTCCTGGTTTTAGGACGCGTCACTGGCTGCACCTCTCAATACGATGCCAATATAAACAAGGTCTTCTGTCGGCTCTGTACATCAATGCCGACCTATGCTGACAAGTAAGTGAAGAGTAGACAATATAAATGTATTGGCTTTAGGGAAATGTCCCAGCAGTTTAGGATAATGAAGGATCTAATCTATAGCCATTACATGTCTAACTCCTAATGACAGGAAGGCAGAAAGTGCATTATACTAATAATAATACTCATAATAATAGCAGACATTTTTTAACAATGACCACAATATCATTATTTTAATAAACCAAATATGAACAAATGAGGAAGAACTGATTGTTCAAATGTTGTAGTACAAGTAGTAATGTATAAATTACTATTGCAACAAATGTGTTAATTTTCTTCATTATTTGTCGATATTTTTTTTTTTGGACGAATGCTTCGGGCCAGTGGTTACAATGGTGGGGCCAGTGACAATACAATTCCACCGGCCCGGAGGGCCAGTGGCTTTTTACCCTTAATGTCTACCCCTGGCCAGGATAGCAAACCCACGTGTTTTTGCTGATGGGAATTTGGGTCCCCCTTGTAGTGAGGGTGCAGCGAGCCGTTTGGCTGATGCAGAGCGGAGTGCACGTGCTGGGGTGTAGGTTTAACCATGTCCTGGATGTAGGAAGGGCCAGATCCATTCACAGCATGGTACGCAAGTACCATTGTCTTGAAGTGGATTCTAGCAGTTACCGGAAGCCAGTGAAGGGAGCGGAGGAGCGGAGTGGTGTGGAAACATTTAGGAAGGTTGAGCTGCAGAGGTCGGATGGCACATGCAGGTAGACCAGCCACGAGGGAGTTGCATTAATGTTATGTTAATGAAAAAAACGATGCATCTAAACAAACTTCTAATAGTAGATTAACTACTTTATTCAAAGGTTTACAGTAATTCTGGATAATAAAATAGGAAAAATAAACGGGGTGCTCTCTTTTCCTCTCCCTCTCCTGACAGCCCGTCAGTCTCGTGCAGCTAGCTGAACCTGTAATAAATGACCCGACAGTAAAGAATAAATACATTTATAACTAGTTTAGCTAGTTCCAGAGTAGATGAAATAGCTAAGTGTGTTAGGTCTAACTCTTAGTGTATTTTGCTCCGCTCTAAACGGTCCATCACAGCGGGGGAGCTGTGATCATGCAGAGCTGCGTGTTCTCCGTCAGCAGCAGCTGATCTGATCTCTGATCTCTTTCTCGCGTCCGGTTAGACTTCACTCGCATTTATGTCCAAATTTATCAGATCTAGCAAGTTCTAGTTAATGATTTGACTGCCTGCTTATCAAAGGACACCTAAACAATAAGCGTTGCTTGGCAACGGCATGTGGCCGCAAAGTATAGCGCAGCATTATGCATATGTTTATAGTAGGGGTCAAAATCCCATGCTCATGAAATGCTCATATATTTGTTTCTCTTCATTGCCCACGCCCCAAAATAAATAAATATACTAATTTTAGGAAAAGTAAGGAAGTTTGAGCAGTGTGGGTTTTATATGAACAGAGTTACACATATTTCAAAACGCAAAGTGTAATAACTGCAGGTGCCTCCCTGTCAGAATGACAAAGATCCTCAGTGAAGCACAAGCCCATGTTTCACTACATTGTACTACTTATTAAAAAGATCAGTTCAATGCAACTAATGTCGTCTCAGTGTTATTGCATGATGCTAAAATGGGTTTGCCATGAATTTAGTGATGGATTGTAAACATTTGAAATGTAGCATTTAAGTGTTTCTCAGTTACAATGTTGTTGTTTTAATAAATCAGACACTGATGGTGCAGCGCTGTGCTGTACCTCTTTATATAGGCATTTTTTCCCTAACAATTTTATTTGCGCTGATCAGGGATGATCTTGGCTGCATTGTTTTTTCAAAAGGGGTACAAAAGTTTGAGAACCACTGTGTTACAGAGTGCTTCTGACACAGACCATCTCTGTTGTTCAAAGATTCAAAGGCTTCATTGTCATTTACAAAAAAGTCACAGCAGAGTTTTGCCAAAGAAAATCGGAAGTTCCAGGTAAGATAAGATCAAAACAGAATGTCAAATGAAATACTGTAAGGTGGAATAACATAACATGGTGTTTAAAGGAAACTCAGGACATTATGAAACAAATCATTCATGGAGCACATTGGATTCTGCACAACTGACATTTTTAGCCAACATCCCATTCTGATAGATGTCTCTTCTTTTAGGCACAATATCCCCATGGGTCTCCATGCCAACCTGTCAGAGGGCGTTCCGGTGTGCCCCAGCCTGCAGCAGGCCTCCACCCTGACCAACCAGCGCGGCTTCTTCCACGGGAAGACAGGCTTCCGCCAGGCCCTGGAGGGAGGTCAGCTCAGCATGAAACAGGTACACTGCTCCAATGTGTTAGCATGTATCAACCTACAGGCACAGGACCCTGGAAAACATGCCAACAGCCATGACACTTTCAACTGCTCACCTCTGGCTGGCAGAGCACTCACTGCTCCATAGTTTGAGTGTATCCCCTCCAGAGGGTCTTTTAAAGAACAGTCTTACCATCAACAAACATTTTATATTGAGTATTCTTTATCTATCTCTCGTCAAGATTTTTGTGTTTTTACTCGTGATGTTGCAGAATGAAAACAATGAACACAATACAGTAAATGCAGTAGTAGAATGGAATGAAGTACATTTACTCAAGTAGGACTTTTTACTTAACTAGATTTATTTGATGAGTTACTTTACAGATTCAGGTTATTAGTTAATACAACATTTAAATACACGGATAAATAAACATTGACATATAATTATGTATCATTTATCCTCTGTAATGAACACATTAATGCATTGATAATCGGTGTGCACCCCAAACTTTCTCTGGAAAGGAAAGTATGTTTGAGACAGAAACGTAATAATATATCAAACACACAGAGGCATTATCTGCCAGAGCATGACGCACGCTGGAGGGTGGCTACTGGCACAGAGTCACACTCTACAAGACAACCCCGTTTGTTTGGCTGTGTGGGGTCACACTTGATCTCTTTATGTTCAGCCTCCAACCACATAAATACACCTGGGGTCTAGTTAGGAAATCAGTGAGCAAGAGAAAGAACACACATTAGAGAGGGTAACCAAACTGAACAGAAACCAAAACATAAGTGACTTTGGAAGTATTGAATTGTGGTTAAATGTTTTATAAATGTCAACTCAAACAGATGAAATGTACTGCTCAATGACGTGGTGTTTAACAAGCATTGTCTGAAGTCAACTGGAGTAAATGATATCTTTGATATAGATTTGATTCTCTGCTGTGTCCTCTGCTGCTCTGTGTGTGGAGCTATAACACAGATTCAACCGGTTCAAAGTGGTGTTCCGTTATTATTTGAACACTGAAACATTGAAACTAACCTGATGGTGACTCATCAAACTAAGTGTCACATGTGTAAATGAGGTGTTTGTGGGGTCATTTTGCATGACTGCAGAATTGGCACAAGATGGAAACTGTGTTGCATTTTTGACTGCAGTTAAGGCCAAATAGCTGGTAACTAGCCAGACTCCTGTTTCTCCTCTACGGTATTGCTACAGTTGAGCTTTTTCCTTCCCAGGTGGAGCTGGAGTTGAGGGCACAGGTCCAGCTGTTCAGGGATCTGACGGGTCACCTGCCTCACCACATGGACGGACACCAGCACGTCCATGTCCTGCCAGGTAGTGTCAAGTCAAGTCTGGAAGAAAAAGCAACTTAAACATGCTGACTTGTATCCGTGAAGAGATCTGACATTCAAGCACACCTTGGGCAAGCTAGTTCAGTACGTAACAAATTTGAATATGCAAACATCGACTAGGAATAGGGAAAACAGGCCTCGACAAAAGACTGGCAAATAAACCTGCAGGGGTGGGAGAAGTACTCAGATGTTGTACTTCAGTCAAAGTAGAAGTACCACAGTGTAGGAATACTCCAGGTGTAACAAGTCTGATTGAGGACAGAGCCTTCCACTCTTTTACATTTTATTTAGCTAATGCTGTTATACAAAGCGACCTGCAATAACTGCATTCAACCATGAATATATATGTATTGATGATAAAAGTATATTCAACCCTCCTAGTCCTATTGTCTTCGTCCCCCCCCCGTCCCCCCCCCCTTACTTTGGTGTTCGCTTTGACCGGTCCTGTTTTATTACATTAACACAAAACCATTAATCAACACCACATTTCATTTAACACCTTTTCAAACTGTACATATTGTATCAGACTACTGGTATACATGAAAAACTGCAGTAAATATACAAAGAATAGACACTGAACGTGTATTGCGTGTGCCAGGTGTGATCCACATGGGGGGGGGGGTGGGCACATAAGAGCGGGAAATGTATCAAATTGTTCTGTGTGTGTGTGATTCACATGGGGGGA
Organism: Harpagifer antarcticus; assembly: GCA_902827135.1. Taxonomy (NCBI): domain Eukaryota; kingdom Metazoa; phylum Chordata; class Actinopteri; order Perciformes; family Harpagiferidae; genus Harpagifer; species Harpagifer antarcticus. Next base: position 3,058,574 of record CADEHL010000883.1, on the reverse strand, counting down.
TGGGCACATAAGGGGGGGAACACATCTAGAGAGTGAGTGTGTGTGTGTGGTGTGTGTGTGTGTGTGTGTGTGTGTGTGTGTGTGTGTGTGTGTGTGTGTGTGTGTGTGTGTGTGTGTGTGTGTGTGTGTGTGTGTGTGTGTGTGTGTGTGTGTGTGTGTGTGTGTGTGTGTGTGTGTGTGTGTGTGTGTGTGTGTGTCAATATTGACTAAATCATCCAAAATGCAACTAAAGTGGTGATCAGCCATTGTATATGTTCAAATGTCTACTGTGAAGGATATCATAAAGCTTTAATGCAATCGAATGTAAAACAAAAAAGTTATGATTGATGAAAGTAGTAAATCGGTCAGATTTGACCCGAAGACAACAGGAGGGATATATATACTACTTTTATCATCAATATCGTGCATTTGGACTACTGTAGGTCTATATTTGACATGTTTGACTTGTTTTTCTTTAATTGTTGGTCACAATAGTCTGCATTAGGTGGAATATGCCTGTGTCTGTGTAGATGTGTACCTGAGTCCTGATGTTGCTGCTCTGTGTTCCAGAGGTGCGTGAGGTGTTTGCACTCGTCTTGTCAGACTTCCAGATTCCGTTCACTCGTGTTCCCCTGGAGCCCGGTCTGCAGGGCTGCCCCGCGCTACCAGCACACCTCCAAAGATTCTACGCTCAGGTGGAGAAGGACGCCCGGGACTCCATCCCTGTGTTCACCCGCTACGGAATCAGGTCTGTGTGGACTGAGCTCAATGAATCCTCTCAATGGTTCGACTGGTCTGACAGAGGTTTAGAGGAGAGTCCTGGGATCAGATGGATAAACTGGTGTTCATAAGGACAGAATGGGACCACCTCACACAGACTTCAGAGTGAACAGGCTTTTATAGAGCAAGCGGAGGGTGATGGTTGAAGTGGAGATGAAATATATAAAGTGAAAGACAGAATCTAAAACATTGTTTTGATTGACAGCTTATATCACAGGTTTTTTTTTGTTGGCAATCAACATATTTTAGCATTATTAAAGAGGCCCTATTATGCTTACTTGTGTTTTTCCCTTTCCTGTAGTGTGTTATATAGGTTTTAAAAATGGTCTGCAAAGTGAGTTTGTGTTTTCATGCAGGGTGTCCGCGGTGTCTTAAACAGTATTAAAAGTTGATAAATAAATTTAGCGGAAATTAAGGCTAGTAAAAAGTATTAAAGGTCCCATGTCATGGCCATTTCTACTGATCATAATTCCATTGTCTAGGTCAGGGGTGGCCAACCAGTCAGAGGTTAAGAGCCACATTTTTTCCATGTTACTGCAAAGAGCTACATCAAACACACAGTCACTGATACCGCTTGTTTCAGTTTTTTGTTTTCTGGAGACAAGATTTCAAAACGTCACTGATGCATTTTTGTGGCATTGGGATATATTTTTTAAATCCTCTGGAGCAGAGAGAGGAGCTGTGGATTATTGTTATTGATTAATGCATCAGTGTTTCTTAGGGTCAAAAACACTAAACTCACAACTTAAAATGAAAGCGTTTAGTTTATTTAATAAAAGAGCACATGTTCAATGTGAAAAGTGACAGTAGTTATAGATTATTTGCAATTTGGTGCTATATATATATATATTTTTTTTTTAAAATTATATATATTTTTTAAACACCTTGAATTTCAGGGGGGGTCGCGGGGCACCGTTGGCGGGGCGCAGCGCCCCTCCAAGACAATGGTAGGGGAACACTGCGCTGTCATCCTCTCATACTGACACCTGACACCACACATACACACCTAGGGAGAGCCGGGACGAAAGTAACGGAGCGATTTTATCCGAGCCCAAACAACTTTGACCGGCCAAATTACGTCAGAATTATCAGCATTCAATCCTTAACAGACCTACTAAATATCAGGTTTAACTGTCAGGAGTAGCTAGTGTTGTCACGATACCAACATTTTGGTTTAGATACCAAGTCAAGAATTGCGATTCCGATTCTTTTTCGATACTTTTCTTAAAAAAAGGGAAACAGTCTTAAATGTAATTATTGTGCTTTATTTCACACCAGAACCATAACACAAACTTTTAAACAATGAGAACAATAAATAAAATAAATGACAAGAATTCGTATTAAATCAAATTAATACATTTCTTACAGACAGGCCTCGTGGTGTCCGTAGGCTTGCCCTCACTGTCAGAGATATAGCTCAAACGTAGCTTCTGGAGTCTTTTTTGTCAACAAGCCGAGGCGCAGCGGCAGTTGCACTCCCACTTGCAGCCATGCTTCTTGTTTTCTCACATGCTCTGGCAGCTAGCGCGTGCACGAGAGAGGGGAGGCACTTGAGCGTGCTTGAGAGGGGCGGGACTGCAGGCACGGCGCAGTGCAGGGAGTGGAAGCAGAGCGCTGAACACACACGGCTCTTATTAAAACGGCGCTTTCTCACCGGAGTACTTTCCCCCGTCATTCTTAAAGTACCGATACTAATGAAACGGAGGAATCATAACGTTTTTAACGGCAGGGTATCGCGGTACCTTTCAAGTATCGGTACACCGTGCAACACTAGTCAGGAGTCAGTGTCTCTCCCCCAAACTCACACATAGGCTATACAATTCGATATGAACTGAAGAGCCGCATGAAACTAGGCAAAGAGCCGCATGCGGCTCGAGAGCCGCGGGTTGGCCACCCCTGGTCTAGGTGGAAGGTCTACTAGAATAGATTTATATTGTGCAATTTTCCAAACTCACATTGGTTTCTCATACAGCATCTCTGTAAAGTATGTGTATTCACCGGTAATCACTCTGTCCTACTGTAAACGGCTTGTTGGAACTCCTGCCCCCTCCCCTCCCTGTGAGCCCAGTGGGCTCTGATTGGTCCGGACGTTGCGAGGCTCGCTGCTCAGTGAGCTGGCTTACTGGTGTGGTTTCCGGGTCGGCGATACAGCGGGACAGCGCGAAACTCATCCTGAGCACACACAAACACTCACAGCCGAAGTAAAAACAATAAGTGTGGCTTGATATTGAGTTATAAACGCTGTGAGAATGGGTCTGCGACTCGTCTATTACCAGCGTTCAGGGAGCTCTTTGCAAGTCAATGGGACTCCCTGTTAGTTGAACATTTACGCTAAAGGTCCTGGTGTGTGAGGAGCTCCGCGGATTGGTCCATTTTGGTTCCAGGAACCGCATGACGTCATGCGGTTCCTGGAAGAAACAAATAGAAAAAGAGAAATCTCCAACGAGGCGTTCTGGGACAGCATAGACAGGTATTTTCTGTGTTCGAGTTTTACTCGCTACAGGGTGTACTTTGAGGGTTTGTGACTCTGCAGACCGTTTACATGCATAAAAACCTACATAACACACAAGGGGACGGGTAGTAACCGGAAAAGCATGACATGGGACCTTTTAAACGGCATTTTCCAAGGTATTAAGAAGGTCCACAGCAACGACAACATGAAACACCCTTTAATTTACTGCAACGACATGTCGGGAAAGCCCCTCCAGGCGGCCCCATCCATAGCACGCCGTAAAATGCTGCTTCTTATTTTAAGTTGCGTTGCCTTGCTCCTCTCTGGGGGAGGGGGAAGAGTGTGTTGGGGTGCCACTGATGGTGATGAAAGCTGGTTCGAGGGGCCCCCACAGACTCTAGAACCGCCACTGTCGATGGGGATCAAAGCTGTCCGGTCCCACATGCTAAGTGCTAACCAGATAGCCGCGGCGTTTAAGTCCCGACTCTCCCGATGGCCAATCCGTGCCTCCCCTGACTGCATGTCGCTGACACACACCGCTGCAGTGCAGACTCTCTGCACGGAGGTGCCGCGGAGGAGCAGCGGAATCCTGGCGATGCTGCTCCTCCAAGGAAGAGATACACGTTCACTAAGCCAAACTATATCCGGTCACAGAGATCTGCTATTTTAAAGTAAAGTCAACACATATCGACCCTAAATATAGTCTATATTAAGAACGAGAAAAGTCTTAACATATATATCCCTTTTTGTAAACATATGACATGTGCGAGCGTGATGACGTGATTTTTAATTTTCCATTTTTTTCTTCCTGGGTATGGTGAGGTAACCATACCCAAATGGACCAATTGGTCCAAATGGACCAATTCGCGGAGCCGTCACGTTACGTCCGCGGAGCCGTTACGTTAAGTCCACGGATTGAGTGAGCACACACACAGATTTACAGCCAGGCTGCGGGTGTGTGTGTGTGCTCAGGCTGGGCTTCGCTGTGTCTCGCTGTCTCGCCGACCCCACGCAGCAACCAGGAAACCACACCAGTAATCCAGCTCACACTGTCCGCTCCTCACAGCAGCGAGCCGCGCAACGTCCCGCCAACACGGCACCCAGACCCCACGCAGCATTCTCATCTGTTTGTCATTACTGGTGTCATTTTCAGGTTGCTAACGCCATAGTAACACATAATCACTGATGTTCCGCTGTAACGGTGGTGAACTCATCAGGACAGAGTGGGCGAGCTGACCAATCAGAGCACACTGGGCTCATAGGGAGGGGGGGGGGGGCTCCAACAAGCCGTTTAGGACAGAGAGTGAATACACATACTATACAGAGATGCTGTATGAGAAACCAATGTGAGTTTGGAAAATTGCAGAATGTAAATCTATTCTAGTAGACCTCAACAATGGAATTATGATCAGTAGAAATGAACATGACATGGGACCTTTAATAGATTCGTACAGGGAACCAAATCTGTGATCATCAGGTTCCTCAGACAGACCGAGCTGCTATTGATCATCTTGTCCACATTTCATGACGATTAAAATGATATTTCAGGTATCGTGGCTTTAATGATAGATTTAGTGAAACATTAATGATAAAGCATGTGGCCCAGTGTAATGGTTGTGTGTCACAGCTGAGTATTCACTTTACAACACACACAGTCTGTGGAACTGTGTTTGAACTCTGCTGTCTTTTTCACTCATAGATCTGCACACTGGTGGAGGGAGCAGAAGTATTAATGTGTGAGCAGGTGATCAAATCAGCTGAGATCTCTCTAACACAGCCATGTGTTGGCATGGCTTCATTAATGTGATACAATGAGTGGCTGTGCACAGCTTTCCTTTGGAGTGACCCAAAGAGTTAATTGTCCTTTTTCCAGGGCGAACACACTGTCTACTCAAAACCTGCAGACATTGTTGCAGGTTCAATTAAAACACAGATTGATAAATATTTGAATCCCATTAGATGTATTAATCACCAGAGGTGTCGCCCTGCACAGAGGTGTGAAAAGTACTCGGGTGCAGCTAGTTTGAATGACTGCAGGGTAGCTTGTGAATTTACTCCAGGTGGAACTAAAGTCTGATTTAAGACTTGATTATATTTCACATCATTCATCCACATCTGTAAATCAACTAAAGCTATTAAATACATGTAGTGGAGTAAAAGTTCACCATTTACCTCTGAATTGTAGTGGGGTTGAAGTACAAAGTAGCATCAAATGGAAATACTCAAGTAAAGTACAAGTATCTCAACATTTTACTTAAATACAGTACTTGAGTAAATGTACTTAGTTACTTTCCACCTCTGCTGCACGTCCCTGATGAGAGTTGATGCAGCTTGTTGTTGTTAATTGAAGGTTGAATAATGACCTGCTGCCTGCTGATGCATGCAGTGGTTCTGTCCTCTCTCTGGCTGACACACACTGACTGTCTCCCCTCTGTCCCCAGGTGGCCCCATGTGTACCTGGGGCTGACCACCATGGGCCAGAACATGTCCGTCCCCAACCTGCAGCGGGCCCTCAACCAGGCACTGGCTGCGGGGCCCCCAGGTTCTCCGTCCAGCCGGTCAGCAGGCTCTCACCAGCCTGTGGTCACAGCAGAGCTCATGGTCCACCCGGGGTACCCCAGTCTCCCCCAGGAGGGGGGCTGTGGGGAGGGCCCCGACGAATTCTCCCAGTCCGCTGACAGACAGCACGAGCTGGGCGTGCTGATGGACCCCGCCCTGCTGGCCCTCTACCGCCGGGAGGGGGTGCAGCTATGTGCCTTCAGACACCTCTGAGCACTGTGTGGATCCTATAGAGACATAAGGCGCATTCACACTGCGGTACTTTTCCCACAAAGGTTCATGCGAACTTAGTTCATGAGAACTCTTTTATCGCGTTCACACCAAAAAGAGCCGGTACTAAAAATGGTTCATGTGAACCTTTTTACCCCCTCGAAAGTCCCTGCTAGAGAGCAGGGACTTTCGAGCGGCTCTTTTGTGAGAAAAGAGCTATATTTCTGATTGGCTGGGCGGATTGCAAACCACGCCCCGTAAAACTTTCAAAAAGTTTTGTGAAGCCGCCATTTTATTATCCTCGCATTAGCATTATTAGCATTAGCATTAGCCCAGCGCAGAAACGCAGAGAGACTAACTTATGGCAACACAAAATAAAACATGGGAGCGGTGGAGATGAGGAGGTGTCGGCGTTCTGGCGATTTACTCGGAAGGCTTCAGTAGAAGCTGCTGGGAGTCCCAGCAGCTTCTACTGAAGTCCTCTTACAACTCCGGGGACTTCCGGCCGGGGACTGTGGGCAGCAGTATACGCCGTGAAGTTGTTTGTAGCCTGCCAGTAAACCCAAAGCAGAAGAAGAAGAAGTTACGTCAGCGGCTTCATTTGCCTAATCCACCCCCAGGGACTTTTTCCGGTGTGAACGCGATCTGTACTTAGTTCATGCGAACTAAAGAGTTCTCATGAACTAAGTTCTCATGAACCTTTGTGGGAAAAGTACCGCAGTGTGAATGCGCCTATAGTGGTTAGAGCACAAATCACTCTCAATGTGCCCGGACTAGCAGTATGTGATGTGGGGGAGGATTTCACTCCAGACGTGGTTTTTATAATAGCATATCTTATCTTGTTATTGAAACATTTCCTAAAAGCACAGAAATGTGTGCACTGCCACGCTGTTAAAACTTTATGAATTCAAATTCTAACTAATCAGTCACTAATTAAGTTAATAATAATTAAGGAACGCAGAGGTTGGACTGAGTTATAGATGTTCTCTTTCTATAGATCCTTACAGTTGAGAAAATTGGTATCTGATGTTTCTCTCTAATCTTAAAGACAAAGTGTCATTTTTAATGGGGGGGGGGCTCACCGGGGTTGTGCTATCATGCAATAAGGGGTATTTAGCTCAAATAGGCTCAGAAAGAGGTTCAATAATCTGGGTCAGCTGTTGCTTTGTCGTCGTCGTCCCGGACCTCTGTCTCTGACCTCTCTGTCGTGATGTCACCAGATGTCAGTTGCAGAATGAAACTTCAGAAGGAAGTTGTAATTAACATTATTCCTTTAAAGGAAAACTCACAGAAGGATGATTTTTATAACAATCAGTCAACCCATTTTGTCTTTTATTCTTAAAAACATTATTTGTTCAGGGCTGCAAACGATGAGCAATTGATATGTATTTAATCGTTTTGTGGATGAAGTATCTTCAGAGTATAGTTTGAGTTTTGTGCTCATGTGTATTCCTCAGTAAATGAAGCCATGTTGTCGTTGTGGATTTGATGAAATGATTCCCAATGAACTCAGGTCTGTAGCACTGAACATCTGATAACCTGCCAAATGTTGGACTCTAAGTGAATGTTATTGAACAGTACGCTTTGTAATATTTATAGCTTTTTATCTGGATATTTGAAATTGTATATTTTGATAAAGTTTCTGTTGAAACTTGTTTTACATTGCTGTGTTTAAATTGTTACAGAGATAGCAACTGAACAGCTGAGCGAATAAATGATGTCAAACCGATATCTGATGTTTCAAGGTGTCATTTTCTATCTCTAATTCTTACATGTTTAGAAGCCCTCAGAGCAGCTTTAGCACATATTCTCCAAACCTACATAACAGACAACACAGTCTCACAGCATTTCGTGTTATAGTCACGAAATTAATCTATTGATTTGTGCCTGCATCAAATAATAACAAATTAGAAGGAAAAAAAGATTTTAAAAAAATACAGATGTCAGTATTCTGAGGCTCTGAGCCATTTCTTTTCCTCACGGACGGCAAAAAAAACTCCGACATTATACAATTTCAAATAAAAGGGATAGGCTTAGGGTAAGATATTGAGTAAGAAAATGTTTTTATGAACCCCACAGCTTCCGGTCTTCGAAGACCCGACCGGACAAAAAGACGTGGTGCAGGCACGAAACATACTACCAATAGAAATGCATTGCTTTTAAAATTGTTCTGTGTGACACGAAAATCGTGTTGGTGAACACGAATCAATAGATTAAATTAATTTTTTGACTATAACACGAAATGCCGAGAGACTGGGTTGTAACAGATGATCATTTTTCATTATATTCGTATTCCTGTTACATTGTTTTAATACTAATCAGACATACAGTAGTTGGAGAAACAAAATGTATCACCGGCTGCTGGACTTACAGGAATGCAATGTCCAGAAAATCAGTGCAATGAAAAGTCTTATTTTGGTAGTCTTTTCATTATCATCCTCATACAGAATGCAGGGGGGGGGGGGGGGGGGCTTTCTTAGCAGCTGGATTGATCTTGTGTGCAGTGAGTGATTAGGCCCCGGTTTGCAGGATAATCGTTCAGGAGGGAAAGAACCGCTCCGATGAAATCCCCGGGGTCTAGACACTGGTGGTGGTGATAGGTAGATGGGACCGGTCTGAAGGAGGAAGGTTTAGCTTTGTCCTGGAGGAGACGGGAGGCGAGAGGGGTGGAGGCGGGTTGCGTGTGGTCACCTGAAATGACAACTGACGGAAGGAAGAGCAGGCATTTAAGGAATTTAACATGTGCAGCAATTGGCTGCTGAGGGGTGACGCCCACGCATTTAATGAGGGGGGAGAGAGCAATAGAGTGATTTGTAAGTGACTCATTGTTAGGTCTTCCTTATTGAACTTGCGCTAAAGCTTTCATTTCAAACCGGAGAGACGTGATGTATGGAATACATATTTATTGTTACACGTCATATGAATGAAATGATTGCCATGATAATACGACAGGAGAATGGAATGGTGTTTGGCGATTAGGCCCCGGTTTGCAAGATAATCGTTCAGGAGGGAAAGAACCGCTCCGATGAAATCCCCAAAACCAGTGAAGTATAGAATACTGAGATGAACTGAGTTTCTTACCTTGTAGGGTGACTATGGTGATCTGGGGATGAAATAATAGATTAACATATGTATGCGGCAGGAGGCCGGAATCACTGCCGGAGCTTACGGGTCATGCTGAGACTCTGACGGCCGAAATCAGTGCCGGTCTTATCTGAAAATGACCTGAGGGTCGCCTGCTTGGCTAGCAGAGCTTGACTACGCCGCCACGAAGGTCGAACGTCCTGCCGAAGCAGGGATCTTGTTTTTTAACAGAGACCGAAGTCTACGGTGGCCCACAGTCCATGAGACCGAAGTCTACGGGGAACCACAGTCCACAAGACCGGAGTCTACGGGGACACATGGTCCACAACCTGACGTCGCAGGGTATACATTTTACACGGACACATTTTACACGGACACATTTGACCACGGGCCTGGGATTAGATACTTGCGTGCAGGAGAATGTAGCCCATGACATGTAGATGCAACGTGAGACGGGGGGCCCGCGGACTAGGACAGGAATGCAGTTTGAAATCCGATACCATAATGAGACATGTATACATGTACACTCTAAAAACGAATTCAGGCGACCTTTCACCTGCACTTAATTAAATGCATGGTTGCAAGATAAAAATGTGAGTTAATTGATTTAGATAAACATTTTAAGTTGCAAACATTAATTTATAAGTTGTGTTGACGTAATAATGTTGGTAATTTCATCAACTTAATATTGTGTGTAATTTGAACTCTGATTTCTGCGTTAACTGTCTTAAAACTAAATTCAAGTTGTAGTAAATAATGCAATTGGCTTGATAACTTCATTGGTCTACACCTTGAGTTAAGGATTTCAAGTCCACTCCAACATGCCTGGACAAGTTCCGACAGTTAAGACAAATAGAAATATACAAAGGACATTTTAAGGTGAGTGTCATCTTTTGTCATTCAAATACAGTAGATAGCCTTGTAGTTGCACTGTATCGGCAAATTGCTGTTTGACCAAAATTAGCAGCCTCTGGACTGTGAATAGTTCTGAGAGGATACAAAGTAGTAGAGGCTACTGTGAGAGTAAAAATACTTTGGTTACTATTGTGATATCGCTTTTTATTCAAAATGAATCTCGGTGAAGCAGATCAAGGATGCTTCTTGAGGTAGGATCCTTATTTAGAGTTGTCATTGAAATGCAAGTTGTTGGCAGTCTCCCATTCAGAATATATTCATTTAGGTAATTTGTCTTTTTTTCCTTTTTCAAAGATAGCACATTACAATTGAAGTACGCAGAGAACTATAGCCATCCGCTGCCTTGTCGTGTGCCTTGGAGAAAAGGAAGAGGACTTTTTCAAGGACTTTAGCGACGTAATTCAAAATCTTGAAATAAAATAAAATCCACGGGCACAGTGACACAGGACAAAAGCACTGCTCTCTGTCAGCTACATTTTGAAGCATATTGCACTTTTGGCCACACCCAATCAATAATGCTTAATAAGTGCTTCAATAGGACATGAATATCGCCATCATCAGTGACCGGTCCACCCCAGGATCTGACCAACACGATGGAGGGAAACAAATGAATGAGCAATCTGCGTTAAATGTGTTCATACTGTTTGAAATAATGACTGTCGCCAGTGTAAACATCTTTGTTACATCTTTTGTCAAATGGATGTGTGTGATCTGCAGACTGGTGGCCATTGAGAGTTTGTTCCTGTAGTTTTACAAAAACTTTACTGATTTGACATATTTGGCACTGGTTTTAAAAATCCCACGGCCTCTAACTTCATTGTGATGGCAGCCTTGTTTATTTGCTGTGTCCCCATGTCCCATGGTAATATGGCTAATGTGTTTATTTATTATTTGTGGGGCAATTTAAATTTGTGTTATTTAGCTTTTTTCTCAAGATTTAAATGAAGCTCAGCGCAAGTTCTTTCAGGAAGACTGGGTGTGTATACATTCACTCCGCAGCTGCATATAATCAGCTCATCATAGGCATTCTCTTTAACCTATTACATTTCACCTCATTCTCCAGCAGCCAATCACCGTGCTGCAGCCAAACTATAAAATGGTTCTCGTCTCTCCTGCAGTCAGCTGTGATTTCAGGTGTTCATGCACCTTATCATATGGCATGTGTCAATAAATGTTCAAACAAAATGAATTCTCTCCTGATTGACACATGTGTTGAAATAAACAACTGCAGTTCAAAATAAAAAGTGAATTACCTAATTTTTTTCTTGTGGAATCAATTAATTTCTTTCTTTAAAGGCAAAAACATGAAAAAGCTAAGAAAAAAAACTATTGAATATAATATATTTGGAGCAACTTAATTTATAAATGGTTGTCAACTTAAAAACGTGTGTTCACAATGATGGTAATTAAGTACATACAATTTAAAATTCCTTTTAAATCATGCAGTAAAACAAGTTGGAACAACTTCATTTTTGGAGTAATCAACTTAAAAACTTGTATCCCGAATGAGGGTAATTAAGTACATACGACTTAAAATTCCTTTTAAATCATGTGGTAAAACTTAATCTTTTGAGTAATCAACTTCAAAACTTGTGTTTATGCTACCAATTATTAAGTAAGTCGTAATTAAAAACACCTCTGATTGTAGAGGAAAAGCCTTCTCCCCTAACTCAAATAACTTTGTTGCTTTAAGACAATCTCATTAGAAGTTGTCTTAACTCAATAAACATCGATCAAACTGTTGCGTTGATTTTCTTTGTTGCGCCAAGGCATTTGCTTTTAGAGTGTAAACGTGTTATGAACCACCACCAGTTATATGCATAAATACCATAGTTAGGGTCTGAGAGATCTTTGGAAAGCCAGTACGGCGCTGATGTCCGGGCGAATGTAGGTTGTGAAGGCGGAGGAGGACCACCGTCCTTGTGGGCTGACTGCGGTGATCAGTTAGAGAGATCTTTGGATGGCCGCACGGCGCTGATATGCGGGCGAATGTAGGATGTGAAGGCAGAGGAGACCACCGTCCGGTTGTTGTAGGGATGAGGAATAATTACCTTGATTGGCGGCAAGGTTGCTGCACCTATCCTGAACGAAGCCCTGAAATGCTATTAAGACACCACCACCAGTTATATGCATGTTTACCATAGGTAAACTGGAGAGCTCTTGGATTGCCAGCACAAGCCGATGTCCAGGCGAAGAGGGAGATGTAGACAATGTAATGCAGCTGTTAGCATGAGTACAGTGATGCATGAATATCATAACCTGGCTTATCGTAAGCCATGTGAGCATGAAACCAAATATAAATGAAGTGCAATATGTGCAGCATAAGATGATGTATGCTTAGGTAAATGCTGAAACATGACCCATGATATAGGACTAGCTTAATTAGCAGTTTATTTACACCACGTGAGACATAGATGCTGATGTGCTTGATTGGGTGATTAGACTGTCTTCTATCATCTTACATGAACTTCTCTTTCTCCCTGAAAAAAAACCCCCAAAACCTACGGATGGGGCAGCATCCGTGACTGTGTTGAAGCTTGAAACTGCGTTACTTACTGAGCATTGTAACGGGTAGTAGTTACCCGAACTGCATTAGTAATGCGTTGCGTTACTTCGTACAGCAAAGTAATACGTGTACTGAAACTCCATACTGTAACACGTTACACCCAACACTGCCTGGAACTCACCTTACTCTGAACTAAAGGCAGCGATGCATATAACGAACGTCTCGTGAATTTGTTGTAAACTGCCTCTTGCCATCGCTACCCTGACGCCTGTTTTAGAGGTGAGGCGCAAGGAAAGGAGGCGAGAGCCTGGGCTGTGCAATGAACCTGCTAGCCGCCTATGACACTTAGTGTCCAGTACTGGCTACTGAGCCGGGAGGAGAAGTAGCTTCAATGGGGTGCAGTGGCGGTTCTAGAACATTTTACATGGGGTGGCAAAGGGGGGGCAAGAGGTCATGCCAGGGTGGCATGGGAGGGCGGACAGTACGTGGTATTTTACACTGTATATAACCTATTTATTGTTAATTCATGCCCTAACACAAGTGTTCTTAATGCACAAGAGAAACAAGGTGTTCAGACAAACAATCGGGTGCCCTTTGAGTCCCCAAGCTTACTTCAATAATTTTAAATGAAAGGAAACTACAAAATGTATTTTAAAGCAATTAATTAATGGAACAGGTTGTTTTGCATTACAAAAAATGTGTTGTCTTAGTATTAGACAGACATATTTGCATGTGCTCACTAAGCATTATTACATATTAATTTATGGCCAATTATTCCAAAATGTTGCTGCTAATATAATCATATACTTGTCAACTTTAACTGATCAAAAATAAATTCTGAAAAAATACTTGAATTATCTATGAAATTGCAATATTGACACACGTCCCTCAGTTTGTTTCAACCCTGTCACGCCATACTAGGGGTGGGCGATATGACGATATATATCGTCGTGACGATATTAGGTCTCCACGATATGCTTTTTTAGAGATATCGTATCTATCATGCTAAAAAAAAAAAAAATTGAAAAAAAAAAAAATGTAAAGAAAAAAAAATTGAAAAGAAAACTATAAAAAAATAAACTGATGTGAAAGACATGCTCTAAAGCTGTCTAGTCAGGATTGAGACAGTATTGCACTTCATTTATTGTCTTGGTTGATTCTGTTGGCTTATATTTTATTTTATTTGCGTGCATATGAAACGCTAACCATTTCCATTGAGATCATTAGCTAATAGCTTTCAACTGATTGCAATGTATTCCCATCTGCGGCGGGACTTGACGCTCATGGAAGCACGGCATTCGTTTGTGTCGGCTGCCCTTAAAGGCAATGTGAGCGTCCATTCTCATTGGATAATGGAGAATTGTATACCTGGAACTGGAAGTAAGTATTCCCCTTACTGTCGATTGATTTGACAGTGATATCTGCACTACTCATCGACTAAAAAACACCAGATTATCCTTGTTAATTACACAACATTGATTGGTTTAAATTGTGTGCAATGCTTTTGTATTTTTCCCCTTTGATTCGGAGAAACTAATATTTTTTCGGAGTAAAGGATGGCAGAAGACACTACACTACCCAGAATCCCCAGCTATCGTTTGGACTACACCATGTGCTCTGTTTGACAAACCCCGTGATAGTCCTCAAGCTCTGTGATTGGAGAATGTGCTCCGAGGGTTACGCAGAGCCTGTACAGCACTTGAAATGGGATGGAACCAGACTGTCCAAAACTGGATTTGAACGGGTCCACCGCGTCCCCCCCTCCCCCACCCGTCCCCAGAACTACACATGCTGGCTATTCTGTTTCGCAACATGTTCTCTATCTATGGCACGTCTCTACTGGGAGTTGTAGTTTTAAAAGACGTTTTCGTATTTCCCATAATAAGAAGTTCATTCAGGGATTCATTTCAGAAATAAAACCAGCTTGAAATGCTATTTTGGTCTGTTACTCCTTTTTGTTTTAGTTTTTGTTACCTTGTAGGTGCTTGTACTGTTAAGTAACTGGAAAAATAACCATAATAACCGACATGAAAAAATATCGTGATATATATCGTCTATCGTGATACTGCTATCGCCCACCCCTAGCCATACCATTTACCCTCCTAAAATAATGGATCAGTCCATGTGTGATCTGCATTGAGGGAATTACATCACAAAAGTGTCAGTTTCTTCTCTTACCTATATTTCAGTTTTTTATTTTCAGATTAAGATTGACAAGCTCAACATTTCAACTCTGTTATATGAATTAATAATAGTAAATAATTGTTTATTACAAAATAAACAATAGTTTTGCAAAATATTACAATTTTGTAATGTCCTTGATTTCCATGTGGTGCCATATCTTAGCTAAACAAGGTATCATGGCTACTTTTTGTCAAAAACTTCAACCCTGTTAAATGTTTTCAAGTACATTCCTAATAATTATTTATATGTTGTGCCTGAGGTGGGAAAATGTAAGTAGTCCACTACCAGATGTTATGACCAAACATTTTGGTTTCATTTTTCAAAGATATAAAGACCCAAAAGGCACCCGATTCAGAGAATACTCTAATTCTGCATACTGTAAGTACTTGTACATGACCCATCTCTTCAGAGAGCTAAAGGTGACCTGTGCAGCAACACATTTCAATCAATAATTGTCAATACTAAGAGCTGCTTGATTGTGCTGCTGTAATGGAACATGTAAGGAGAATAAGAACATACCATGTGGTCCAGCTGGAGTTTCATCTGCCTCCTGATCTCTGCCTCTGTCCCTCTTTCTGATACTTCATCTTTATTCCTCACATATATTCCTTCTTCTTCACTAATGTCTTCATCTCCTCCTCTTCCTCCTGCTCTGACCCTCCTGGTCTCTTCAGTGTTGAATCACTCCTATACTCTTGCAGGTCTAGAGTCTACTTGTGAAAAGCACTGGTACAAATGCTTGTATAACTTTACACGTTAGGGCCATGTAGCCTAGCTAATAAGTAGCATATCATCAGAAAGTATTTATCAAGCGCACACAGGCAGCTGTGTTTAGATCCAGTCTTTACGGTAAAGGATGTATCCTGGTTTCATTGATCTGGCCTCATTGCTGTGATGTGTAGTTTACGTGGATTTAATAGTAGGCTACCGCATAGTTAGCAAAGTGATCGATCTCCCAGCTAACGCTGTCTGCGTAGTATTTTGTAACGTAACGCCTCAAACAGCGCCCATCTGTTAAACGCTATCGATTCAAACGGCAGCGTTTTATTAATATTTAGTTTCAAGCTCTCGTCCTTAGTAAAAACAAAACCAGTGGAAGGGGAAATGCTCCCAGGGGAAGCTGACCCATAGGCGCTGGGACAGCTCGCTCTCTCTCTGCAGCTCTGTGAGCCGCGGTCTGTGTGAACGCCGCTCTGCAGTTTAATGCAGGGCCGTAGCTGCGTTTTTAACGGGCCTAAAATGATATTTAAAATAATTCATTTTTAACTAATGTAATGCTTGTTTCGTTGCTTGAGAAGCTTGTGGAAATAGTGTAGGTTTGTTTTAGTACAGTTTTAGGGAAACAAAAGTTAGGGGGGCAGCTGGGGGGGCAAGGCTCTACAGTGGGGTGGCAGCTGCCCCCCCCGTAGATCCGCCCCTGATGGGGTGTGGTTTAAGCCCTGCCTGCCTGCATGAGAGGTTGTGGTTGAAGCCATAATGGGTAAAGCTTCGCATGCGATGAGGGCCCGTTCCGCGTGAAGGCTGGAAGCGCCGCGATTGAGCGGCCCTGATAGCCCATTCCATTAGCCGGAGGAACTTCGTAGAGCCCGATATACTTGTCTTTTCCTCCCGCGTCCGGGTTTGCGGGGTGGCCAGCTGGAACCGCTAGCCAACTGGGGAACGCCGCCTGTAGCTTAATCCTCGAGACTGCGGAGCTGATGAATGTATGCCTGGAGCTGGGACGAAGCCCTGCTGCTGTTGTGTGTGGTCACCTGAAATGACAACTGACGGGAAGGAAGGATATATCACCGGCTGCTGGACTTACAGGAATGCAATGTCCAGAAAATCAGTGCAATGAAAAGTCTTATTTTGGTAGTCTTTTCATTATCATCCTCATACAGAATGCAGGGGGGGGGGGGGGGGGGGGCTTTCTTAGCAGCTGGATTGATCTTGTGTGCAGTGAGCTCTGTCACTAAGTTCAAGCCGGAGAGACGTGATGTATGGAATACATATTTATTGTTACACGTCATATGAATGAAATGATTGTCATGATAATACAACAGGAGAATGGAATGGTGTTTGGCGATTAGGCCCCGGTTTGCAGGATAATCTTTCAGGAGGGAAAGAACCGCTCCGACTAAATCCCGGGGTCTAGACACTGGTGGTGGTGATAGGTAGATGGGACCGGTCTGAAGGAGGAAGGTTTAGCTTTGTCCTGGAGGAGACGGGAGGCAAGAGGGGTGGAGGCGGGTTGCGTGTGGTCACCTGAAATGACAACTGACGGAAGGAAGAGCAGGCATTTAAGGAATTTAACATGTGCAGCAATTGGCTGCTGAGGGGTGACGCCCACGCATTTAATGAGGGGGGAGAGAGCAATAGAGTGATTTGTAACGGCCCGTCCACACTACAGCTTCAAAAAAAGCTTGGAGCTGGGCGCGTCTGACGCTCGACCAACAACCAATCACATATTTACTGTGAATGTATGCAAAAATGTATGGCATATAGCTGTCTAACAGAAGTTAAATCCATTTCTCACTTATTCTGACAATGTACTTAACCCCAAATAAAAGAACCCAATAAAAAGAGTTGTTAAATAATAGTGAAGTCACGTTGTAATAACAATAACTCATCTCTCTCGAGTTTTCTTTTTGAGCTTTGCTAAAAGCCACTGTGTCAAGTGTCCATCTTGGGTTGCCGTCCGGAGTTGTCCAATATGGCGGACCATCTCGCACATGCGCAGTACCGACCGGGCAGGGGGACGGATCGGGTACTGACTGTCACTAAACGATCTGCAGCTCTGCCCGATCTGCAGTGCAAACTAATGCCTTAACTCACTTCAGCACAGGTACAAAGACTCTATTTTTCATACTGTACAAAGAATCAAGAAAGATATTTGTTTAAATAAATGAATTATTGACTTGAATACACTGATATACATTCCATTAAACAATACTAAATACTAGATCACCTACACATCAGTTAAGTTGAGGGGTTTTTCCATGCAAAAGGTTACATTTAGATGTTAACAAGCAATATGATTGTGTGAAAATGAGACCTTGTGTCTCAATGAGATCTACACCTGTATAAATAAAGGCTAAAGAAATATGCTTTTGTCAGCTTTCTAATTTCATGTATTAAAGGCAAAGATATTTAACACATAGTGAGAACTGCTACTATTTATCTCTCAATATTGTCTGTAAAAACGAGGTAAAAGTGATTCTTACAGTGAGACAACAGAGCAAGCTTCTACAGTTGCACTACGTTTTGATAACAGTTAAATATTATTTTGATAATAACATATATTTCAATGTTGATGAGCTTCATACTGTTCATTCATAATCTGATCGTCTTTGTAGCTCACTGTTGAAATTTACAAAAACATTACAATTACAAAATAATTATATCTACAGCCCCTAAACACACAAACACACCGCTTTCATAAATAACACACTTGTTCTGCAATAATATGTTTTATGTTTCCTGTCATTTTTGTTAGGAAAGGACATGCCTGAAAGACACAACATTTTCTCCTTCTCTGAGGGTCAAGAAGAACATCCAAGAGGAACATTAAAAGCTGATGTTATGAGATTTTAAGACCAGTACAGGACATTCACTAAGAAACTACTTTTATTGTGAAAACACAGTCAGCTGATCGAATGCACCTATTTCCACATCTACACTCCATCAGCTGATTATTTCTATTTGCCTCGCTTTATGAGTTTCACATCACTTGTGCCTTGTACCGCAGAGTTTGCAACGTCACAAATAAATGGGGCCAATCTTCAGTCAGATGTGAATGTGTAATCTAACATTTTCAGTAAGAATAATGGACAAAAGGAGGCAAATACAAATACAATTTATTGAAATGTGAACCAAAACTTAATCAAACATGTTTTAAATAAAAAGCACATTTGGACAGAAGGTGTAAACCTATTGTAGAGGAAACTTCTGTGTAGCAATGCAGTGGGAGTCACCGACTCAGGAAAGAGACACGGGAGGAGCTGGAGCTTCGATGTCAAACACGATGATTTATTTGGAGTTACGGCCGGAGAGATTCACATCACAAGTCACATCAGTCACGGTGAGACTGCACGGGAGAGTTGCCACGTCAATTCTGAAGAACTCTATCCCAGACCCCTGTATTTAGCTAGTTCCGAGAGCATCATCAACATGCTGCATAACAAGATAAAATCATAACACCTCTATCAGCTGACGACAACAGGCAGGAACATAGAATCATAACACCTCTATCAGCTGACGCCAACAGGCAGGAACAGGGAGACAGAACACTGAGAGCACAGCAGCCAAGGTTACGAGGTGCGTGTGCTCAGTCAGGACAGTTTGAACTGATAAACTGGGTCAAAGTTATGGGCCTTGGAAAATATTCCACAACAGTTTCTCTCTTTTTATCAATTTTGATCATCTAAAAACCTTAGTGTAATAATATTTTGTTCAATACTTAAATCAATGGGAATCTTCAGATTTGAGTGTGGACTTACACAACATCAATTACATCAATAACAATCACATTAAGATTGAAACATTCAATCACAATGATTGATACAGCCAATCATAATAGAAAAATCATCTCTCATCAGTGTTTGGATCATCTTTTGTCAAAAGCACAATAATGAACACACATAAAACACAGGTGCACAATAGCAAAAATATTTGTTTTGGGCCAAAACTGAAATTAATCCAGTACTTGAAACATCATTGTAGGTCTTTCTGTGCATGGATAATACATTAAAGAGTAGTGTTGTTAAGCCTGATTGTTGGACGATTAAGGATATTAACATTATCTGTGATAATACTAGAAATATCTTATTATTCAATACTTTATAATCTGAAAATATTAATTAATTGATTTTGTTTAGTGCGAAAGTGTAATCTGATCCGGCAAAAATATATTAATCACCACTATTCAACACATGTCTGGTCATTGGAAATATAAAAACAGTCATTAATTGTACATCTGTAAACATCCAAGATATAAAATCAATTCAAAGTTTATCTTTGTACGAGAGCTGGAAGAACATTCCTGCAGTCTTTCTGACTCATTCTCCTCCTCTCTTTATGACAAAGAGTGTCTGGTGTGTAAAGGCATCCTGACACTGTAGATTAGCACTGAGGTGCTGATTGGCTCAAACTCTTGTTCATCAGAGCGCCATATTTCAACCCCCCCAATTGCTCTGCTTTTGTGTGGCTCAATTCAGTGAGCACTGTAGTTGATCCCCCAGTGAAACGGAGGCTCATCTGCCTGCATTCCTTCTGCTATCTGCTTGAGAGCAGTGCAACTGCGTATTCCAAGTGGCGCATCCAGGTCTCCCCCCGTGATGGGAGAGGTTAGGAAGACATCTGCTCCTCCAAGAAACAAGGAACCTTGTATGAAGCCTCTGAAGCCCTCGCTCGTCCCGCAGGGTTGTCTGCCTGAGCCCACCGAGCAGAAAGGTGAAGAAGCATCCCATCTCATCAGAAAGTTGAAGATTAGAATCCTCTCATCCCGAACGACCTCGTGCCTCCTTGCCCGTGGATGGGGGTGCCCTCTGCAGCCGGAGAGTGTGACCCTCTCTCTCTGACCCTTGGCCTTCAGAGCTGTCCTAGTTATTGGGTTAACACCTGATAGGGATGTTTTACTGAGTGCAGACAACTCAAAGTAATGGATTAGCACATTATCATTTAATTACAAAAATAGGATAGGCCCCTCAGAATTATTTGGGAGCCTTCCTGACACATGCACATGCATAAATGTAAGGTTTGTGTTAGTCATTTAACATGCAAGAATCATATACTCATCAGTCCAAAGCAGAGAAATGTTATTGTAATTTAAAGGTGAGCTAGTCCCTGGATATAACCCCTTCTCAATGATTCTAAATGTTATATTAATTCACCATTTGATAAAATATTAGTTTATCAGAAATATATATTTTTCCTCTTCCATAAAACAGGTTTGAGTAATAAATGTTCCAATATAAAATCAATTACTCAATATAATTGACTCTTCCCTCCCTTTTCTTACATATGTCACATATGAAATAATAACTTAGGAGTCTATTTAAGCATGGTGTAGTTTATAATCTATTACTGGAGAAGACTCAGTATCACCTGTGTGCAGCTTGCAACAAAAAAAAAATTGTGAGAAACATATATTATGCAGGAAATGTATACAGTACCTTTGTTGAAAAACAAAGCATATCTGATTTGGGAGGAAAAGCTTCATCCCCCTTAACATCTGAGTTATTACTGATGCATAGCATGAATGATAGTGGGTGTCTGAGGGTGTTATTACTGAGAAATGTCAAACAAATTCAAAACCTTACATTTGAAAACAGGTTTGCATTCCTCCACTTAAGGTGACGTTATCATTGGAAACAATGAAAGCTAATTGTTTTGACGTAGAATCTATCAATTGAATCGTTAGAGCAGAACAGAATGCTCGTATTGTAGCCTGAGTACCGTGCAGCCTCTAGTTTTTACCAGGTGGACACATTGTCTATATAATGTGAATACATGTAGAACTAAGAAGCCCCTGACATTAGGCCTATTTTAAAAATAGTAGGGGCCTTTAATAGCTTGCCAACTTACAGGCATCCTCTGCATAGCAGTATGAATAGCCTTAAAAAAACAACCCACTCTGCGGTAACGAGAGTCATGTATCTGAACCAAATGCCCTAAGTGAAGCCGTTAGTCCCATCTGACTGACCCAAGGGTTAGTGCTGGTGTGCCAGGGAGGCTTCCAGGTGTTCAAAGCAGATGACAAGCTTTCTGTTCATTGCTCGGTGGGGGGAGCAGACCCACGTGAGACAGTATCAACGGCTGTAATGTTCAGTTTGAGGAGCGTCATTCTCTCTGGGAGCAGGAAATGGTGTCCATTCTCGGACCAGACCATTAATGTCATGTAGAGCAGCCATAGCATCTATGTGACTGCACTCAGCCGGACTGTAGCAGGGTAGAACTGGGTGACTCTTATGGCGCGTTTCCACTGCAGGCCTCGCTCGGCCTTGCTCGGTTTGGTTAGGCCTTATTAGGCCCGGCTCACTTTAATGCTGCGCTTCCATTACAGTTTAGGAACTGGGGTAGTTACTATAGTAACGCAGTGTAGGCGGAGCCGTGACGTCATCTTCAATGAGAGCCCCAGAAAAACAACACAGCCGTTAGCTTTTAGCACTCAGAGCTCACAGCTCTTCATATCTGTTCAGAAACTAGACAAAAGTTAAACAAGTACAAACCACAGACTGGCTGTGTCATGGCGAATACAGTCGCTGGTTTATTTATGTCTGTATAGGCCGTTGTTGTGAGTGTGGACGGTCGGAGCATATATAACATTAGCTTAGACAAGCTCCATTTAGAAAACAAGCATTTTAAAAGGGTTTTCCCCTGCCGTCTGTCTGCAGACTTGTCAAAGCATTAATTCATGGTTTTTACTAACCGGTATCATTATGTTGTTACTTCGGCATCATTTTGAAACGTGTATTACAATTAAATCACGGTCAAATATGTTCATCTTGTTGTAGTTGTAGCCCCCTTGCCACCGATTCTCTCTCTAGTTTAGCATACTCAGCCCGACTTAGCCTGGTTGTTCCTGGCCCTAGAACCACGATTTAGTCGGGCCAGAAAAAAGGTGAAAACGTAGCCCCGGGCCAAAACTAGGCCAAGTGGAAACGCAACCAAAAACGGGCCCCGCACGGCTCGGCACGCTTAAAGCGAGCTACCCGCTGCAGTGGAAACGTGCCATTAGTGAAGCCGTCCAAGGCCATAGACTAAATGGAACCACGTACCAACAAAAGGGACACAAGGTCATCAATGTCTCTCTTTACCATTGGCCTAATTGCACAACAAATGAGTGGGGGAAAAAATGTGGAACACTAATCCATCATGTGAAATGTTGAGTTAATCTAAATAATTACTTATGGGTTGAAATCAAATTAACATTAACATTAGAACTAAAGTCAGTCAAAATTGGACTTGCACGGATCAGAATCTAAGCAATACACCATTTTCTCCGGTCTGTAATGAAAAGGATAACAAGAGTAGGTACATTACAGGAGTGTTAAAACACCCAAACATGCACACGTATCTTATTCTAGTAGAGATTAGAGGACAAGGTCTAATGTTGTGAATAAAATTACTAAGTCAAAGTTATTTTATTTATTCTATGTTATGTACCACATTTAATTTAATAATTAATCTTGAATTACTAATAACTTTAAAGAAGGCAACAATTTACAATTTGGATAAGGTGAACACTTATCCAAAGTGTGTGTGTGTGTGTGTGTGTGTGTGTGTGTGTGTGTGTGTGTGTGTGTGTGTGTGTGTGTGTGTGTGTGTGTGTGTGTGTGTGTGTGTGTGTGTGTGGTGTGTGTGTGTGTGTGTGTGTGTGTGTGTGTGTGTGTGTGTGTGTGTGTTGTGTGTGTGTGTGTGTGTGTGTGTGTGTGGTGTGTGTGTGTGTGTGTGTGTGTGTGCTTGTCTGCCCAAGGTTAATGTTATGAGAACCAATATGATGCTTAGATTAAACTCGAAGGAAGCTAGATTGGAGCATTTTAACTAAATCAAAACCCTTGCACATTAATTAAATACATTTGACATTTAGCTCGAGCTGGGTTCAAGACTTTTCTTCATGGTATTTAAAATTGGGCTCAACTAGAACCCCTGGATTTGGCTTGCAACACAAAGTGATACTGATCTCTGTAGGACTTGGAAGTGTCATGATTCAAAGTGTGGGCCTGTGAAAGAGAGGCCCTTGGAAAACAGCATCTATTTTTTTTAACTGTAATTACTTATTTTAAAGAGATTGCAACATTATACTTTTTAAAGAATTGCTCAATTAATTTAACACATTTATTATGCACACAATAAAAACTTCAACAAATATATTGATCCTGGCTTAACCAGCGACCTTTACTCTGTTGTTCATAAGCTCGGTTCAGAAAACTTGTCAGTAGTTTAACAACTATTTTAATTTTAGTAATGTCTATGGAGACCAATTGGTTGATACGAGAAATAATTTGAAGCAGTTTAATAAAGAATGTTAAACTATTTTTAAAACTGTAACTGAACTTCAACTTATATTAATTATCTGATTCCAGTGGCCAGTTGGAACAGATAATCAACAAAGTTTCCATTTTGCAGCAACAGCACAAAAGGTTTCAACAACAATTAGTATTATGTCTGAGTCTAGTTCTGTCTTATCTGCTTTGTTTCGGAATGTGTTCAATACATTACGTTTTTATTCATTATTACCATACAATACATAGATTAAGAATAAATTAAACAAATAATACAACATTGACCTAAAAAAACAGATTTTTGCAACCCTGACCTCCTCAGGCAGGTCTTTACGACCAGCAGTGATGCCTCTGAGGGTCTCAGGGCACAGGACGGGGCCTAGGGTTTATACAAGGTCACAAAGATATCTTAACATACCAGCAATACCATTTAAGAATGGATTCTTAAAGCAATATAATCTTCTTTTCTTCTTACACCTACAGCGCACACCCTGAACAGTGAGCTTCTTGTTTACATGTTCCTCTGTACACTCAGATGCAGGACATAAAAACACTCTTTTGCTATTTATTTTCATTTTGCAGCACATTTATACTACCAGAATTTTGCTTTACATCTTTATATTATTTATTTTTCTCAAGTCATTTACTTTTGGTGGGATAACTAAAGTTTAGTTCATTTTACCCTGTCGATTCATTATTAGTTGTTACAAAACATACACAAGACGGCGGGTAGACAAACCAATATAGACCCCCCATACAAACAATTAGACAAATAAAACATGAACTCGTAATAAATACCAGCGTGACAGCAAAGCTCATCCAGCTCAATTTAGTCCGAATTAAGAGGTTTCAGAGGGGGTAGGGAATTATCTCTAGTGGGGCGCCTTGTCTCGCGCGTCCACCCTTGTATACAAGTGCTAAGATCGTGCCTGAAGATCGTCCAAAATCGATAACTAGCTTATCCTCTTGCGACAACCACTACTCCATCAGTGGCGCTATGAACCCCCGACCAGGAGAACATAGACATTTTTCCGCTACCCTTTCTCTCCAAAAACAGCCCAGTTAACTGTAGTCCTACTCGACCAGCCTATACACTTGCTATCGAGTTCATCACAACGATGAAACACAGTTTTGTCTACACTTTGCTTGCCACTGCCCACCCGTGATCAATTAGCCTATAATTTTATGTATGCACCCCGGACCGGCACCAGTTCCTCCAGCAACGTAGAGAACTGTGGCACATCAGGTGATGCACGCACCTCACGCTGCCCCGTCTTACCAGCACGTAGAAGATGGTCACAAACAACGAGTGCTTTTAGACCATCTCGTTTTTAATAGAGACGGCGGTGGTGTGAGTTTAAAGCTATAGACAAAAAGCTGTGACTTTCTCCCTCTCAGCTGCACAGCTCCAGCCACCCAAACACAGGGAGGTATTTACACACACACCCACGGCTGCTGCTGGAGCCGTGCTCACAGAGGCGATAGGAGTAATATCTCTGGCTGCTTATTTTCAACTTGCTGTGTTGGCCGCTGAAACCCCCAGAATTCGGCGATTTGTCCAAAACAAATCTTTACATTGCTTTCACACAGAAGCTCCACTTCACTGATGCCTTTCTTTAAGGTCTCTCTAAACATGAGCTGTGTAGAGACAATCAGCCAGGACTGAGTCCCCAGACACTGATCCCCTGGGTTTATTATCCCCAAATGTTCATTAACCAAAAACGAAACACAGCCGCTCAGTTTCACAGGTAATTTTAGGATACCGTCAATCACAGATTCTGGTAAGGCAATGTCCAAATGTAGATTTGAAATTACACTTACCAGCTCTGAAGATTTGTTGATATCCTGCTGACAACGCCAATTTGTAAGGGAAACTTCTGTGTAGCAATGCAGTGGGAGTCACCGACTCAGGAAAGAGACACGGGAGGAGCAGGAGCTTCGATGTCAAACACTGATGATTTATTTGCAGTTACGGCCGGAGAGATTCACATCACAAGTCACATCAGTCACGGTGACACTGCACAGGAGAGTTGCCACGTCAATTCTGAAGACCTCTATCCCAGACCCATGTATTTAGCTAGTTCCGAGAGCATCATCAACATGCTGCATAACAAGATAAAATCATAACACCTCTATCAGCTGACGTCAACAGGCAGGAACATAAAATCATAACACCTCTATCAGCTGACGTCAACAGGCAGGAACATAGAATCATAACACCTCTATCAGCTGACGCCAACAGGCAGGAACAGGGAGACAGAACACTGAGAGCACAGCAGCCAAGGTTACGAGGTGCGTGTGCTCAGTCAGGACAGTTTGAACTGATAAACTGGGTCAAAATTATGGGCCTTGGAAAATATTCCACAACACCTATTAAATGTATAAGTAAACACATTTAGTCCAATAACGTGACAGACTAGGCCTGTGCAGTTGGTATCAGCTGTGCCCAGCATGGGCTCCTCCATCAGGCCTGGTCCTCCTCGCAGAGGAAAGACCCTCAGTCCTCTCCAAACCAACAGACAGGATGTCCATCACACGGAGGTTTCTCCCTGAAGTCTCAGCAGCTCTCTGGACACCACGCTGTCTCAATCCGTCCACACTGAATATGAGAGGGGAAAAATGAAAATATTAAATGCTTTGGACAATAAGAAATAGAAAGTTGACTGTTGAGTTGCTCAGTTATTTTTAGATTGTCAATACTATTACTGTATAACTAATATCTCAGGTTAAGAGACACATTCAAATAAAGATTGGTCTTTAAATACATGTTGTCTTTTGAATTGTTTGTCTAAAGTCAAGGATCTAGAACTGGTACTTAGTTTTAATGATACAGTCTGGTTATTATGCTGTTTGGAGGAGGCATCACAGGTAAGAGCACTAACTAGCTACCATGTACCTTAGCTTGACTTAAATGTATTAAACGTGTAATTAAGTGATATCAAAATATAAATAACTAATGTCATGCAAACATATTAATATTTGCTTGATTCCAGTGTTGAATTTAGCACAATTGCATACAAACGTTAAGGGGTTTTAAGATTCTGAAGTATTATGCTAAAAACTCAATAACTTATTTAAGATTATTATTTATAGTTTTGCTGAATAGTTTCATGTCCGCTTACCTTAGAAACGTAAAATGCGACGGCAGTGTGCAGATGGGGAGCATGTTAGCTTAGCTTGGTAGCTTCAGCTAGCACTGGAACTTCCAGCTCGGTGGCAGCAGGTCCCGCCTCGGCTCCGCCTCTTTGCCCTTATTTGGAGCAGGCTGGAACAGGCGGGAGTTGAACTCTGACGTCACTGTCGAGCCGTTAGTGGCCGACTCCGCCTACTAAGGGCTTCTCTGCAACTCTGCAGAATCCTATGGGTGACGTCACGGACCCTACGTCCATTTATATATACAGTCTATGGTAGTGAACATGTCACGTGATTTGAAGCAGTTGCTGCTTCGGACGTCATATGTCACGTGATTTGAAGCAAGCTTCGAGGCACTGCTTCTATGGAATAGAAAGTCCAGGGTTGAAGCTCCATTCGAAGCTTCAGTGTCAAACTGCCATCACTAAAGTAGCTAGCACGTTAGTTAGCATTACAGCCTTAGCCATGTCATTTTTATTAGCCTTAACATGAAGTAACATTAAGTAACCCAACATGTTAAACAGTAAGAGTAGTAGTCATATTTCATGAACCCTTTGAAGAGTACTGTCACCGGTGTGATCATTCTATAATACACAATTTAAGCCCGGGGGAGAAATGCTAACGCTACATTAGCACTACTTCACGCTATCTGCACAAATGGTTGACATTAAACATTAAAAAGACCAGGCAGTTCAGAGAGAATCAAAGGAAGGCAGGCAGGCAGCTTTGCAGTGGCGGATTTAGGATTGTAGGAGATCCGGGGCTTAGCCCAGGAGTCGTTGGGTTGGGATGGGGGGGTGCAGGGGTACAGTGCTATTTTGTATAAGTGGGGGGTGGACCGAACATCCCTTAGGGGGGTCGTCGCCTCCTCTCGAGGGGTCCGGGGGCATGCTCCCCTGGGAAGATTTTTTTTTAAATATTGAAGTTGAAAGCATCAATCTGGTGCACTTGGAGAGCAACATTAACCCTACCTTAATAACACCTGAAAGCGGACAAAAGGCACTGGAGAACACTCATTAACACCCTTTAATGAAGCAAACTAATGCCTTAACTCACTCAAATAGTCGTTTACTTATTAAGGTGAAACGAATGTTTTAAAAAGTGTTTTAAAGGATGTGGATAGTCTCACCTTGATTCTGGCGCATTGCTTATCGTTTTATAGATCTATTCTCATCCACCATCTTTGTTTGTGACGTAAAGAGTATAAGAGTCACGTTTCTGAATCGGACACTCTGAGTGGATGCAGTCACAGCCAATCGGAGTCTGATTCAGAGGGTTGCCTGTCAGTTCTGTTGTTATGTGTACTGAAACGAGAGCCGGTATAATTCCACGCGCGAAAATAAAATAAAAATTGGAATACGTTATTTTAGTGTCTTAAAAGTAGACTGATATGAAGGGTTAACATTACATCTTAGGATAATTTTTAGTCATGTTCTGTATACATACTAACATATAAGGGTATACGTAGTGTGGTTACTCCATGTTTACTAGCTATAACGTTACATCACTCTTTTTCACTTCTTACTCAGTCAGCCAGAGTGCAGATATCACCATTAGATTCACAAACCTGAAACATCATCCATTTCTTGACTGCTGGTGATGACATTGTTGTCAGCTGCTAATACTGCTGCTGCTGCAGCTTGTGGCGCCTGCTTCGATGACAATAACTTTCTGATATCCATAACTGTATAGGCTATTAGCTTAAAACTCGTCAGGCACTAGGAAGGATCACTTCTTCTTCAGGGCAGGCTACGCAGTACGCAGGCTAATGTCCCACAGTGGCTGCCTCTCTGGTGGACTCTGGTAATGCACATTACTCCCGAGACGTTTTAAAAAAAAAAGTGAAACATCCGGGGCTTTTCAGAAAACATCCGGGGCTTGAGCCCAAGTAGCCACCCCCTACCGCCGCCACTGCAGCTTTGCATGAAATTCTTCTGGACGCAGGGCCGTTTCTTCCTATAGGCGGACTATGCGGGGGCATAGGGCCCCCGCGGCCACTAGGGGGCCCCCAAGCTGAACGTTTTTTTTTATTCATCCGAAAAACAAAGAAAGTTTAATTCATACACACAAAGATGAACAAAATTAGTAGAAGCGGGAGGGCTGAAGCATAGCTTGTGGAAAGTAGCCCTCCCGTGCATCATCCTAATACAGCGGCATTATTGCGTCAAAAAGGTATAGAAATGAAGGAGTACAAAGAAATAAAGAAAACAGAAGAAAAAATTAAATAAAGGTTAGGGCAGGAAAACAATAAATGAAAACTAGATATAGGGTCATTTTCTGCACATGTCACTAGCAGTTTCAACTATCTTTCAAATCAAATACTATATATAAATATATACATAGGTACACATGTACTTGGCAAATGAAAAATAATAATAATAATATATGCATAATTGCATATAAACATTGTGAACACTTATTTTCAAGTGACTTTTTTTACATTCGTATGTTCACGCTGTGGTTTGGAACTGCTTTTGAATGTTATTAGGCATTTTGTTATGGAAAATGTTGTGCATAATCAGTACTGTTTTAAGCTGTACTATGTCAACACATTTTAATATATTGAGTTGTTTTAGATATGTGTTCATATTTACCAACACCACAGACTATTCGTAATACTTTATTTTGGGATGTTATTATTTTTTCTAGATTTGTTGAGTATGTGTTTCCCCTTATTTCGGAGCAGTAGTAAAGGTAAGGGAGAAATAGACTGTTATAAAGAGTATTTTTCTTCAAGAATGTTCTTAGTATGATACAAAATACCTATTGTTTTTGACAGTTTAGTCTGTACATAATTTATATGGTACTTCCAATTGAGTTTTTCGTCAACAAGCAGCCCTAAAAATGTACATGCACAAACTTTTTCCATCTCAGTATTGCAAATCCGTATAATGCAGTCATTTCTACTCTCAGACTTTGTATTGAATAACATGTCATTTGTTTTGGCCACATTAAGGGATAATCTATTAACTGCAAACCAGTTACATAGTATTTCTAATTCTGCATTCACAATTTTAACAAGATCACCAAGATTATGATGGGAGCAGAGAATTCAAAGTTCAGGTTCAACCTCAATATATTTGGGGAGAATTCAAATGAGCCGTCTTTATTTGTAGACAGCCAAGCCCCCTCCTGTGTTCGGTGAAGCATTATATGCTTACACATCCAATGTAGGATATAAACACGACTAAACTGCAATGATAGCAAAGCTGTGGCTTGTGTTTTTGGGGTAATAAAGTCCAAATCATTGTTGGGCTGTCAGCCAATGAGTGACGTCTGAGGAAGATGAAAAATGTAAATTAAACATTGTTGAGAAAATGCTGCATCTCTTGCATTTATTGACATAGAGGAGCCTTATTGTTTACCTTTTTAATATCATTTTTTGTAATATTCAATTGCTTGGTTTTCGTGAAATTAGCCTGTTTTCCTATTAAAGTGTAACAGATTGATGCATCTCCACAGATCATCTGAAAGGCTTCGGAATCCCCCCCTTTGTAGTTAAAAAACTGTAAAAACTAGGGCCCCCAAACAGCATCTTGCATAGGGCCCCCAAAAAGCTAGAAACGGCCCAGTGTTTCATTGTGGTGATAGTGAGGGTAGTCAATCCTTTTGTTGACAAGACAGTAGTGACGGCCATCTTGGTGACGTGTGTTGTTCTGCTCGACCGGAGATGTAGTTCATTGAGCGTTTCACACAAACAAATGTGTTACTTCACAGTTTTACGACACATCATATGTGTAATTTGTGGCACAATTCAAACGGGATCGAAAGATAATCTTTCTCTCTCCATTGACTTCAATACAGAATTTTTCCGAAATAAGGTCCCATGGAGGTCCATCGGAAGGGGAGGGACTTCGCCACTATAATCATATAATCCGTTCTTATTGTGCATCCATGGGTAAAGGTAAAACTCATGTACTGAACACATAACATGAATGTGACGGGCGGTGCGGTCCCGTGGGTTGGATGCGCGTTCATAATGCTGGGGAAAATAATTTCAGAATAACGTTATTAGCACATTTTACAACTTGAGGACCGAATGGTTTTAATAAGGGCCATACAAACGTTCATACTGGGTAGTTTATTTTGTTTAAAAAAACGTATCCAACGATTTACAGACGTCTCTTTCCCGATGTTAGTCAATGGGAAAAAGTGTTTCCGGGCCCAGGGACTGATAGGGAAGTGTAGTACCGCCGTTTGGCCATAACAAATATTTTCCTCAGAGAGTCCGGAGCACTTCCTGGGGGCTTGTGGTGGAGGGGTTACAACATTTCAGTTCCTGCTTCATTGTATGATTAAATATCCAACAGCACCTGAAGGCAGCACAAGCATTTCCATACAATGGTGTTCAGATTCAGCTAGCAGTTCTTTAAAGGTCCCCTATTATGCAAAATGCACTTTTTGTTGTCTTTTACACATGAATATGTGTCCCCGGTGTGTCAGGGAACTCACGAAGTGTCAGAAAACAAAACCCTCTCTCTTTTCCTCCGTACCCTCATCTCTAAAAACGGGGGAACAACGGAGCTGATCCAGATTTGCTGCCAATATGACGTAATATCTGAAATTTGGGCTGGCTTTACACCCATGGCCCTATCAGAAACTTCGCAATCTGAAACAATGTGCAACGTGTTTTGGAAGTAATATGGTCTTTGTTTACATTAGCAAGCATCGCTAACAGTCAGAGCTAACCTGTACTGGAGAGAACATATTTAAAGAAGCCGGATATAGGCAAGGCAAGTTTATTTATATATATATAAAAGAAACTCACCTTGTGGTAAACCCGCAAGAGAGAAAGAGTTTGAGCTCCATACTCTTTCAGAAATAATCCTTGATGTGGTTTGGAACATGATATGGCGTTTAATCACGGCAGATTTCCAGACCCAGAATCAGCGTTTCTCTAACAGGGCTGAAATAGAGGGCTATGAGGCATGGCTAGACACTTCAGAGACATGTTTTTTATATATCTGAGACCTATAATATATTCATAGAAATTGTATAATAGGAGACCTTTAACCCT
This sequence comes from Harpagifer antarcticus, assembly GCA_902827135.1. Taxonomy (NCBI): domain Eukaryota; kingdom Metazoa; phylum Chordata; class Actinopteri; order Perciformes; family Harpagiferidae; genus Harpagifer; species Harpagifer antarcticus. The sequence goes on along the minus strand of CADEHL010000883.1, from coordinate 3,026,772 downwards.
TGTATGGTGTTCGGGTCTGTGGGACCCGTTTTCATTATTTAGCTAAAGAAAAATTATATGATAAATGATTTCTTCAAACTCACATTCAATGGCCTTGCCTCATTTTCTGTGAAGAACATATATCAGAATGCCCCTGACATTCCCGCACAAGGTTGCAACATTGTTGATAAATTCAAGCATGGACACCTGTCTGCACTCACATTCCACACATTCATTAGGTTTTGCGGGAACCAATCTTTATTTTTTTCACACTCTATCCAAGCTGCAAATTTGGGGCGAGACACAATAAATAAAGCTTCGCCAGTTTGGGTCCTTATCACAACTGATCAAGATGGCCAAAAGATTCTCTGCTCCGAGGGCCTTGCAAATGATTTTGGAAGAGAGTGAACCATTTGATGATGATGTAGAGGCTTCAGAATGTGAGGATCACATTTCTGAGAATTCTGACAGTGACTTTGAAGAAGAGGATGAGATTGAGCATCAGCTAGTTACAAAGAAAGGACGAGCCACAGGACCAGCCGGTCAGCGGGCAGAAACACGAGTAGCACTTTAATTCATTAATGTGATCTAACAAATGTAAAAGAGCAAATATTAACAATATATGCTTTTTATATTGCTTGTAATTGAGATGAACTAAACATCTGTTGAGTATTTTAACATAAAATAGTTTGATTGTGTTGAATTGAAACCCAAAAAGGCAGCGGGTCCACCAGAACCACGAACACTGGCTGAGTAACATATATATTAAAGTTAGACGTAGTGCCTGCATATTCTACTTGGTTTTCATTTAGGCTACTGTCATTCTTTTTATTAAATTCTCATTCTTTTTGTTTTTTATTGCATATAGAGATGGACCCCTGATTTAAAAAATAATACTGTGTTTTACTTTAGTTCAAGTTCTTAACTAAAACAGCAGTTGTATACTATAGTATTCTGTAGGCCTTGCCTTAAAGGTGGGATAGGTACGTTTGAGAAACCGGCTCGAGATACACTTGTTATATTCCATGGAATGCTCTTAACATCCCGATAGCAATGAATATCTTAAGTGCTTTGACAAAAAATCCATAAAAAAATGTCATCTGTGGAAGCCGTAGTGCTGTAAAAAGCACGACCAATCATCTGAGCCGGCCCAGCTAAAGTAACTGGATGGCCTACCTACCTAAACTTATCTTGTGCCCTCATTGGTCATGTGCGCGTTCGTGTGTGTTGGAGGGGCTCTGTAGGGAAGTGGCAGATTTTGTCCGGCTGTGTATTTACAAATTCTAGCGCACTCGAGCTGGTTTCTCCAAAGTTACCTACCCCACCTTTAAGATGATACATTGTCCTGTTGTCTTATGAAACAACTTATTTTCTCCTTTATTGATTTGCTTAGCATTTGATATTGAGGTATCCTAAAGTAACGGAAAGTAATCAGATTACATTACTTTTATATTGTTATACTTCGATAACATTACTGATAACATTGTTTTACATCAAACTGTGATATTACCAGTTATTTGATGGTTAATGGAAATAGTCATATTCAGTTGACATTATTCAACTCAGATTTGTATGATTATGTTTATGATAATGCTGGGAACTAGACAAGGTGGAAAGTATCTGACTGAATGTACTTGTATCTCAATGTCTAATGGCTTCTTGTATTCCAAAGGTAAAAACTAGCAGGAGAAGCTGAACCTGTTTTTGTGAATTGAAAATGAAATCCTGTTGATCGTCTGGAGGAGTTTTGCTCCTCTGTCTAGGACTGTATACATTTGTACTGTTGTAATATATTCATCCATTAAAGTTTACCAGACTAGACATGTCAAATGTGTGTGCTATTTAATTGTGTGTATGTGTATATATATATTTGCATTTTTGTGATGGTGAGAAACAGCATTTTGGTCTCCCTGTTTGAAACACTCAGAAATGTACGATAAAGTTGACTGACTTGAAAGCCAAAAAGGAACATCCAGCGGACGAGCAGACAGACAGTGAGGCCAAATGGTTAGCCATCTTTATTATGAAACAATATTGGGAGCAGATCAAACAGCTGTTACATGGTGGTGTTTGGGCCACTGCAGTCCCTTCCCGTGTCCCACCCCCCTCCCCCCCGGCAGCCAGCCCTCTCCCAGCTGCCCGATACTAGGACTGCCACCAGGAGCTGAGCTTCATTCCAGCCGAGTGCATCCTCCTCCAGCTCCTCCACCCCCCCCTCAGACAAGTGATGTCCTTCACAGCAGGGCAGTTGGTTGCCGTATGGAAAAGGTGACAGGGTGGTTATATTGGGGGAATATGTGAGAAGGATTCAAATTAACAACCCTCCCACGTTACCAATTTTAAATATCATGTGCCAATCAAAACAATTTAGAGGGGAGAAAGAATGATGAATATGGGAAAGAAAAGAACAATAGCCATTGGTCTGGCTGTTAAGCGTTTTAACGGCATGGTGCCTCTCTCCTGTGTTTCCTGTCCAATGTGGGGATAGAAGATAACTGCATGTTTGGAAACCAATGATGTTTCTTCAACACACCGGTATCTTCTGAAGCACTTTCAGCTATAACAGATCAATGAATGTATGGCCTGCCACTGTTTGTTGGGGGTGGGGTGGTGAGGGATTGTCCCGTAGAGTACAGTGCAAGTCTAGAAGCAGTGGAGGTGAGTAAGGGAACACTTTGAACGTCCTAGCTACAGCATCTCTTCTGTCTGTCACCTTTGTGTTTTAAGCCTAAAATATTATCAAGGGTGGGGCAAAAGAAAAAGACGACAAGTAATCAACCTGTTTTACCAAAAATAAGATACTTCAGAAAAACCACGTCTAAGTGATCATCTATTTAACACAGGAGTTGTTTATATAGAGGAAAATCAAACTTTAACAGATTACTCCGTATCACCATCTAACTCTTCATCTGAACTTCATGTTCCCTTAGCTATTTTTTCCCCATTAAGAAAAGAGTCAAAAGTTAGAAATGGTCTGGAGAGTTATGGCCGAGGAGGAAGAGGAGGAGGGAGGGGAGGAGGCTGTCTGATCCACAGAGAGTCCTGGATGGGGGGGGCGGTGAGGCTGCCACTGCTGGGCGGCTCCTGGACTGCAGGGAGGACCGGTGAGGTGGGGGGGGGGGGGGGGGGGGGGGTGAGGGGAAGAGAGCAGGGAGGTGAGAGGAAGATCTGTGTTTGGTTGGGCAGGTGAGATAGGAGGAGGGGGGGAGAAAGAGGAGACAGAGAGAGGGCTACACGCTCGTCAGGTCATCAGTCCATTGGCCGCTTTTCTCCGTGTTTCTTTGTAAACTCTTCTGCGTTCTTCAAGAATTTTTTCCGGTCCTTTGAGTATTCTTCTGCTAGGTCCGCCCTTAGAGGATGCTCCGGCTGGGGGTCGTTCACCAGCGCGATGAGGGACTGAATCACTGAAAGACACACAGCCCAGGACAGCAGCTTAGAGTCGTACAGTGCTATGCTCTCAGTGTTTCATTATTGTAATGAACACCGATTTTTATGTGCCCTTTTATAATGTGTTGGAAGATTTGTTCAATAAAGTTTAAAAAATAAACGTACAGTGCTTCTCCCAACAACACTACGGTCCAGTGGTACTGTACTTAAGTATGATTTTGAGGTACTTGTACTTTACATTGTTTTGCTACTTTGTACTTCTACTCCACTACAGTTCAGAGGTAAATGGTTTTTACTCCACTACATGTATGTATTACCTTCAGTTACTTTACAGATGTGGATGAATGATGTGAAATATAATCGAGTCTTAAATCAGACTTTAGTTCCACCTGGAGTAAATTCACAAGCTACCCGTTGCGTCTCAAATTGTATATATAAAAAAATAAAAAAAATGTTTTTGATTCCCTGCACAGGGGGAATACAAAATATTGGTGTACTGCACACAAAATCTCAGTCGGTACTTCCCTACAACATTTTTATTTATTTTTTTAAATCAAGGGAGTAACTCTGCCAAGCGCCAGCGCTTTGAAAATGATAATCAGAGCATTGAGTGTAGACCTTATCGGGAGCTTTTGTCTTGGAACTTCCTGTCATTTCTCAACTTTCGGTCACAATTCCAAACTGAAGGTGGAGGGTGTAAAAAAAAGCAGCAAGATATGGGGCAAACTCCTTTCGGACTTTTGTAACTGTAGTTTAGAATAAGCATATTTTTAAAAATATATATATATTTATAATATTTATAATTTAATGTAAATATTTAAAAAACGTTACAATCATGAATGTCAATTTTTTTTGGCTAGACACAGGATATGAGTAAAAAAAGAAGAAGAAATGTAACCGTCACGTTTTTTTCATCTGTATGAAAATGTAAAATGTCTTTCTTGTTTAGTGCTGGAACACTGTAAATGTTCCTGCTGCTGGCCAATAAAGGATTTCTCATTCCGATTGATTGCCAGACTTAGAAACCAATCATTAAAATCAAAGTTTAAACCTTCTTATTTACTTTTGGATATTAAGCTTTAACGTTAGGCTCAAGCCTCCAGTACCTGTGCACTTTATTTTTCTTGTGAACTTTCTTTCTAATCTTACATCAGTCAATATGGTGATGTCAGTAATATTATTCATTTAATGGACATATTACATTTGTTTTAAGTGAGAAATAATTTATATATGTGACAAAACAACACTTGATGCTCTAGAAATAACATTTACTTTTATTGAACTTGAAAATTAATTATCCTGTTCTGCATTAACTACTTTTTCAAATAATTTATTATGAAAAACGTAAAAATATAAGAATATTGATAAAGAATTAGGTGTTAGACCCTCCAGAAAAACGGATAAGTTACCGCATAATCAGCAAAAGGGCGCATATTTACTAAAAGGGCGCATATTTATTAAAAGGCCGCATAACCCCCCCCTTTTTCCACACAAAGTTGAGGGAAAAAAAGTTAACTCGTCTTGACGTGAAGTAGTGTTAATTTCGTCAGGTATTTTTTCATTTAGTTTTAGTCCCGTGTTAAATTTCCTTTTTAGTTTTAGTCATATTTAGTCACCTTCATCCTGTTTTTATTTAGTAAAGTTTTAGTCGACTAGTCTTTTTTAGTCATCAGATTATATAGAACATTTCAAGCTAGTCTAGCCAAAATTAATAATTTGTCATTGTGAACGTATTTCACAATAAGATTATATCTTGTCCTTATTTGATGAAAAACACAGGTTGAATGATTAAGAAAGCAGCTTTGCAGAGAGTATCTGGTCAGGTGTGTGGTGTTTTTACCAGCTGTGTTATGGCCACATTGCTTCCCTTCAGATAAAACAATGCATTCGCTTTTTTTCTCCGCCTCATTGTAGCGAAAATGGGCCCAAATATCACAACGTTTCTTTCTCCCAAGCAGTGGTGGCTTTAGACTTTTTCGTTGTCAGTCATTTTGACGGACAGGATCGTAACATTTCCGTCATAATCCATTATTAATGGGGGGGGGGGGGGGGTCTTCGGTTAACGCGAGTGCGACCACTGCTCCCAAGCCCTGTTGTTGCCATTTTATTTTCTGTTAAATAAGGTTAGTTAGACCATGAGTTAGACCCGAGTCTTCCTGACAGTTCACAGTGTGCCGCTGCCCGGTGTAATTCAAATGTGCCGCCGCGCGCATCACAGACACACAGCTGCTGCCCTGCCGCAGCACCGGAAATGGAACTGCTGGGAGAAAAACTGACTATCAGAGATGTAACGTTATCTTTGATAATATTTCTTCTCCTCATTTTTCGTCAACGAAAGTAAAGAGAGATTTTGGCATAGTTTTCGTCAACGATATTGCATGATGATTTCGTTACAGTTATTGTTTACTGCCGTCGGTGCCGTCTCGTCATCGTCTCGTTTTCGTCATGGAAAAAAAGGTCGTTGACGAACATATTTCGTCATAGTTTTAGTCAACGAAATTAACACTAACGTGAAGTGATGATGACGCGACGTCATCAGCTCACACATCACAGAAGGTAAACACCGTAGAGTGAACATGTGGAGCTCACATGAGAGAGAAAACACCAAGATGAAAAAATCTAATCCATCTCATTTACCGACGAACATTTCTGCTAAAGACCGGGCAAAGCAGTACCCCGATGTCTTGCACGAAAGTGGGGGGAAACTATTCTGCACCCCGTGCAACTGTGTTGGAGCATAAGAGAAATTCGACGGTGACGACCCACTTTGATTCATTCAAACATTCGAAAATGCTTTCTGCTGCTGCGGACAAGAAAGCCAAACAACTCACGTTCACCGAGGCATCAACCTCCAAAACTCTTTCGAGGGCTACAAGAAACGAGGTGAGATGCCTACAAGATTGAAGCTGGTCAGATAACGAACGAGTAAATGAAAACAGAATGAGGCGGAGATGTGTGTGTGTGTATGTGTGTGTGAGAGTGTGATTAAAATATCCCAATTGCTTTTACAATAAATAAACATTGAATGTGTTTAATTGAATAGTAAAGGGGTTTAACGTTAGTGGCAGGTTGTGTGTGAGAGAATAAATAAGACAGCCCAATATCCAATTTTTTTGTGTGCATATTTCTCAACTTCCCGTAATTTCACCACATAAAAACCCTGCATGTTTAACCTGTTAAACTCGAGCCTGTTTTTCAGGTTTCAGGCTCGAAAATGACATTCCCAGAACAAATGTCCATATCTTCCCTTCTAAAAGGGTTAAATTAATAATCTTTTTTCTCAAAGTAATGACAAACCTGTGAGTTGGATGTAGAAAAGTCAGATTCAAGATAGATGTTTTTTTATATTAAATAAAATTCAGATTGAACATAGTAAAAAAACTGTAAATTATAGTGTCCGTCCAAAAAATATTTTGTACTTATAGTGAAAAGTAACCTTGGATGAAGGCAAGGTAGACTAAAAGCTTTAGGAATCCAAAGTACAACATATACTAAGTACCCTGTATCAAGATTGATGCTAAACAAGTGAAATCTGACCTTTTTAGACAGATTTAGCAAAAAAAACCTCTTCTGGGGCCATTTGGGTGGATTTTCCATATCTCTGGCCCCCCTTGCTGGATTTTGACATGTGACATCTCTTCCTGACCGTCAGAGCCAATGGAATCAAGGGGAACTCCCACATAGTCCTTATTTGGTAATGTGTGTGTGTGTGTGTGTGAGTGAGACTGCCCCATAGCCTAGACGGAAGCAGCAGCCACTCTGGTGGCTACCATTAGCAGCTAACTTTTGCTCTCCGATTTTTACATTAAAATATTTTTTTTATACAGAGGCGTTAAAAACCTATAGATTAACCGATTCAGCCACGTTTTTTCTCGTTTTAATGCCATTGAACACGTCTTTTGATCAGATTGACAGCTACGGTGAGACGGGCTCCCTTGAAGCTCCGTAAAGGTACGTGTTGTGATGTCTGTGTTTGTGTTTGCTTCCCCTGTCACGAGTTCGGATGACTCAGTGATGATACTATATACCTAAATAATCTGTGGAACCAGTTTTAATCGGATATATTGTATGTGCAGCTACGATAAGTAATAAGGGTACTTTTATCTTGAGTTCTTTGCCAATGTCCGTTAGCATTTTTCGCTAAGGGGTCATTTAGATGCTTCTTATGAGACTTGTGTTTTGTTTTGGTAAAAATGGTTTATATCGTCAATTAGCTGAGATTATTTCCGTTAATCTGGTATAACACATTAATTGGTTCTTAAATATTAAGATCCCCTGAGACAGTGTCGTGAAAGAAAAAAACCATGGTCCCCGCCGACTGGGACCTTGGGGTTTAGCAGGTTAATCGCATAATCAAGGATTTTAGTCCGCGTTTTTCTGGAGGGTTTAAGGTGTATGACCACAGTATTAGTATGGGGAAAATCCCAATGTTACCCATAGGCAGATCATAGTCCTTTAAATATATATGATAATAATATAAAATACATGTGTCTGCCAGTGATGACATCACTCTAATGTCTGACTTGCTCCTATCAGTCTCTCCATAATAAACTGATTTCATATGAATGAAACGAAAACAACGACGATTGTGTTCCGTTTCTGTTCATTTGACTTCATACAGTAATGTACTGAAGGTGTTTTGTTTGAGTATTGGCACTAAAAACCAGGCAGCGTAATGATGATAAAGATTTAAGACAAACTGTGATTAGGTAGCGTCAGTTCACATGCAGTGCTCCTCTGTACACCCACCTTGGTCAGTTTTGGTGGCAGGCTTCCAGTTCTCTGCGCTGATCACAGGCAAGCACACCTGGCCCTTCTCATCAATGTTGGGGTGGTAGATCTTTGTCTTGAATGTGATCTTGGGAGGCTTGAAAGGGTACTCGGTGGGGAAAATTATTTCAATTCTGAACGCACCTTTGTCATAAGGAGGGTTGTCCTGTAAGGGAACAGAAGAGGTCAGTGAGAGGAAGTGTGGGCCAGCAGATGGCAGAGCAGTCAATAAGAAGGGTAAATACAGATTAGATATATACTTTATTAATCCCAAATTGGGATATTTTTTTCTTTACAACAAAGTTATTACACATCATTTGGAAAGTAAAAAGAATAGAAAATAAACAAACATGAATATCACAAAAAATAAAATAAAACTAAAAAGGTAAAAATACTTACAGGAACAATGAGCCCTTGCCATGACAATAGGTTTGATTCCTCAACTTGAATGTTTCGGAAGTTTTTCATTCCAGACCTGCGAATCTCTTCAAGTTCCTGAGAAAACAAGCAAACAATAAATATTAGAGGTGAGTTTTGAAATGTCAAATTCTGTACCTGGGAATAAAATATGAATTGCTTTGTGATCTCTGAAGGTCTTACCATACTTAATGCATTATTTTAGTGACAGCAAACATATATAAGCATTACAAAAGTTGCATAAGAGAAGGAGGCGAGGGGAAGTGCAGGCTGTTAGGTTCCTGCCCACTTCCTCAGAGTTCTGTGGTTCAATAACTGATAGTAGATAGTGCAGCTGGACTTGTAAGAATGTTGCTCACAGGGAAAAAGCCCAAGAGTGATGCCATAGTTTTTGCTGCACTAGTGACTTTTACTGGCTGGTGAGGCTGCATGTAGAATTGGGAATGGAACTGATGAGATTGTATTATCCGTGAGTCCGCCTTAAATCTGCCTCATGGCACTGATCAGAAAGTGGACATTAAAGAAGAAAAATCCTAAATTAAATTATCTCTAAATATGGTGTCATTCATGTCAGATGATTGATTATGACAAACTGATTCTCAATAAAGAGAACGGTTTTTTTTTTATTTCTCTGTTAAATTGTACCCATATTCATTTTTTTTTTTTTTTTTTTTTTAAATGCAAAAGCTACAACAAACACACCAACACTATACTTCACCTATTTAGATGTTGTAGTTAGTTAACTATATCATATGCAATTGATTCACATTTAATTTAGTTTATTGCAGTGCTATTTTATTATAAGTGTAGTGTGCTGTCCTCCCTATCTCATAAAGACACCGGTGATGAGTGGGACTATTAAGGGGCTTTTTTGAGAATCTTAAAATATGGTGAGAAGTATGAAGTGGGTTAACACAGTATGTTGTCTTAACATACAGGTCTTCATATTTCATATAGAACAAAGATACGCCTTGTAGGCCTTGAGCATGATCGTCAATCACTGTCGTCTACTTAGCCGGGTCTGACAGATCCTGCTGAATCCACATTTGTTTTTTTAATCAATTTAGTTGTGTTACTACGTTAAGATCTTAGCAAAAGGTTAATTTTGACCTGCTGTATAATGATGTGAAATAAGGTAAAGCCTCTGTCTGTTTTGGGCCTATTTCCTTGTTCTGTTCTGCCAGCTAGCTTTAAGGCTCCATGTTGTTGTGTGTAGCTCCTGTACAGCCTCGTTACCTCATTGTCTGGGTACCGGGAGATCATATCCTTACAAAGAACTACCGCCTGGTGCTTGAATATAACAGCAATGAAAAAATGGGAGCTGTGAATGTACTTTAAATTAATCCCCGCCAATCCAAACCCGGCTAACTTGAGTGTAGCAAAAACTCGCTTGCTAACTAGCGTTAGCTGAAACGCAGCTCAGATCTGAGGCTAGCCAGTTAGCTGATTAGCAAGCGCCTTATGCCGAGCAAATCCACTCACGCTCTCTGTCGGCCACATCTAAACTCAATTCGCGGTCACACAACAACAGCTACATGGAAGTTATAGATAGGTTTTAAACAGAACATGTGTCCCGTGTTAGTCTTCAGAAGGCTGACTATCGAGTCTCTGGCCTAATTTTGCCGGTGCTTTGCTGCTAGGCGATCTGATTTGGTCGGCTAACGGCATCACGGTGGACAGTAGTGACCTCTCGTTTATATTAAGTTAACAGTTAAAAATAGCCTCTTAATGTTTCTTCATACAACATGATCTCATATTCGTTAAGATGAATAATGAATGAGTACACTGGCCTAAAATACGTTTTTACAGATAATAAATAATATGAAAAGAACGGATCGGGAGATTTACCTTGGCCAGCCTCCTGCTCGCCGCCATCTTGATACTACTGTGTGTTCCCAGAATTCACAGCGCGGCGAATATGGGGCTGGAGCTCCGGCTGAGCATCAGCCATCCGGTTAACTAATGGATGCAATTCCACATCCATAATATTATCATGGATGTGTATAAGTCATCTATAAAATAAAATCTGATTCTTACAGGCTGAACAGAAGCCCTTAAGTTAATCTATATGTTTGGGCTACATGCGTGGGATCAATTAACTACAAACTTAATATCAGCCATCAGTTAACCCCATGGTTAACCCCAGTTGAGAAGAAAACCTTAACCTTAAAGTTACAGGACGACTTTTTTAATTTTGTTTAGGATTTTAGAATATTGTCAAAGTGTGCATTCCATAAAATGGACCAAAATATGTGCAACAGCTGTGATAACGTAAAGCTAATTTGGAGTTTGCTCTATTTTTTGCGATTTAGCATCGAAGTGTTACCCATACCTATTCATGTTCATAGTGATAAAATCCTATAGCACACCATTATCGTTACCCATGGCTAGATATCTTATCGCTGGGTATTTCCGGACTGTTACTTCAATTTCTCACTCTTGTGAACTGAGGCTTACAAAGTAAGCTACTTGAGTATCAATACATTCATAAATAAGTACAGAATTAAATTATTAAATATTTATAGTCAACACATTTGAAATTAAATGTGATAATCTATTATGTCAAAACTTGCAGTATTGGTTATTTGGGTAAACCAGGCAGAAACTAATCTGCTTTTCTAAACTACAGTTTATTATTTAAATTTCAGTTTTTAGTAGACTATTCAGCTTTGACCCAACAGTATTGTGTTCATGTGTTTTTCAGGCCTCTGCCACAGAGGGTGCAGAAAGGGACATCAGAATCTAAGTAACCTGAATGCGAAAAAGCTGAATATACAAAAATTCTACCTCTGAAAATCAGACGTTTGCATAACAGGCGGACATCTTGTGACACATTGTGTTGTCAAGTTTCCTTATCAGAACTCCTGCAAGTTGTTTTGCTGTGTTTTTTTTATTCTCATTGTTGAGGTTTTGGATGTACACACTTATTGCAGGAATTGTACATTTTGTGCAATGTAAAACCACCAAATGATATATCCGTTTTGGAGAGCAGTGCGAAGCCTCTACCTTTTATACCATCTTTGTTGGTTGTGGCACTGGTGGATTTAGGATAGGTGTTCATTTCCCCCCAGTGAAAACAGACAATATTAAATGCACAAAAAAAACCCTCTATATCCAAATATCATTCACAAATATATTCACCTCTGAAATTTTAGTGCAACAATGTTGTCCACAACGTTCAGTTTTTCCTCATCCATATTTGTATTTGAGGCAATGCTTTACATTGATGCTATTCTGCTCTCTTCTACAACCAGAGATGTAATCTATCAAAATACCACAGAATAATTTGTATTGAATTCAGCTCGTTTTTGAAAGATAGGCCACAACTAATCATAAACATGACTGGCATATTAGTAAAACACAGGAAAGATTTCAATCTTAAGAACATTTACTTTTGATACCTGAAAATGTCTCTAATACATGATCAGGCCTTATTTAGTTTGAATAAGGTTGTACCTGTCGTGGAGTTTTTCCACAAATTAGTATGAATGTACATTTCTGTAAGGCTGTTAAATCTTATGTAGCCTAATTTCAAAGAAAAGCAGATGAAAATATATTGGTATGTTCTTTATGTATCATATATCTTAGCTTATAGTAGCCTATTTCATTAACACATACAGAGGAGCAAATGTTGGCAATGAGAATCTTAAATCTCTCTCCAGATTACAGACTAAACATTTAAAGATCACACAAGTAAAAAAAGAAAGAAACATTGACATTGTGTTATTGTTGTTTTGTTATAAAGATTGTGCTAGTTATAATTCATGTTTGGACAACAATGCATCATATTCTTTAAGATACATCATCAAATGTTGTGTTTCGCAGATGATCCAAGGTGGTTATTTGATCTGTTTTGTCCTAAAGAAGTAGGGCAATACTTATTTTCCTCAAAGAAAAGCTATCTTTTATGATTGTCATTTTTTATGTCTTTATATGTCTTCCCCTGATCTCAACTTTTGTGGTATACAAAATGTATAATGTTTATATGTTCTTGAATAAATAAAGCGAAAAAAGCTGGGCTGGAGCTCCACTGCCCCGGACTGGAGTTCCACTGCCTCGGACTGGAGCTCCACTGCCCGCTGTGTTTATAAACTGTGGCGTCAGGGCGTCACCTGGAAGTAGTCACTCTGGGCGGGATAACCGGAACAACAAGATGGCGGAGAGTAAAGAGTTTCGGGTAGGCTAAAAGAAAAACACTGATTGTGACTTTCGTCTGTCAACATTAAAACACGTTACAAAAACTTGAAAATAATATGATGTTATAAATATGGCGGTCGGAGCTGACGGGCTCAGAGGATAGGGCATTATTTCGCAGAAATATGCACTTTTAAGAGCAGGTCGTTAGCGTTTAGGAAGTTAGCCTTAATGCTAAGAGACGCTAATAGGTCTCTTGTTATTTCACTTCAACTGAAACCCTTGCTTCAATGTGTCTGGTCGCGGTGTTGTTGTCGTTGTAAGTAGTTGTATAACGCTGTTAAGCAACATAATTGGTCATTAAAACCCTCCTTCACGAAGTCGATTACATGCAGCTATTATCGCGATGATACAACAGCTAGCAAAAAGTTAACGCTATGGTGTCTAAATATCTTAATTTTAACACCTTCATATAACCTTAGCCACACTGGTTTAAAGTCTTTAGGTTTTTTCTTTGATCGTTTTAACAACTTAATAGTTTCATTGTATTGTATTGTTAAGTCTAGACTATATTTTCTGATGTAAACAACTCTTTGCAAACACAAAGCTGAGTGAACAGCTGCTCCGCCGATAACTGACTGATTATTTGCTTGTTCGGTAATATAACGTGATTGCATTTGGTTAAAGGAGGCTGGGAAGTTGTTTTGCTTATGAACTTCATGTATTAAACATCACTGTCTAATGTAGGTATTGTTACTGTGATAATGAAAATACAAGTGATGCTGATAATCATTTAGCTGTGTGAGGCGGGGGAGGAGGGTTACTTGTAATCATTTACCTAATCTGATAAAGATGTTGTTTTGTACTTAAGGGTAGGCCTATGTAACAATGTAACCTTAGAAAAGAAGAAACCTGTAGACCCTGAAAGGGTTTAATAGGACTATAATAATGTGTGCACACAGATTTAATTGATGGTGTTGGCAAATTACAAAATCTATTCTCTTACACTCTTGATCATGTTAATTAATTGCCTTGAATTAATCATTTGTATATGAATGAACTGAACATGACTTAAAACCGTTTTTGAAATTAGAACATACAGTATTCCTAAGGGAGTCACCGATAAAATGATGTATTAAAGTAAACAAACCTGATTGAACCCAGACTTATGATTATTTAATGAATGCCACAAAAGCCTGAAAAACAGATTTCCTCAAGATACAGGTTCATAGAAAAGCATGCATACAATGTAATCAAGACTTGTATTGTGTGTTGTTTGGCCTTGATGTTGGCTTGTGTAGTGTCTTCTTGTTTAGATCTTTATCAGCAGTAGTGTTCAGCACTTGGTTTAACTATTTCTTCTGTTGTGTAACTTATAGAGGAATCAAGAGTGTTTCTGGGCTTTATTTGGCACGACAAAAGAGGTTGAAAGTCAAAATGAAGGCACTGTGTCCAGAATAAGTCAAGGATCAAAGACCCTTTGGCCCAATTCCAATCATACTGCTTCCCACTCTGTGACGGACTCCGTCTGCAGTCACACTCTCAGCTGAATGATGCTCCTTCTTTAAGGCGGCGGGTGTCAATACAGCCACAGGCTTGGGGAATACTTCCTATCTCTAGCAGAAACGGGAACGGTTGTAACTTTTTCTAACCGTAGTTTCAAATCAGCCACTCACTGACTATTTTTTAATAAAACTCCCAAAATCTTAAAGGGCGGTTCGTTTTTTTTTTGTCGATGTTCGCATGGAACTATGTGTACATCGCGTGTTTCATGAGGGACACAAACAGCGTTGCACCTGGGGCCTATACTACGAAGCTGGTTCAACCTAACCTGGATATGTTTGAGTTAGCCGGTTGGCCTAATCCAAAACATACGTGCTGTCGCTAAACTGTACTACGACACTGGTTATCAAGTGGATCGCTCAAGCCAGCCGTGTCCTATCTAGTTAGGTGCGCTTTCACATGAAAGGGGTGGTATTTGGAGCATTCGACCAATCACAAACATGGAGAATTGTACTGACAGCGCAGCGTCATACTTCCTGAATGAAAAGTGAACTTTAAGACTAGTCAAATATGAAGAAGTTAAACTTTAAACATCCATAACTTAAACACTTTATCCAGGATAAAAGCCACATAGTTACAGCTGCAAGGTGAATACAGCTGGTAACAGAAAAAGTGTTTGAATGCGTACATTAACAGGTTTATGATATCACTGCCCCGTCTAAAACACGATCTGACTTTAAATTACATTTGTCTCGAGTGTTTCGTCAACTTAATGTGTTGCTTCAAAATAATACTTCTGCATACAGTATGTGACACTGTGAGTGTTGCACGGCCAGATACAGCTCAGGAAGCTGACTCAGAGAAGGAGATATATGATACATTATGATGTGATATGAATGATAATGGGACACATCGACGTCTGCACTCAGTGTACTTATGTTGTGGCAGATATTTAAGTAAGCTTTCTTAACGCTAATGTTATAATAGTCAGATTGCTCTGAAGATGGGAGGTGATATTCTATTCATTTTCACGTTCACACAGTCGGTGATTTTTGCCGGCCGTCTTTTTTGCAATGGCAGTTTTTCTGTATTTCCTTTCTCCTGTAATATGACTTGATCGCTTTAAACTCCGCACACTGAGCTCTGATTGGTCAGCAGGCAGTGCTTTCACTGAGTTGATCTCTTAGCCTGCAACCTAACCTGGTCCCGACCAGGTTAGCCGCTAAGCATTAGTTACCATGGAGATCTAGCCTGCTAAAAAGAGAACCAGCTTCGTAGGACCGGAAAGCCGGAGTTTTCCCTGAATTTAGCCGGCTAAGCGAAAATCCTGCTTCGTAGTATACCCCCCTGGTAAGGTAGGTTCAGCAACAGGTTTATCAGGACCTATGCTGTGTGTAGTGGTCGGCCGTGTAGGTGTACTCTCACTGTGATGTAGGTAAACAGTCCAAACTGCCTTTTCTGTCAGCAGGAGTCCTTCCTGTAGCAGCCGAGACCTCAGCGTGTCGACAGGAGAAACAGCCGCGTGGGACCACACCAACAGCAGCATGAACCTCCAGCAGCCGGCACCTCTCGTCCCCCCCGTCCACCCTGATGTGCAAATGAAGCCCCTCCCCTTCTATGATGTGCTGGACATCCTCATCAAGCCTTCGAGTCTAGGTGCGCCGTGGAGTTTTCTTTTCTTTTTGCTTTAAACTGTGAGACATGTAACCCTTGGTTCTGCCATCATGACTTGTGGAGGGTATTTTTGAATGATCTCATATACTGATGCAAATGTTTTATTCTAGAAGTTGCTAATAATATACCAACAAAACATTTTTCATGACTTTCCTGAGTAGGTTTTACAAACTAAAACCATTTAAATGTTTTGAATTGTGTAAATACAACCAGATAGGGAATTGTTTATCACAGGATTATACCACATTCATGTCATATTTAAGCTTGAAGATTTTTTCCATCATATATTTGAAAAATGACTGCAAATGAGACCTCTGCAGCAGCACTAAGTCACAAGGCCGTGCAAAACGGATAAACATGGCGTATGTCCATTATTTGCCTATGTTTTACCCATGCGTCCCTAATTCTGATACAGATGCTCCATGAAGGTGTAGTTAGTAGTATGAAACACTTCACTTATGTTGGTAATATGTGCAAAACCTAAAGGAATACAAAAAGTAACATTATGTTTTTCATGAAGAAATGTTCCTGAGTAGGCTATACAAACAAAAAAAAACTTTTAATATATTCAATTGTGTAAATACAACCAGCTGAGGAATAGCTTATCAAAAGATAATACCACTTTCATGTCAAATTGGTGCAATCATAATGATGAACTTTCATATCAACTTCCAAGACGTATTTGAAACTGGAACATTTTGTGATATATCCGATTTGGCAATAAGTAGTCTAGTAGTGACTGAAAATAAAATATGGAACCTTGATATCAGAAGTAGACTTCAATGAAATTCAACCCAAAGTTTGAGTTATTTGGTCAATTAAGAGTATTTTAACCCTTGCATGACCAACATCCTATATGACTAACAAGACTTATACTTGACGAAGGCAGTGCCAGCTAACGGTAGGAAGGGTACAGTTTTTAATTGTTCCGTAGTAAGGCCTAACCGGAGTTGACTGTGTTCCTTAAGTGCCTTTGTCCCTAGTACAGAACTTTAATTGAATTGTGAACACAATTAGCCTTTGTTGTGGAAGAGGAAAAGACTCATGAGAATAGAGATTAGACACTGAACCATCAGAAACAATTCAGACAAAGTTCAGAATTTTTTTGAGATATTTCTCTCCAGCAAAGTGATCAGAAGTCGAAAATGCAATCTGTGTGTTGGATTTCATTTGCTGATCCTGAAAACACTCGCTACACAGGGCGGAAATCCTGCATCAAGTACCCCCAGGGGTCCACGTACCCCCGGTTTGGAACCGCTACTGTAGTTCATTGAGAGGTAGCACAAATGAAAACATTGAAGCAGATAGGAGGGGGCTACATGGCTGCAGCGTTTCAGTGACCTCTAAGGAGAGTATTTGAGTTCATGGTGTGGGGATTGTGCAGATGAGTTGGGATTACTGCAGTGATCCATCTGAAAAGGTACCAAAATGGTAACTTTTTGTTCTGTATGATGGTCACTAATGATGCTAATGTGTGTGTTATTAGCCATGGTATTCACTCTAACTGTCAGTCACCATTTGTGTCTCCAGGAGCAGGTCCTGCACAGAGGTACCACCAAGAGAAATACTTCATTTTTGCCCTGACACCACAACAAGTTCGTGAAGTGTGCATATCCAGGTAGGACTGTTTAATGAAAAGCGACTTGTGGTGTTAAATAATAAATATGACTAGTTTGTTAAACCTCGTTTCTTTGCAGGGATTTTCTACCAGGGGGAAGACGAGACTATATGGTTCAGATTCAACTGAGGTGAGAACTGTCTCTGACATGTAGATAAAACATCTTCAAATACTTTGAATCTAAAGGAAAGAAAAACAAATGAAAGTAATACACATTTATTTGAATGAAGTGAGCAAACCATTTATTAAATCTCTTTTTAAAATCATATTATATATTTATATTCATGTTTTAGAAACCAGGACTTTCTGTCGATATATGCTGTAATTGCAGTAAACCCATGTGTTGGGGGTTCTTTTAGACACAATGATAATTCGCCACCACCGCACTAAGCTGCCCTGCTCTGTAAGAAATGGCACCAGCTTTAACAAAAACACAACTGTCCACCTGTACTCCAAACCTTCCATTATAAATGTGTCATCACAGGTTTACTAAACACACTAAACATGTACCATGAGTAGGAAAGACACTTGTTCAAAAACACTACAATACACCAGTTTTGCATCATACTTTGAACTCATGAGGAGTCTGCTTTTTTCCAGATGTAGATTCGGTCTCTTAAATGTTTCGTTGTGTTTTCAGGTTTTGCTTATCAGAGACGAGTTGCCCTCAAGAGGACAACTACCCAAACAGTCTTTGTATAAAGGTCAATGGGAAACTTTTCCCTCTGCCAGTAAGTGCTTTCTTCTTCTCCAGAAGTCAATCCAACCTAAGTCCTCCCCATAAAGACGCTCACAAAGCATTTTATTCTCGCAGGGTTATGCACCACCACCAAAAAACGGTGTGGAACAGAAGAGACCGGGAAGACCTCTCAACATCACCTCTCTGGTCCGCCTCTCCTCCGCCGTACCCAATCAGATTTCAGTGACATGGGCACCTGAAATTGGAAAAGTGAGAATATGAAAATGATTCAAACACTTTATACTGTATTTCCCTGTGCTTGAGTTGGACATTTTGGGTCATTAACAGTGCATTAGATTCCGTAAAGGTTGTTTTAATGTTTTACAGACGTACTCCATGTCTGTGTACCTGGTGAGGCAGCTGACATCCCCACTGCTCCTGCAGAGGCTGAGGATGAAGGGCATCAGAAACCCAGACCACTCCAGAGCACTGAGTGAGTGTACAGTGAAACCCTTCAGTGTGGCAGACTACATGCCATTCAGCAGCACTTTCTCACAACTTGTTGAAAGCCAGTCTGGAGTGGGCTTCCAGACTGGCATCCCCTGGGGATGACTTTGGCTTTTGCATATTGTGTATATATATATTTTTTTAATGAATCATTTTGTTTCCCATGCCGTCTGTGTTCCAGTTAAAGAGAAGCTGACAGCAGATCCAGACAGTGAGATTGCTACAACGAGCCTTCGAGTCTCACTCATGTGCCCGGTAAATGAAGCATCCATGTTCAATGTGACTTTTAAATAGCACGTTTTTAATTCTGACCCTGAGACACTAGTCAGGAACAAGAGTACCTTTAGTGAAATACTCATTCCACCAAGATGCGCCACAGGAAGTCCTTCCTGCCTGTGGCCATCAGACTCTTTACTCTGTCAGGGGCAAGCCCCCAGGAAGTGTGGCCGATGTTGGAGCTAATTTCCGTAGTGACCAAACAGCGGCAGTTGTGGCCATTGATCTGATCACAGAATAATCATGCATTACTTTCTGCCACAAGTTCTCATTTGAGATACCACTGGGGGGTGCCAAAGTCTGAAGAATTCAATATACATACCATGATCACATTTAAAAAGCACAAAGGCTCCAGAGCATCTTCGCCTAAAACCAATAAATGAGCACTCCCTTCAGAAGTCAAGTTCTGGTATTGGTTTTCAAGACAGAATTATTAGATTAAATTCGTTTTGCCATCATGTCCATTGTGTTAATGTTACGTAGACCTTTCCACTTGTTACATTACATAAAGATAATGCCATGTAAGGAAAACGGCATGAATTGAACCAAGCATTTCCTAAAGGCATGTGTCCTGACTGACCTGTGTGTTTTGTCCTCCAGCTGGGTAAGATGCGCCTGACGGTGCCGTGCCGGGCGGTGACCTGCTCCCACCTGCAGTGCTTTGATGCGGCCCTGTACCTGCAGATGAATGAGAAGAAACCCACCTGGATCTGTCCTGTGTGTGACAAGAAGGCTGCGTACGAGAGTCTCATCATCGACGGGTCAGTTCCCTTCATTGGACCACATCACACACCTGCTGCTTCTACATTCAGATTGTGATACAAAAGATAAAACGAGTTATTAAAGCTGGGCAGAACAATTCCTAATATCTCTACTTCACCATAAAATGGAAAAAATTGGCGTAATAATAATCTTTATTTGTATAGCACCTTTCATACAAGAACTGCAGTTTAAAGTGCTTCACAGTAAACGGTTGACGTCTCTTAAAAAACTCACAGAAAATGGATAAAAGATAGAATACAGTTACCAGTAAATTACATAAAAACAAAAAATAGCATAGGAAAGACGTAACAAAAATGGATTAAAGGTCTGACAATAGAATTGTGCATTAAAAGGAGGATAGTGGAAATACAACACAAAATCAGATGACTGTTTTAACATGTGTAAGAGTGCGTTGAGCAAGTGCAGCAGAGAGCAGCTTCTTAAAGGCTAAATTGTACAAATATGTTTACAATAAATAATTTCACTGAGCAGGCTAGTGTTTAAAATACAAGGTTCTTTATTTGTCAAACGAACATAGCTACAGTGTAGTTATGTCGATGAAAATCTTGTGTCACAGGCTTCTCCAACAGAGCAACACAAAACACAGATAAACAGAAAAATATAGTGCAAGTAAATACAAGAAGAAAAATAGTTTAAAAAAGTGCAATAAGAGTCTATATGCAAGTCATTGAAATATGATATATTAGGTAACTGCTAGTGTTGCAGTGCTACTGTCTTTAGTGACTGCCAGGCTCTACACTCAGGGTGTCCGCGGGGTCTTAAAAAGTATTAAAATTAATAGCCTTAATTTAGCGAAAATTAAGGCTATTAAAAAGTAGGGGGGGTTTATCTGCTGGTGGACTACCTGAGAGATATACAGCAGGAGAACACACCGTTCACCGCGGAGATTGAATAAACAGAAGGGCAACCATGACAACCATGCTCCGGGGTCTTCTTCGCTGCTTTTGGTGTATTTTGTGGCGGCAGCAGCGCCACTTACAGGCCTGGCATATGGACTACAGCGTTTCCAGCATTTCCAGCGGTCTAGTGTGAACGGACACGTTAATGAATTGAATGTGTGTGAACGGAAGACTTTTTTGCGTTTGCGTATGCGTTTTACTGTATGCGTCCTCGTGGGGCCGGGGTCTAAGCCAAACTATATCCGGTCACAGAGATCTGCTATTTTAAAGTAAGGCCAACACATATCGACCCTAAATATAGTCTATATTAAGAACGAGAAAAGTCTTAACATATATATCGTTTTTTGTAAACATATGACAAATGTGTGAGGGTGATGACGTCCGAGCATCGTCCTATGTGCCGGGCTTAGCCCCAGACAGCCCCAGCCCAATTTAACCCCTGGGTATTTGTGAGGGAGCTCCTATATGGCATTACCCCGCTGAAGCTCACCAAATTTTAATATATTTCATAGTTCAAAGTTTTGTCAATTGTTTTGTTTATTGGTCAAATACTGGTTTCTGAGGAGTTTTACTGGAATGAAAGAGCACAGAGTACAGAAGCAACATACTGCATTAAACCTGACCTTCACAGAGAGGTTGAAGTTCATGTGGAGAGGAGGTTTCAGTAGTCTTTCTGCACTCTGTTTAGTTGTGCTATCTTACAATCAATATAGTAAATGTGAGGTAAAGTGTGTCGCCAATGTAACCGGTTAGAACTCGAAGTTGCGATGAGGTCTTAAAATGTATGGAAAGGGTCTTAAAAAAGGTCTTAAAAGGTATTAAATTTGACTTCACGATTCCTGCATATACATTACATTACATTTAGCTGACGCTTTTATCCAAAGCGACTTACAATAAGTACATACGACCAGGAAGACACAACCCTGAAGAAAACAGAATCATATAAGTACATCAGGTATCATAGAGCCAAACATTTCAAGTGCTACTCAACTGGCTATAGATAAGCCAGTCCTTTATTAGTATATAAGTGCCTTGTTAGTAATTCCATCGCTCGAAGTGGAGTCGAAAGAGATAAGTTTTCAGTCTGCGCCGAAAGATGTGCAGGCTTTCTGCTGTCCTGATGTCAATGGGGAGCTCATTCCACCATTTTGGAGCCAGGATAGCAAACCCACGTGTTTTTGCTGATGGGAACTTGGGTCCCCCTCGCAGCGAGGGTGCAGCGAGTCGTTTGGCTGATGCAGAGCGGAGTGCACATGCTGGGGTGTACAGTTTAACCATGTCCTGGATGTAGGAAGGGCCAGATCCATTCGCAGCATGGTATGCAAGTACCAGTGTCTTGAAGTGGATTCTAGCAGTTACCGGGAGCCAGTGAAGGGAGCGGAGGAGCGGAGTGGTGTGGGAACATTTTGGAAGGTTGAAGACCAGACGAGCCACTGCATTCTGGATGAGTTGCAGAGGTCGGATGGCACATGCAGGTAGACCAGCCAGGAGGGAGTTGCAGTAGTCTAGGCGTGAGGTGACGAGAGCCTGGACCAGAACCTGGGTGGCTTTCTGGGTCAGCTGGGGACGAATCTTCCTGATGTTGTACAGCGTATATCTGCAGCAACGGGTTGTAGCAGCGATGTTTGCAGTGAAGGACAGGTTGTTATCTAGGATTACTCCCAGATTCCTTGCAGTCTGAGTCGGGGAAACAACAGAGGTGCCGATGTTGATCATCAGGTCAAGAGTGGGACAATCTTTTCCCGGAAGGAAAAGCAGTTCAGTCTTGTCAAGGTTGAGCTTGAGGTGATGAGCAGACCTCCACTGAGAGATGTCAGCTAGACAAGCAGAGATGCGTGCGACAACCTGGGTCTCTGAGTGGGGAAAGGACAGAATTAATTGGGTGTCGTCAGCATAGCAGTGGTATGAAAAACCATGCGGGCTAATGACTGATCCGAGCGAGTTTGTGTACAGGGAGAAGAGGAGGGGACCAAGAACAGAGCCCTGAGGGACCCCTGTAGATAATTGACAAGGGTCGGACTTGGACCCTCTCCAAGTTACCCTGTAGGTACGGTCTTTGAGGTATGAGGTGAGGAGGGAAAGTGCAGAGCCTGAAACTCCAAGTTCTTGGAGAGTGCGAAGGAGGATCTGATGGTTCACCGTGTCGAATGCAGCTGACAGGTCCAACATGATGATAACAGAGGAGAGGGATGCTGCTTTGGCAGTGTGCAGTTCCTCAGTGACAGCAAGGAGGGCAGTTTCTGTGGAGTGACCTGCCTTGAAACCAGACTGGTGCGGATCCAGAAGGTTGTTCTGATGGAGATAACAGGAGAGTTGTTTAAAGACAGCGTGTTCAAGTGTTTTAGACAGGAACGGGAGGAGAGAGACAGGCCTGTAGTTTATAACATCAGACGGGTTGAGAGTGGGTTTCTTTAGGAGAGGGTTTACTCTTGCCTCCTTGAGACTGTTTGGAAAGTGTTGATGAAATGGGTGAGAAACGGTAGAATATCAGGAGCGATAGTCTGAAGGAGGTATGAAGGGATAGGGTCCAGAGGACAGGTGGTAGGGCGGGCAGAGGTAATGAGGGTAAGAACCTCACTTGGAGAGAGAGGGGAAAAGGAGGTTAGTGAGTGGTTGAAAGGAGGATCTGGTGACCCAGCGGTGAGTAAAGGCGAGTCAGAAAAAGAAGAGCGAATATCATCAACCTTTTTTTCAAAATGGTTAACAAAGTCGCTTGACAGGAGGGGGGAGGGTCCAAGAGGGTGGAGAAGATGGAAAATAGTTTTTTGGGATTGGAATAGGAAGATTGGATCTTATCTTGAAAGAAAGTGCTCTTTGCCTGAGAGATCGAAGCAGAGAAAGAGGAAAGGAGAGCCTGATAGGTTAGGAGGTCGTCACGGTGTTTGGATTTCCACCGTTTCCGCTCTGCTGCCCGAAGGACGGTTCTATTAGCACGCAGTGCGTCATTTAGCCAGGGAGCAGGAGGGGACTGACGAGCCTTGCGAGATGTGAGAGGACAGAGAGAGAGTAGAGAGAGTAGAGAGAGTAGAGAGAGTAGAGAGAGTAGAGAGAGTAGAGAGAGTAGAGAGAGTAGAGAGAGTAGAGAGGAGAGTTTCTGCAGCAGAGTTTGGAGGCAGGAGTTGGAACGAGTCAGAGGAAGGGAGGGCTGAGAGCACCGATGAGGCAAAGGTAGAGGGGGAGAGGGAGCGAAGGTTACGGCGGACAGGTGCAGGATGAGAAGAGATTAGTTTGTTATGTTTGGAAACCCTGACACTGCAAGCATGTCACTGCATAGTTTCACTCACCATAATGTAATATATATACTTTCAGTTTTTGGATTAAGCAGCATGTAAAAAAAAGAAAATATTTCTCACATTGAGAGGGTTGCACATGTAATTCCATATGCGATACAGTCTGCATCAACATTAAGAAGTATTGGAGAAACACAACATTGAAGGTTCAGGATTGGAACGTGCTTGGAACATCCCTTTTTCTAACGCAAGGATCAATAGGTTTGACATTTATCATTTCGGTGTAATCAATTGGGACATTCCTCATGCTCATGCATATTGAAATTCACTTGATATGTAGAAGTCTTAAATGGCTCAAGGTCATGAAAGTCGTGTGTCAGAACCTGAGAAACCCACCAATGAAGTCCACCTGACCAGTTAGTGGCCCCTGCTATAAACTGGTGATTGAAGGGATTTGTTCTTTGTTCAGTCTATTCCTGGAGATCCTGAACGACTGCTCCGATGTGGATGAAATCAAGTTCCAAGAGGACGGAACCTGGTGTCCTATGAGACCCAAGAAAGAAGCCGTCAAAGTTCCCTCGCAGTCAATTTCAAAAGTGGAGAGTAAGTACATCATCCTGTACCTGAGCAAGGTTTGAAATGATCCGACCAACAAAATGTTGCCTCTAACCGATTTGTTATGCGCCTGTGCCAAAATGCTGCTAATTCCCATGATGCTTACTGAAATATGTTGAAGCACTTCACGTTTTTCCTGGGATTTAAATAAAAATAATGTTATCTTTGGTTGGACTTGTTATGTAATAGAAGTCAGAAAAGAATCCTTGATATCGGGGGAGTTGGTTTTTTAAATAACTTAATTGAATGAAAAAGGTTACAACACCAACATCAGAAAAATGCTCACCCATATGCTGACATGAAACTGAGGGGCGTTATAGACAGTGGTCATTCAGGTGGATAGATATTGGTCATTTTGCAGGGCTTTTTTAATGTTGGTAAATTGTATAGATTTTTCATAAAGTACTCTGTTATAAATAATTCAATAAATATGGGAGACATTTTGAGGGAACGGCATTTAGTTTGTAATATTTTGCCAATATGATCAAGTTATTATTTCTAAATTCAGTTTTTTGTTCTCTATTTGAAGGCCATTTAATATTTCATATACACTGAAAAGTATAAGAATCAATAAATTTTGCGCAGAACAAACCGGGTTTCCGATACGGCTCAGGCGGCGACATGTGTTTATATCAAAGCCTGACATACCTTCTTCCTCTCGGCCATTGATCATAAGAATATTTTTAAGATTAAGTTTGTTTTGAGAATTCAATAGGGTGCAATGGGCTTGGAGCTGAGAGCCACAGACAGAAAGCCAGAAAGGGACAGACATTGTTGGTTTGGTCTCTTTATGGTAATTACTGTCAATAATACAAATCTATGTTGGTCTGAACCTTTTAGCGTCAGCTCCTTCGCGCCAGTCTGCAGCGGTCCCCCACTCCACTGAGCCCAGCACCACCAAGAAGGCAGATGTGATCGATCTGACTCTGGAAAGCTCGTCCTCCTCTTCCTCTGATGAAGAGGACTCAGACCCTCCCCTGAAGAAACGCTGCATTTACATTTCCAAGACTGAGGAGATGCATCCGAAGGGGTGAGCAAGCCTGTCTTTGTCCTTTTCTAGAACCATAAACAGACATGCCTGGACCAAATCTGCAAGTATCACATTACATTTAGCTGTATTTACAATACATTAGTCACTATAACGACAGCAGGAAACAAACAAAAGGCGCTTTCACACCACAGTACTTTTCCCACAAAGGTTCATCTGTACTTAGTTCATGAGAACTCTTTAGTTCGACACCTCCTCATCTCCTCTGCTCCCATGTTTTCTTTTGTGTTGCCATAAGTTAGTCTCTCTGCGTTTGTGCGCTGGGCTAAAGCTAATGCTAATGCGAGGATAATAAGATGGCGGCTTCACAAAACTTTTTGGGACTTTTACGGGCCGTGGTTTGCATTCCGCCCAGCCAATCAGACATAGTAACCTTTTTCTCCCACGAATGTCCCTGCTCTCTAATACCTCATTCACACCAACGGTGTTTCAGGGCCGGTTCGGAGCAGGAGCTTGAAAAGCACCGGGTTTTCCTGTTCACACCGCAGCGGAGCAGCCTCTTAGCTCCGGAATCCGGTTCGTTTCCAGCACCAAAAAATTGTCCGGCTGGAGCAAAAGCACCGCATACGTCACGCTTACGTCGAGGCGGGGGCAGAGACAGGATCAACTACTGAACAACAACAAAAAGCCGGCGTTTTATCCAGTTTGTACGCAACGATGGAGAAACTTAACAAGCAGCAGTGGTCCACTGAAGAGACCAGCTACCTACTGGGAATCTGGTCTCCCGAAGAGGTACAGAGGAAGCTGGAGCACAATCGGCCATTGTTGTTGTTGTTGTTGTTGTCGGTGTGAGCTGTGAGGGGTTTCCGCGCGGTTTGGCTTTATGAAGCAGGCACGCAAACGGTTACGTCATGACTCAAACGATGACGCAATGACGCAGCACCAGTCGGACTCTGGGCAGTGTGAAAAGAGCCGGAGCTAAACCAAAGAGCCGGTTCTGAACCTGAAAAGCTCTAGCACAGAGCTTGAACCGGAGTTGCGTTGGTGTGAATGAGGTATAGCAGGGACGGAAAAGGGGGTAAAAGGGTTCTCATGAACTCATTTTAGTTCCGGCTCTTTTTGGTGTGAACGCAACATTTCGGAACTAAAGTGGTTGCGGTGTGAAAGCGCCTAAAGTCGCTGAGAGGCTGAGGCCGGGCCTGTTTGATATTGTGTGGCACGCTATAAAAAAGTACTTGCTGAGATCAAAAACTGTTGAAAAATAATGTAATTTAATGAAATCTGGGATAATCAACTTATTCTCCTTGGACATGTACATAGTTATAGTAATCAAAGCAATCATTAAACTTGCGGTCAACAAAAAGTACAACGGCCCTGTGTCACCCTCTCTTCCACACACACCTCACGCTATTGGAGACTCTTTGAGATCCTGAATACGGAAGTAGCCTCGAGTCCAGCTACATGCTTGCTGGGCACAACGCCCAATGGCATCATTTCTAAACATAAAAGAAACTCATAGCTCTGGCATGCCTCTCTTTAGGTGTGTGAGCATTGTCCTTGTATCAAACTGCTGTCTTTCCTGTTAAGTATGTCTTTGAAAATATACCCTAAAATCGAAATGAGAATAACAAAATGTCGGACACACAGTCACAGTAATGCTTGTTTCCTCTCAGAGTGTTGACCTACCAGCCCACTGTGCGTGTGCCAAATGTCCAGGCCCTGGACCCGTCCTACCTGAGCTCCACGCTGGCTGACTATGCAGTCCCCTTCCACCCCTCCACCCTGGCCTCCATCCCCACTGACATGCAGAGTGAGTCGGGGTGAAGGGACACTGACCTGCTGCCATATCCCCACTGCCCACGGTTAACCTGCTCTCTCTCTCTCCTACAGGTCTGGATCTGTTTTCCTTAATCCAAGCAGATCCTCAGGTGAGTTTTCTACTGTGATCACATTCTCTACAGAGGTTGAAGAAGTACTCAGATATTGTACTTAAGCATCCAAATAAACTTATATATTTTATAAAATATATATTATATTGACCCCTAGTATAAAACTGCACTTCACATTTCACTGTCTTTCCTTTTAAAATGTTGACTTTGCCGTTCAGTTTCCTTCACCATATTCAACGCCTATGTCCTTATTAGATATATCTGACATATCAATATAACAGCTGTAGCAACCTGACTTCCATTTTATTTCACACAAGCTAGTTGATTCATATTCAAAAACGACTACTTCCATTTTCTACATTTTCATAATATTCTCCTCTCGGTAAAATAAAGGAGGACAAAACCAGAAAATACGATGTCAAAATAAAAACAACATAAAAATGATAACCCCAATTAGATAATAAGAATAAAAACGAAATAAATAATAGAAATAATAAACCTTACCTTACAAGTAAAAACCTGTACAATAATTAAAACTGTACAAATAGATGAACAGTAAAGATTAAAAGACCAATTATGTCACATATAAAAATGTGGTGTCTCTAATAAAAAGTTAATCTAAAAAAGATGTGTCGTTAGCAATCCAGTGAGTAAGCCTGACTCGGCTCAGGTGGATACAAAAAAGAGGGTGAAGTTGGAATTGTATTTTAGCAGTTTAAATATTCTTTGAGTGGACTTTAATTAATGATTACTGTTTCTTCCCGTCAGCATTATCGGCCGCAGATGTTCCTGGACAACCTGGCCAGCAGCATGCAGAGTGCAGCCAGCACCTCCTCCGCCCTGGTGTCCTCCTCCAGCAGCCACTACGACACCAGCTCCCACGCTGCCAGCTCCCTCCACGAGACCCGGGTCATCACTGGAGGAGGGGGGGGCGCCGGAGGGGGGGCTGACAGCGGCATTTCAGATATCATTTCACTAGACTGAGCCACGTCTCACTGGACCTCTCCAGGCCTGTTTTCTGTGGCCTTCTCAGTGTGCACTACGTGAACATGCCATGTAGAATTTTCTTAATTGGTATACATGAGTACTTTGATGATCTGAGCATTTTAACGGTGTAAAAAACGGTATCCAGGCATGTTTCTTTTTGCCGTTGGGGTTCTTCAAAAGGGTTTTGCACACAGGATGATAAATAATTTGATGGCCAAAGAGAACATTGTGAGTCAGTGTATTGCCATCTCTCTTGACCAAGTACTCATCTCTTGGTGGCTGTTGTTCAGGAGGCAGTGATCACCCCGCCCCCCCGCCTGCAAACAACATGTTGAAGTGTCATCTGGCAAGATGGTGAGCCCCATATTGCCAACGATGGCATGGCCAACAGTGTGTGAGTCTGTGTGCATGAATATTTATCACTCCTGATGAGCAGGTGGCACCTTGGATGGCAGCCCTCTGCCTCTGTATGAATGTGTGTAAATGGGTGCTGACGTGTTGTAAAAGCACTTTGAGTGGTCCCAGAGACTGGAAGATCCGTATACGGCAGTGGAAGAGATTAAGAAACCACTCAATCTCTACATGTATGGCAGTCATTCCAGTCTAGTGTCCATTGAAGTCCAACACAGATAAATGTGGTCAGTAGTTTATAGAACAAAAGAAAAATGAAATAATTGTACTCAAACACATAGCTATACAAAGTAAAACCAGAGGTATTGATAATGCTGCAGTGGTATCTTGTTTGTTTTTTTCCAGAGCTGTACATGCAGTTCATTTATTAGACTTTAGGAAATATTCTCATGTGCTCTTTAACCTCACATGCTCACATTTCAAACGGAGTTATTTGCCTTGGTTTTGTACCAAATGTCCCCAGCGTTTTAGCTTTGGTTTGGTTATACATTTACCAGTGGTTTAGCCTTGGTTCAGTCCAGTTGTTTTGATCACAGTTGGTCGCATCCTTAGGAAAACCCTGTCTCCCTCTGGCTAGCTTTCTCTGTCACTTTTTCCCCCCCCACCACTCATTGACTTCATCTCTATGCCATTATATGTTTGCCAATCAGTGGAACTGGCCATCCTTTAACAGTAAAGAAAGTCATTAGTTGTAGTGTAACCTGGGGAATATTTGGTAGTGTTTTTTCATCATTATGAACTGAACATCTAGTCTTTTGGCCATCCTTATTTTCTTATTTATGTGAATAACACACTCGGCTCTGTAGTTTTTTTTTTCTCCGGCAGATAGATAAATATCTGTAATTATTGGAAATGTTTAGAACATTGAAATCTTCATTTATACCAATTTGTTGACTTAGAAAAGACATGCTGATGTGACCTGGTTGATCTGCACTGTGCCTCAACATGGAACAGAGGCGGGCCGGATGGAAGGAGAGCTTGGACTCGTTGCTCGACTTGTTTCAAACATCCATGCTGGTGAAAGAATTGTTAGAAGCAGGATGAAAAATACTTATGGACTGCTGAACAGATTGCTGACTGTAAACATTAAAGGCAGGTCGGTTATTCAAATGTTTTTTTTTATCGGTTCTACCAGCTGTTACAGAGCAGCCTTCTATGTAAAATGTTCCTTTGTAAGTTAGTCAGAGCAATAATAATTTAATTAGGTAAACAAAGCTGTAAATGTAGTTCAGATACTCAGTAAATGTTTCCAGTTGGTTTCCACTCTGCCTCCCAAATCCATCCCAGCCGCTAAAATAATTTTGCCGATCCAAAATTTGGCAGTACACTCGTTTGCCTTCTTTCAGAGATTGAAATGATCAGATGGATATCAATAGAGTGTCGAAGTCACGCCCATCTACTTCCGCCCCATGGGACCTTATTTCTGAAAAATTATGTATTGAAGTCAATGGAGAGAGAAAACTTATCTTTCAATCCCGTTTGAATTGTGCCATGAATTACACATATGATGTTTGTCAATCTTAAAAAATAATTTCCATGTCAAAAAAGTCACAGTTTGTCTTAAAACTGTTGAAATATAAGACTATGAAAAATACGCAACTAGAAAGACTACACATCCCAGAGTCGCGTACATTAACGTTACACATTACACTCGTGTTACTCACCAAAACCTTGTAAAGCCGGTCCCGCATGCTGGCTCTTACGGAACCGACTAACTCCCCTTTTGTGTATGTACAGTTCTCAACATGGCCAGACTTGTAGTGATTTTCACCTATTTTAATACTTTTCACTTAATTCTGAAAGAAATGTGATGTTTGTCAATTTAAAAGATAATTTTGCAAGTCAAAAAAAAAAAGTGTCGTAACACATTTGTTTGTGGGAAAAGCTCAATGAACTACAACTCTGGTCTCGCAGAACAACATACGTCACCAAGATGGTCGTCACTACTGTCTTGTCAACAAAAGGATTGACTACCCTCACTATCACCACAATGAAACACGTCCAGAAGAATGTCATGCAAAGCTGCCTGCCTTCCTTTGATTCTCTCTGAACTGCCTGGTCTTTTTAATGTTTAATGTCAACCATTTGTGCAGATAGCATGAAGTACAAAAGATCGGCGATCGCCGATGCTAGCGTTAGCATTTCTCCCCCGGCTTAAATTGTGTATTATATAATGATCACACCGGTGACGGTACTCTTCAAAGGGTTCACGAAATATGACTACTACTCTTACTGTTTAACATTTTGGATTACTTAATGTTACTTCATATTAAGACTAATAAAAATGACACGGCTGTAATGCTAACTAACGTGCTAACTTGATCCAGCCACTCCTGGTCCTTTGATCAGACGGGAAGCGAAAGAACGAGCAAGACCCATTGCTGGTATGATAACAGCCTGGTACTAAGCACACAGGCATCTTGTTAAAGTCATCTTATCTTAGCCAGTGCCAAATAGATAGCTAAGATCAGCATCATCTATCTCTTAGTGGAGGAAAACAATTGTGACATCACTTACGCGATTCTGGGGTTTGTAGTCTATCCAGTTGTGTATTTTTCATAGTCTTATATTTCAACAGTTTTACGACAAACTGTGACTTTTTTGACTTGGAAATTATTTTTTAAGATTGACAAACATCATATGTGTAATTCATGGCACAATTCGAACGGGTTCGAAAGATAAGTTATCTCTCCATTGACTTCAATACGTTATTTTTCCGAAATAAGGTCCCATGGACCGGAAGTAGATGGGCGTGACGAAGTCCCTCCCCTTCCGGTGGACCTCCATGGGACCTTATTTCGGAAAAATTATGTATTGAAGTCAATGGAGAGAGAAAACGTATCTTTCGATCCCGTTTGAATTGTGCCATGAATTACACATGATGTTTGTCAATTTAAAAGATAATTTTGCAAGTCAAAAAAAAAAAAGAAGTGTCGTAAAACTGAAGTAACACATTTGTTTGTGTGTGTCACTACCCGATCCGTCCCCCTGCCCGATCGGTACTGCGCATGTGCGAGATGGTCCGCCATATTGGACAACTCCGGACGGCAACCCAAGATGGACACTTTGCTTTTAGCAAAGCTCAAAAAGAAAACTCGAGAGAGATGAGTTATTGTTATTACAACGTGACTTCACTATTATTTAACAACTCTTTTTATTGGGTTCTTTTATTTGGGGTTAAGTACATTGTCAGAATAAGTGAGGAATGGATTTAACTTCTGTTAGACCGCTATCATACTGAATAAATATTTACTGTGAATGTATGCAAAAATGTATGGCATATGGGGATCTTAATATTTAAGAACCTATTAATGTGTTATACCAGATTAACGGGAATAATCTCAGCTAATTGACGATGCAAACCATTTTTACCAAAACAAAACACAAGTCTCATAAGAAGCATCTAAATGACCCCTGAGCGAAAAATGCTGACGCACTTTGGCACAGAACTCAAGATAAAAGATGCCCTTATTACTTATCGTAGCTGCACATACAATATATCCGATTAAAGCTGAGGTTCCACAGATCATTTAGGTATATCATCACTAAGTGATCCGAACTCGCGACAGGGGAAGCAAACTCAGACATCACAACGCGTACCTTTACGTAGCTTTTACTGTAGCTGTCAATCTGATCAAAAGACTGGTTCAATGGCATTAAAACGAGAAAAAACGCGGCTGAATCGGTTAATCCATAGGTTCATAATGTTTCTGGGTAATAATTTGTTTTATTTATAATCCATAATTCCATTTTTATGTCAAAATCGGAGAGTAAAGGTTAGCTGCTAATGGTAGCCACTAGAGTTATCGCAGCTTCCGGTCTTGGCTATGCGTCAGTCTCACACACACACATTACAAAATAAGCAGTATGTGGGAGTTCCCCTCGATTCCATTGGCTCTGGCGGTTAGAAAGAGATGTCAATCAGCAAAATCGAACGGGGGGCCAGAGATAGCTCAAATGACCCCAGAAGTGTTTTTTTTTGTGCTAAATCTCTCTAAAAAGGTCATGTCACTTGTTTTGCATCAATCTTGATACAGGGTACTTATATGTTGTAGTTTGGATTCCAAAAGCTTTTAGTCTACCATCCCATCATTCAAGGGTGGTTTTCACTATAAGTAATTTTGTTTTGTTGGACGGACACAATCATTTCAATTTTTTTGACTGTGTTCAATCTGAATTTACTTTAAAATAAAAAACATCTATATTGATTCTGACACTTCTACATCCAACTCACAGGTGTAACCTTGCTTTGAGAAAAAAGATTATTAATTTAACGCTTTTAGAAGGGAAGATATGGTCATTTGTTCTGGGAATGTCATTTTCGAGCCTGAGACCTGAAAAACAGGCTCAGGGTTTTACAGGTTAAATTGTGTATTATAGAATGATCACACCGGTGACAGTACTCTTCAAAGGGTTCACGAAATATGACTACTCCTCTTACTGTTTAACATGTTGGGTTACTTAATGTTACTTCATGTTAAGGCTAATAAAAATGACAAGGCTGTAATGCTAACTAACGTGCTAGCTACTAGCTAGGTAGCTAACTTGATCCAGCCACTCCGGGTCCTTTGATCAGACGGGAAGCGAAAGAACGAGCAAGACCCATTGCTGGTATGATAACAGCCTGGTCCTAAGCACACAGGCATCTTGTTAAAGTTATCTTATCTTAGCCAGCGCCATATAGATAGCTAAGATCAGTGCCATATAGATAGAATCTATCTCTTAGTGGAGGAAAACAGTTATGACATCACTTACGCGACTCTGGGATTTGTAGTCTTTCTAGTTGCGTATTTTTCATAGTCTTATATTTCAACAGTTTTACGACAAACTGTGACTTTTTTAAGATTGACAAACATCATATGTGTAATTCATGGCACAATTCAAACGGGATCGAAAGATAAGTTTTCTCTCTTCATTGACTTCAATGCATAATGTTTCCGAAATAAGGTCCCATGGACCGGAAGTAGATGGGCATGACTTCACCACTCTATACCATCTGTCTAAGTACAGAGCAAATTTTCTCACAAATCATTGTGAGATGTTTTTTTGGAGTTCGACTTAATGTGGATAATAGCGTTTTGTTGCAAAACATCCCAAAAAGTATTGTATGCTGATGATGCTGTGTTGTTGGACAGGGATGGATGGATTAAACATTACCTTCACTCAACACCTACTACATATAGGCCACTTTCTCACATCATGCAGTAAACAGGGCAGCTACTGAACTCTACACTCCTACTTTATCAGGATGGCTTGCTGTGCATGTGGACTCCAAGCCATCAGGAGCTCAATCTCAGGGACCTGCTCTCCACTTGTGAACAAATACTGACATATAGAAACAACACCAGTATCTGGAAGTGAAATACAGATGATGATGATGATGAGGCTAATTAAGTTTATTTTTAGGTCTGTGTATTTGTTTTATTCATGTTGGCAATTTAAAGGCTGTGATAAAGATCAGTTCACCCAAACTACACAGAAATCCCATTTAGCTCAATGGTATCCACTCCCTAGATCTTTGGTTGACAATACATCTCTATAGGGACACATAACCAATACGTTTGGGGATTTACGAGGCATTATGGGCTGCCCCAAGCTAACCAGGTCAGGACTCCAGCTCTGTGTTTCCCAAAATAGTAAACTGTTCCTTAAAATGGTGTGTTCTTCTTCTCCACTCCCCCTATGGAGGCAATAGGAGGTTAAAGGAGTCTTTAACTGAACTTTCAGAAACTGTGAAACTGATATCTACGTTTTCATTCATTGGATTGTGATGGAGGCAAAGATATCTCAAAACCTGGAACAATAAAATTCACTCTCTGCATGGAGGGATACCACTGGTGACAGGCGAGATGTCTTTGGCATTTTGGGAAACCACAGTTGGAAAAAGTCCAGATTCAACAGCATCAAACACAGCCTTTATACTCACATAGAAGGGTTTGCATTAAGTTCTGTTTTATGAAATTACTGATAATACTTTTGAAAAGTTAACTGGCAGATGTTGGCCATGTGGAATTGTATTGTGTACCCTTCATTCTTTATGGACTTTGAAACACAATCCAGATCATTTTTCCTTTGACCCTATATTAACCAAGTACTCTTTGCTTCAGATTCACAAGGTTTATTACAGGATGATTTATTTCAAAATGGTCTTTTCCTGTATTGTAAACTTGACATGTGTTGGTGTTTTTGTATAATAAATATTTACTTTTTTTTAAATCAGCTAATATCTGTATTATTCCTGGAAGTGACCCAGCTCCTCACTATCGGTGAAAGATAAGACACAATGTATAGGAGGAACAGTTGAGCTCCTCACATGGTTAAAAATGAACCAATCAGACACAAGGATTTAACCTTTCCTGCTCCATCGCTCAAAACAATATTAAGTTATTCCTAATGACTCATTCTAATTGAAAGCAGGATGGATATTCTGAAGTGTTCACATGGCTTCTGTTACAACCCGGCTCGTGGGCTGCAACATAAAGCTGGGAGGCGAGACGAGGGTTGTGAATAATAAATACGTTTATTTTTATAAACAAAAATGAGGACGCTGGATGGCCCGGAGAGAGTGCAGTGCCCAGAGGAGTGAGAGGGAGACACCGGGCGTTTCTCAATCGCAAGTAAAACTGCTGCAGAGCAACTATTTCAAGTATACTACGTCATCGAGTGGCGCCGAAGGACTGTTTAAATGCATGTTAAATGCATTCGTAGGCCCAATCCCAAACCACTCCCTCGACCCTACCCCTCCGTGACGGAGTGAACTCCGTCTGTAGCCACACTCGCAGCTCAACGAGGTTCCCTCCTGTCAGATGGAGGGAGTAAATACAGCAGCAAGCTTTGGGACGGCCTCCCCTCTCTCCCCTCTCTCCGGTAGAAACAGGAAATGCCGTAACTGTATGTAACAAATCAGCAGGTTTCAAATCAGCATCTCTTTGACAAAAAGTTTAAATGAATATGACTTACATTGGGAAAGAGTGGTCTGTAACTCGTTGGATAATTTTTTTTAAACTAAATAAACTACCCAGGATGAACGTTTGTATAGCCCTTATTAAAAACATTCGTTCCTCAAGTTGTAATAATGTGCTAATAACGTTATTCTGAGAGTTATTTCCCTCGGCATTATGAACGCGCATCTAACCCACGGGACCGCGCCGCCCGGCACGTTCATGTTACGTGTTCAGTACTACATGAGTTTCTCTGTACCCATGGATGCACAATAACAACGGCCCATATCGCCTTACTGCCAGCCCACGGAGCTGTAATAATGGATATATTGCACATGTTTGCTGTAATTCATCATTTGTAAAATATTATACTACATGGGCTGTATGATGTAAATCTTGTACCGTAAATGTTGTATTAAATAAAGTTAATATTACCGACGTAGATTAACGTTCCTGTAGCTTCTTATTGCACTTGTTTTAGTTACTTGTGGGCTACTTAACATGAATAATCACAGTCACTATCCTTTTACTCCATCACATTTCAAAAAGAAATAGGCTATTGTTATTTTAACTCCACCACAGTAATCCATCATCAGCTTTACTTTTTAGATAAAGTTTTAACTCACAATTGATCATAACAGGCTTCAACATATACATTTTTATATATTACCAAGTGGTTTCATGTACAACCCACACAGGTATCATGCTAAATGAAGCTCTGTTGCTTGGATATCACTAGATCCTGATGCGTAATATAAAAGTACATAACGATTGATGTGTAATTTAGCATAATTTACTAGCTAGCCGCTGCTAACTGCCGTCTCGTTAATATAAATCCAGTACCATGCTGTCATGAACGCGCGGTGCTGTTACATGTACGCAAATTCACGTGCACGAGCCTTTTGGGCGGCGTGGTTAAAGTTGCGCATGCTCTATGAGTGCACATTCGGGTACTTCTCAGGCATGCCGGGTAATCTGTGACGTTTCACTCTCTCAAAAGTTGGGCCATTTTATCATCATGCGCCAATGAGCAACTCTCATAGGAATGAATGAGGCCCGCCTCCCACGCTGTATCCAGTTCTTATTATACACCCATGCTGCAGACTCGCTGTTTGAGGGCTTGATAGCCCACTCCCCCTCCACACTCGTTGCTTTGGAACAGCCCTCAATATGGCGGACCCTCCGCGTGAACGCGCAAACGGAGGGGTAGGGTGTAGGGGTAGGGTGTAGGGGGCGGTTTGGGAATGGGCCTTATTATACATCCATGGCTAAATGCCCAGCATTCTGCGCCACTCTATGACGTAGTAAACTTGAAATAGTTGCTCTGCAGCATGTGTACTCGCAATTGAGAAACGGCCAGTAATCTGGTTGGGCTCTCTTGTAGGCTTCCCGACCCAGGTGCAGCTCACCAGCCAACAATCACCCACATGGCTCTCGAACCTGCAATCAGGAGAGAGAGACAACGGAACGCCTAGTGGTGTGGAGGGGTCGTCACAGTTCACAAGGAAGTCATCGAGTTTGAGAAAAGTGAGGAATTTTCTCCTGCAGTTTGATAATTATGAACCGTCGATATTGCTTTTGGATTTCAGGTCTGCTGTTTTACATTGAAAATAGTCTCAGTCTGAGCCTCACTACAAACAGAGTTGAGAAAAAGCTGCTCACCTTATCCAAATCAGAGCAGTGACACCTAAATATTACAGTCTGAGTCTGTAATGCACGAACATATGAGCGTACAATGTCGCTGTTATTTCAAACGTGCGCTTGTTTTTGTTTTTTTAACAGTTTGGTTCTATATTTCATTTGTTTTGCCATAGCATAGGGATTAGGTTAGATTACACTTTACTGTCATTGCACAGACTATAAATACTAGGACAACAATAGGGATGTGTATTGTTAATAAGAATATGTATCATGATACATTGGTTACCATTTAAACTACTATGATACTGTAAGCAAGGCATGTATAGCTATTTTTTATTTTACATTTAGAAAGAAATATATAGTATAAAGAACACACAGTAAACAGACCATTTACATGCACACAAACCTATAGAACACACTACAGGAAATCCCAAAAAACAGAATATGACACAGTATGACCCTCAATTACAGTATATTGCAAAACACAAGTGTATCAATATGTTCTTACAGTCTTTATTGCACACAGTATGTTCAATAGAAGCAGAGGGATGAAACCCTCTTTAATGGCCATATGCACATTTGGCCTCTGCATTTAACCCATCCTAGTACCAGGAGCAATGGGCAGCTATTGTACAGTGCCCGGGGAGCAATGGGAGTGGTGGTGTCCGGTGCCTTGCTCAAGGGCACCACGGCAGGAGAACCCAGGAGGTGAACTGGGACCTCTCCAAGTAGCAGTCCACACTCCATATTTAGGTCTGGTCGGTGACTTGACCCGGCGACCCTACAGCTCACAGTCCAAGCCCCTACTGACTGAGCCACAGCCGGACAACTGTAACATCAGTGGTTCTCAACTGGTGGGTCGCGACCCAAAAGTGGGTCGCGGAACCGTTTGGAGTGGGTCGCGGATGTGTGAGTGAAGAAAAAGAAAATTGAAAAAAAAAATAGAATTTAATTTTTTTTTTGGGGGGAAAAAGTCAAACTTTTATTTTGAAGGCCCGATTTTCTAACGCTGTGCATGCAGTCGGCGTTGGACTGGAATCACCAGAGACCATAAACGGTTTTGAAAACTTCTGTCACGTAGTGATCATCTTCTCAATAAAATATCTTTGCTGATGTTTTTTGGAGTCTTCTGGCCAATCAGAATCAAGATTGTTGCCGGAAGTCCCCACGGAGAATAACTTTGCGGTAGAACTCTTCTTTATACATCCATGGGTACAACTTCAGATACAAATGAACACATAATGAAATATGACCCCCGGTCTGATGACTGACAGGTCACAGAACAATGGGAGCTATCTACCCTTACCCACAATTTAAAGTAAGTCACACAGACTATCTCCTCTTTACTCTTCTCGCAGCAAGAGGCGCATTCACACCGCAGTACTTTTCCCACAAAGGTTCATGCGAACTTAGTTCATGCAAACTCTTTAGTTCGCATGAACTAAGTACAGATCGCGTTCACACCGGAAAAAGTCCCTGGGGGTGGATTAGGCAAATGAAGCCGCTGACTTCACTTCTTCTTCTTCTGCTTTGGGTTTACTGGCAGGCTACAAACAACTTCACGGCGGATACTGCCGCCCAAAGTCCCCGGCCGGAAGTCCCCGGAGTTGTAAGAGGACTTCAGTAGAAGCTGCTGGGACTCCCAGCAGCTTCTACTGAAGCCTTCCGAGTAAATCGCCAGAACGCCGACACCTCCTCATCTCCACCGCTCCCATGTTTTATTTTGTGTTGCCATAAGTTAGTCTCTCTGCGTTTCTGCGCTGGGCTAATGCTAATGCTAATAATGCTAATGCGAGGATAATAAAATGGCGGCTTCACAAAACTTTTTGGAAGTTTTACGGGGCGTAGTTTGCAATCCGCCCAGCCAATCAGAAATATAGCTCTTTTCTCACAAAAGAGCCGCTCGAAAGTCCCTGCTCTCTAGCAGGGACTTACGAGCGGCTCTTTTGTGAGAAAAGAGCTATATTTAGTACCGGCTCTTTTTGGTGTGAACGCGATAAAAGAGTTCACTGAACTAAGTTCGCATGAACCTTTGTGGGAAAAGTACCGCAGTGTGAA
Organism: Harpagifer antarcticus; assembly: GCA_902827135.1. Taxonomy (NCBI): domain Eukaryota; kingdom Metazoa; phylum Chordata; class Actinopteri; order Perciformes; family Harpagiferidae; genus Harpagifer; species Harpagifer antarcticus. Next base: position 2,987,386 of record CADEHL010000883.1, on the reverse strand, counting down.
TGCGCCTAATATGTCAGAACAAAGTGAAAAACAAACAATGGCATAAAATATTATTAACATGTCGGGTAGTAATACATCTATTTATTTTCTTCTCAGAGTGTACCAGAATGCATAGTTTATGTTAGTATTTCTAAAAATCTCCTGGGGGAAAATCCCCCCAAACCCCCCTGCTGGGGTTGGGATTTCAGCATGTGTGCCTTTTTATATAGTTCAGCTTTGATTCCATCATCTCATTCAACCTTTTTTAAAAGCATACTTTAGGGATATAAGGGATATATGCACTGTACTTCACTTTTACTAATATTGTATGCTGAAAAGCGTATATTACAGCACGTTTTTTTGTTGAATAGATTTGAGTGCTTCAAAATGTTGGGTCGCGATGTATTGACCAAGTAAAAAGTGGGTCCCGAGGCCTGACCAGTTGAGAACCACTGATCTACAGGATAGTAGCAAAAGTACTTACTGTAACGGAAAAGGTAAAAGGTCGAGTTTTTAGCTCATGTGACCCTCGTGTGCTGAGATGGTCTTCCTCTGTGTTCCCCTCTCTAAATGTCCTCGTCACAGGGGGGCCGGTTCCAAATCGACCCCTTCACTAGCCCCTCCCACTTCCACTCCGTTTGCGTGTGCGTAGGAGGGTCCGCCACATAAAGTGCTGTTCCAAAACAAATATTGTGGAGTGGGAGTGGGTTATCAATCCCTCCAACAGGAAGTTATTAAACCCTCCATCAGGAAGTCTGCATTGGTCCTAACCAGTGTTGGGATAGTTACTCAAAAAACTAATGCATTACACATTACTAGTAAAAAAATAATGCCTTACTTTACTATTTTACTCACTGCTGAAAGTAATTAGTTACATTACTTGTGGATTACTCTATAACATCGCCTGATAAGCACCACAAATCAAATAACAATATAAAGTTAAACCTCATTTCTGCCAGATCAGCACAAACCCTTAATCTAATAAGCACTGATCACAGAGCTCTGTTTCTGCTCCTTGTCTGAACATCATGTTTTCTGTAGCTCAGTTATCAGAACTCTGGTCCAGGTAGCTTCAAGTGTTCCTGTCTGAAGGCGGCCGTAAAGGTGCATGATTAATCATTGAATTGTAAAGGAGTACAAAGGAGCAAAACATGGAAATACTCAAGTAAAGTACAAATACCTCAAAATTGTACTTAGATACACTATCAGGGGTCGGCAACCTTTTTGATATGAAGAATTGTTATCAGCGTGCCAACGATCGAGAATTATCAAGGGGGGGGGGGGGTTGAGGAGCTTGACGCTCGTCAACTATCAGCAGGAGGACGAGGGAGCAGTGTGTGGACCTGTCAGCGCAACTTACATGATGCCGAATTTAACAAAGACATTTAAATAATTGGTTTAAACGGCATAATAATAAGGACGATCGTCCGTTCTGTGATTCTCCAGAACACACATGTTATGATATTAGGGTCATGCAGAGTGAGATGAGATCGCTGTCCCTTTAAGAGAGAGAGAGAGAGGGGTGTGGCTTGTGCATGTGTGTGTGTGGATGGTAGAGCGAAAGTGAGAGAACGTGTGTATGTTTCTGGAAGTGAAACGAGGAAGCAGAAAAACAGAGGTCTGTGATGTATTTTGTGAAACACAAGAACAGCTAAATAAATGCAACGGCCTCCCAAGAAGAGCTCGCCTCTCTCCAGCCATTGAAGCTAAAGTGGGTTATTGAACCTGAAGCTTGTTGCTCCTGCCCTCCTCGACTACGGTCTGGGAGCCGACAGGAAGGTTCAACACACAGATGGCCAGTCCGCCCCTTTGTAGCATATTATTTCGAAGAGAGATGAGCAGATCGCCACTGGGCTTTCAACTAAATACACAGCCACGCAAAAACTGCAGCATTTGTACAGCTCCTTATGGGTACTGCAATTAGTGAAGTGCTTTCCTCCGTGGTGAAAGGATCAGCACCACGGAGGAAAGCGGCAGAAAGTCACCTGGAGTTAAAGAGAGCGGGGCTGCGTTGCGTGCATGGCTTCCTTCTGCAGGTAACGGGGAGACGCGCTCTGGCGGCGGTCTCGTTCAGGATCCGAAAATACAATTTAAATATTTTTGCACACTTATTCCACTTATTCCTAGTGTGCCACTGGTTACGGTGCCGCGTGCCAATGCTGGCACGCGTGCCAGGGGTTGCCGACCCCTGCACTAGATCTACCTAGTTTCTTTACACCACTCCCAAAATGACCTCCTGTCAACTGTAGGGAAATGCTGTTTTATATCTTAGAGAAACGGTCAGGGGCTATGAGGCCAAATTAATCATTGAACACTCAACATGTCAGGTCAGATGACAAGCAAAGAGCAGGCTAGGACTGCAGGTCAGGAAATATGGGGAAGGCAGAGGCAAAACAGGGGGAAAGTCAACGTGGGAAATCAGACTGGATCATCAGAGTGACTGAGTGAAGGCTGAGGGTGAGGGAAGGTCAGAGCCATCCTCAGGTGGGGGTTCGCTGGCTGTCAAACAGCAACACTAAACAAAACTCAGCGTGACTTTAAGGGAATATTTGTAGCATTGTGTGGCTTAAATTCTCCTTGTGAATGCACCCTGTCACCTTCAAATGGACCGCGATATATATCACTTTGTCCCAATGCACTCCACAGTTTACCTGCCAGGACCAGGGGGCCACACACACTGAACTCCTGGAGCAGAACGCAGCAGCCACATGGTTAGCACAGGTGGGAAGTAACTAAGTACATTTACTATAGTACTGTACTGGAGTACAATTTTGAGGTACTTGTACTTTACACGAGTATTTTCCTTGAATGCTACTTGTACTTCTTCTCAACTACATTTAAAAGGGAAGTTGTGTAATAATTTTACTCCACACTACATTTATTTAATAGCTTAAGTTACTTTTAACAAAATGCATCTCTAAATATTAAACTGTGGACTAACTCTTTAAGTTACAAAAGACTAAAATTATTTAAATATTTTATAAAAAATCCATCAGAACTTTGTTTCTCTACAACAACTCTACACTTGATGCAAAGATATTATCTAGTAATGTTACATATAGGGGGGGGGGGGCGCAACAGCGGTAATTAAAGTGTAACAGTCTCAAAATGCTACAACTATTGTCACAAACTGGATGAATGTGAAGTATTTTGTTAAAGGAGGATGAAAGCGTAATTAAGGAGCACTATTGGAGTGACTTTGATGGTTATTGGACTCAGGATTAATTCATTTGGATGCCCGCTGTATGAAGAAATGAAAGGACGGCGCAAGTGGAAACAATTCACAAAGGGATTAAACTGTTTAACACACATGCTCAAAGTAAGCCGGATTTTGCCGATGTGTTTATGTGGATTCAAAAGTCGTAAATAATCTACAAAATGGAGGAGACCGATCTGATCGGAGCAACTGTGACAAATAATCCAATTGAAACCGGCATGGACAATGACTATGTTTTAAAAATGCGCTTATCCAGAAAAGCCTGGTTTGGACACATTACGGGCAGAAGAAACATTTATATTAAAGAAACAATTATACATTTCTGTCTTTATATGCCTTTAATTACGGAATCAGGGCCACTTTAATTTTTTTTGGCAAAAAAAAATGTCATGTGGCCCTAATCCTCTTCCGTATTTAATAGCTACTAACTTGAATTTTTACTCAAATGTATGAATCAATTATTTTTTATATTTTCTTGTAATGCAGAGACAAGGCTTTTAGTGACAATCATGTATTGCTTTACAATTATATGTAAAAAAAAAAATAAAATAAATAAAACGTCTAAATATGATATCTGGCCTCAAATCATCTGAGGCCTGGCGCCTCACAAAAACTCACCTCTTCAATCTGGCTTTTAATGTGTGATTGTTTTTGTATTGCTTGATTTGACTTTAACTATATATATTTATTTGTTGTTCTTTTCTTTTCACTATATCTGTCCTTGAGCACCTGTAAAAGCGTTAACAAAATAAATGATATACTATTATTATTATTTACTTGTTACACTTAGAGTACATTTATATTATTATATATTTATATATTATTATTAGCTGATAATACTTTTGGACTTTTAGTTGTCATTAAGTATTTTGACAATAATGAATTGGTAGGCTACTTTTACTCAAGTAAAGCATCTGCATGCTTCTTCCACCACTGATGGTTAGCTGGGTTATATACAGGCTTGGGGGGGTAATGGATGACACGGCATTAGGTCAATAGAACAGAAAGAAGGTAACTGTTTCCCTTACCGTAGACAGTTACGTAAGCTGTCAAATAAATTAAGTGAAGAGTAAAATAATAAAATAGCAAAAGGTGAACATAATCAAGTAAAGTAAAAGGACCAGAGTACAAACCTTGATTAAATGTTCTTATTTATTTCCACCACTGAAGAAAACCAGGTGTCAGCGCGTGGAGGTCGATATACAGAAGCTGTATGGAAGTATACAAACCTCTCTACCAAGTGTGTACACCTTTTTTCTATATTTGGAAGTAGAGGCATTTCCCTCCATTTTCTTATCTGGAAAGAAGAAATGTACGTAATACTAAATTAATTTGTAATGCCACACACACACACACACACACACACACACACACACACACACACACACACACACACACACACACACACACACACACACACACGCTCATTACGTGTATGTTCTGAGCCGCAGTGGATGGTAGACAGAGGAGAGATCCCCATTATAGTCTGAATGAACAGCAGTGAGGAGGCTTGTTAGCGCTCCTCCTGCAGGAGCTCCTCTGGGAGCTGTGTATTTTCCTTGTTACTGTCAGCCTGTCCTCAATCAGCAATTATAGTCATAACAGGGAGCCAATATGTGGCCCAACGGCCCAACGCTTAATACTATGTGGTTGCATTTCTGTATACGTTTTTTTAATTTCACTTTTATTCAGGTAATTGTTTACTCTGTACTGTGCTGTAATGTCATCATTTTACACAGTTTGCAGGCTAGTCTCCAATACAAGAATCAATTCTGCCCGAGAGGATCCAACAGAGGGAATCACACCGAGCGGTTTGCCACTTCTGTGTTTGTAGACAACCAGGTAAGGTCAAGCTCCATAAAGCAATTTAAAAACGATGTATTATGCCCAGGGCCGGCCCTGACCAATTTGCTGCCCCAGGCAAGATTTTAGCTTTTTTACCCAAAATGCAGAAACTCACTATGACTCGTGCACGGTTGTGGCATGACCACCAAAACAGAAAGATATGGACACAAGATGTGTGCAAATGTATTTAGTTTCCTATCCATGTGGACATGATTTAAGTGGGGGGTGGACCTATCCTCCTCTATTGGGGTCCGGGAAGATTTTTTTTTTTAATATTGAAGTTAAAAGCATCAATCTGGTGCACTTTGAGAGCAACATTAGATTAGATTTATTTTTAAATTAACACAAATACAAAATGAAAACCTATAATTGCACACTAAAACCATTATTTCAAAAAAAGAACTATTTCACATAAACCTCTGGATTTTACTGGGGCTGGGGCGGTTCAACTTGATTTTGGGGAGGGGTGCGCCATAGTTTATGGGCGCTGTATGCAATATAGGCGTAGTTCTGTTAGTATAAGATAATTATAAAAAAAAAATCTTCAATTTTCGGCGCCCCCCATAGGTCGATGCGCCCTTAGCATTCGCCTATACTGCCTATGCCAAGGGCCGGCCCTGATTATGCCTCTCCTGTGACATGTCTCCTTACTTTAATGTTCAAAAGGATCTTTATTTTTCTGCAGCACCTCCTTTCACCCTCTGTCTGAAACCAGAGCCCAGTCTGCTCTGATTGGTTAGCTGGCCGCCTCTGTTTTGATTGGTTCATTGCTTAGAGAAGTCCCGCCCCTTAGCCTATCACGCACAATGTGTAAACGCCCTGACACACCAGGCCGAAATCGGCCGTTATCGTTAGTCGGACGACGAAGCGTGCCCTGTCGCCCAAACTCAATTTGGTGTGTCCCGCACCGTCGGCCGTGACACACCTTATTTGGCCTTTCATGGCAGTCGGACAAAGAAATCACTCTGATTGGCTGTTCAGCTAGCGAATCAGTGCATGAGAAGCTAAACGGTTGCTTGAGAATGTCTTCCACAAGCAACACTCCAATGGCTGATAGCTCCAGTACCGCACGAAACATGTTTTCGATGGACAAGAGTGAAAATGGAACGCTATTTGTTGTTTGTTTATATCACGTAGTCTGTTCTTCTTCTCTGTCTTCCGGTTGTTGCCTCTTTTGAATGACGAATACACACTACCGCCGCCTGCTGGTAAAGAGAGTTATTGCCGCTCACGCATGCGCATAGGGGCGGACTGGCCATCGGGACGTTCAGGACGAATCCCGATGGGCCGGTAGCCCGGTACCGAAGAGGGCCGGTCGGACCACTCGACGCGGTGAAATTGTAATCAGCTTAATGCTTGGCCCATGTATACGAGTGAACGTGGATCGCTTTATTTAGTGATCGGATACGATCGGAAAAGCATTCCATGTAAACGGGGCTATTGATAGGTTGTCAAACTTGTCAATCTTATGTTTTCGAAAGTAGGCTAATAGATGAACTGAAGGGGTTGGGCCGGGAGAGATGAGTCGTCTCTTCCAATTGGAAAGAGGGCGAGGCCCGCATCAGAGGTCCACTCATCAGACAAGCTTCCTAGCTTCGTTTGATGATTGATCAGTAAGTTAGCTAGCGAAATTGAGAAAGACAAGATGGACAACAGTAAAAAAAGAAAGGGTGGGGCTGAAAAAGCCAGAATGAAAAAACGAAAATTGCTACACGAAGATGCTGGAACATTTTCGAAAATCACAGAGCTGTTTAGTAGAAGGGCTCCCGCTCCCAGTCGCAGTAATAAGGAGGAGAATGAGAAGGAAGATGATGAACCACAGACCCGGCATATAATGACAGCAGGTGCAGTGTGCAGGGCTGTGTTAATTTATGTTACTGTTAGCAATATCATTAGTTGACTGAGAAAACCGTCAAGAAAAAACTTTAGCGATGTTACGACTAGTATAATATGCCCACGGCTGTGATTGACAACCTGGACAGCCAGTCAGAAGCTAGAATGCCAAGCTAGAGAGCCAATCAGAACCTAGAACGGGCTGCAGGGCTGGCCAGACTATTATATTATATATTATATGTGCATACAGTTAGATGCATTAGGATAGAGTCATATGCTCATGATATTCCAAGTTAAATTATATAATATTAATATTATAATTTTAAATAATTATATTAAATAATATTAATATTCAATAATATTAATATTGAATAATAAGGACACAGAGATGTGTGGCCAATTCACTATGGCATTCATTTGAGTGATTGACATTACTGTGCATGATATTGTATTCCTTGAAGTTGGTTATTTAATACTGGACAAGTGCTCTCATAATGACTATTAGAATCATTTGTTGGTTAGACCACATGGCATTGATTGAATATCTGAGCTGCATGTGCATTGGCACTTCTTTTTGTTTACAGCCAGGCACAGGCAACCATTTTTGACTATACCCATTTGCTGTACTTTGTCCTTAATCTCAATTGTACATTCACGTTACTGACTCCTACAGTCAGCCACTTTGACACACTTCACACATGACACGGACATTTTTAAGAAACCTTAACTAAAGGAAGGTTTCATTTTGCACCTTACTCCTGTTGTCCATCTATTTTATGTTATGGTTTGACTCTGGGGAATCTAGCCATAACAGTATACAGTATATGAGCATAGTAGATGTATCATTTATCTGTAGGCTACAAGGGTGGCCCGCATGCGTGGGCGGCGGCCCGGTGTGTGGGCCGGTGCGTCTGAACGTCCCGGGCTGAATTTGTGTCCCAGTCCGCCCCTGCATGCGCAGTTCGTACGTGCTCGGCTGAAGTCTTTGCGGTGTGTTCCAGTGCGACACATGGCCAGGACGCAGGAGAACACGCCGACGCAACAGTCGGCGTCGGTGTCAGCGAGTTCTCTGGTGACTGCTTGGTGTGTCAGGGCCTTTAGAGCACAAGCCAAAAGAAACGCATGTGTTACATAGTGATGTCATTATGTAGACCAAGCAGACAGTTTACATGCCCAAAAACATATAGAAAAAACTACAGGAAAGGGGAAACATCAAAAAGTATATTAGGTCGCTTTAAAAAAGATATTAATAAATGATGTTGTGGCAGTACCTTTCACCAGTTGACCTGAAAAGCTTTGTCCAACATGTTCAAACCTAGTTACAATAGAAGTCATCTTTAATGTTGAGTACACAGATACTGTAGGTCTAGGATGTGTTTGACCCAGCAGAGAACAGCTTCAAACTCTCCTTCATCATGCTGAGGTCTGTTCCATGTGATATCACTGTTTTAATGTTGGATCTGTGAGAGATACAGTCAGTCCTGTCAGGCGCCGGAATTTGCGACTAAGCCGTGACAAGAAAGTAAATCATTGTTTCTGTTTTAGCTCTGCTTTTGGTCCCTACCACCTTGTGAGAGTCTCTAGTCTCTACTTATTATGAAAACATCCTTTGCTGCTGGGACAAATAACCTGAGCTTGAAGTTGTGTTTCTATTCACATCTGTCGTTCAGGTTCTCAACAGTGATGTTTTCTATGGCTATTTCTATCTGTTGTGTGTGAATACTCATTGAGCATCACTGCATGTGCAACAGACTTCCAGCCAGAGGAGGTCAGTGACACTCTGCTGAACATCAGCTTCATCACATCAGCTTCATCACATCAGCCATCACCGTCCTCTGTCTCTGCCACTGTCCCACACACAGAGACTACAGAGAACCAGAGCCAGCAGAGAGCCGGAGGACAGGCAGAGACAGGGACAGAGACGGAGACATGACCATGGACAGGGAGAGAGACAGAGGCAGGGACAGAGACAGGGAAAGAGACAGACAGGCATAAAGTCAGGCACAGAGACAGGTAAAGGCACAGACACTGGGAGAACGGCAGAGGCAGGGACAGAGAGAGGGAAAGTGACTGAGATAGAGACATGACCATGGACAGGGAGAGAGACAGAGGCAGGGACAGAGACAGGGAAAGAGACAGACAGGCATAAAGTCAGGCACAGAGACAGGTAAAGGCACAGACACTGGGAGAACGGCAGAGGCAGGGACAGAGAGAGGGAAAGTGACTGAGATAGAGACATGACCATGGACAGGGAGAGAGACAGAGGCAGGGACAGAGACAGGGAAAGAGACAGACAGGCATAAAGTCAGGCACAGAGACAGGTAAAGGCACAGACACAGGGAGAGAGACAGAGGCAGGGACAGAGACAGGTAAAGGCACAGACACAGGGATAGAGACTGAGACAAAGATAGGCACTGAGACAGGAATGGAGTCAAAGAGACAGGCAGAGGGACAGAGACGGAGAGAGGGACAGACACAGAGACAGACTCAGAGACAGACACAGGTACAGAGACAGACACAATGAAAAACACAGAGACAGACTCAGGTACAGAGACAGACAGACACAGAGACAGACACAGAGACAGACACAGAGACGGACACAGAGACAGACAGGGACAGACAGTGTGTGTTGAGGAGCAGCCCCCATGTCCCAGCTGTGTCTCGCAGGATTTGTCAGGCAAAGCAGAGCCGCAGCTGTGTGTGCCGGCTGTCAGCAGGTCAGCACCAGGCCCACATTGTCTCTTTGTGTGTGTTTTTGCATATTAAATGTTCCGTGTCCTGCAGTCCAGTGGACGCTGATGCAGGTGTACACAACCCGGAGCTCTGCAGACAGGATCCCCGCTTTTTGTAATGCAAATAAGGGAATAAGAATGTTAAATGAAGCTTAGCGGAAGTTTAGTCCGGAAGACTTCTTTTCACCCTCATTCATTCACAAATCTCTCTCGGGTTCTCTGACTGTGGGACATCTTAAAGTGAGGGAGGTGTGGCTCCTGATGATAGACGTCACTGAGTAAGCTGAGACAGGGTACTGGATGTTCATTTAGGAATAGGGTAGAGTGGGGTAAGATGAGCCGATGTATAGGCTACTTATGTTGTCCTCAAGGAAAGGAAATGTCCTCTGTCAATTAAAATGAAAATAATTACATTATTACATTACATTACATTGCATTTAGCTGACGCTTTTATCCAAAGCGACTTACAATAAGTGCGTTCGACCAACAAAATACAACCTTGAAGAAAACAGAATCATATAAGTACATCAGGTTTCATAGAGCAAAAACATTTCAAGTGCTACTCAACTGGCTTTAGGTAAGCCAGTCCTTTATTAGTATATAAGTGCTTTGTTAATAGTTCTATTGCTCGATTCTATAATGCATCAAAGGGCCATGAAAATATGACTTCTTAAAACAAGTGGTCTGGTGGCGTAACTTGCCCCATCTAAGGAGTAAGTTGATCCGACTCAAGAGTTACATTGAGCCATCTTGTTTCTGTCTGTAATTCAAAGCCAGTTCACAGATTTATTTGGATTGAGGCCATGGAACTGGTCAGCAGTTTTTGGATCTGGTCTGAAGCCCCTTCTCTCTCCGGTGTGAAGACCCTCTTTCCTCTGCGGTTCCTCTGTACCTACTGTTTTCAATTCCTTTCCTCCTTCCTCTTTATGTCTCTACCCAGGGTCGACCGGTCCATATTTCTGTCTTTTGCCACTGCTCTGATGGATTCTCCAGCCTCTCCATCAGTGGCTCTCTCCATCTACTTTCTTGGCATGATGGCTTTTCTACAATGTTTAGAACATCAAAAACTAATCTATAGTGTAAAACTACGCTGAAATAGTATGTTATACTACAGAGACTGAACTTAACTTCAGTGCCTCATGGGGGGTTAAGCTGAACCACTGGCTCACTTCGCCCCTCAGACACTTTTTGGGAAACAAACTAACTGAATCATTCATGCTAATCTTTAGCTAAATGATTCTCATGGTTTTACACCTTGCTAAATAACCAACATGTATGATACATATTTCCAGACCTCGATACGTTTGCTTTGACATAACAGTAATTATACCTGACATGTTGAAAATTAACTTTGACGAGCAAAACGTGGTTTATTGTGAAAAAACCCACATTTAGCACTTTACCCTTTGCTTCTCTGCATCACAGCCACATATAAATGATGCTTCCTGAATGTATGGTCACATGACATCAAATGTGCACAGTTCCCTAGATAAAGGGGGAGGATCAACTTACCCACTGGCTCATCTTACCCCACTCTCCCCTATACATCAGTTGTTGTATAAGTTTTTTCCTGTTATTTAGAAAGAAAGAGCCTCGGCCGTCTTAAGGTGTTTCCCATCACAAGCTATTGTCAAAACGCTCCATTCAGTGGATCTCAGTGATAAGTGTATTATATGACAGCACGTAATGATGTTGTGATTGTGTTCCAGGGCCTTGGCATAACATTCCTTTAGCTCTCATCCTCACATCATCTTAATAAGACTTTCACAAGTACATTCCATGTTTTGTCTTGTTGAATTGGATATGTCCTTGAACTGAAAGAGACCCTCCCTCTCTCTGAAACACATGTTGAGAATACACTGAAGTTTTGCATTAGCTAGTGTGTATGGTGTGTTCACTGAGAATGTGGACCCTGATGTGATCCCATAACGACAGGCTGCCATAACAGCCTCATCTTTTGAGACCATAGTCCATACACCTGACCACATACATGTTCACCATTTTGATAACATTTGTATAGCACTATAAATACACGGAAAAGCAGCTCAAATAGCTTGAAAGAGTACTTATGCCCACATTTTTTTAATGGAGGTAGAATAGTCAAGACAATAAATAAAATACAAAAATAATCCATAAATTCACACCATATAACCCACTCAGTGAAAGTAATACAGACAAACATCTCAGTGAATAAATACACATAAAACAATAAGGACAATACAAATAATATATATATATATTATTAATATATATATATATATATTATTAATATATATATATATATTATAAAAGACAATACAAATAATAAATAAAAAGGATATGATTTAAGAACTCTGGGAATGGAGTACAGCTCATCTTACATTTAGACAAAATGTTTATGATAAAGCTTTATTTAGGTGCCTCAATCAATACAATACATTAAATAGTCAAATAATTATATTCACATATAGAAAAAGAGAGAGAGAAAGAAAGACAAAACTGAAATAATTTATTATAAATGAATTAATTGGATATAGTTAACAGATACATCTTTATTTCTCATACTTTAATTATCTAACCGCAGGGTCATTAGAAATGTTGTGTGTTGTTTCATCCATTTCTCACATCTATCGTTAAAGATATGAACCTAACTTCTAATTGTCATGGCGTGTTCCATTCAATGTACAAGATCTTTCCATTTTAGGTTTAACACTCCTGTTGTCTTCGGGTCAAATCTGACCGGTTTACTACTTTCATCAATCATAACTTTTTTGTTTTACATTCGATTGCATTAAAGCTTCATGATATCCTTCACAGTAGACATTTGAACATATACAATGGCTGATCACCACTTTAGTTGCATTTTGGATGATTTAGTCAACTTTGTAACACCCATGGTGTTCCCGGTCACACACACACACACACACATACACACACACACACACACACACACACACACACACACACACACACACACACACACACACACACACCACACACACACACACACACACACACACACACACACACACACACAGACTAATTTGATACATTTCCCGCTCTTATGTGCCCACCCCCCCATGTGAATCACACCTGGCACACGCAATACATGTTCAGTGTTTATTCTTTGTATATTTACTGCAGTTCTTCATGTATACCAGTAGTCTGATACAATATTTACAGTTTGAAAGGGTGTTAAATTAAATGTGGTGATGATTAATGGCTTTTGTGTTAATGTAATAGCAGTTAAAACAGGACCGGTCAAATTTGAACGCGAACACCAAAGTAAGGGGGGGAACACAAAGTAAGACAGTAAGAGGGTTAAGTCATCATATTTGACCAACTCCTTGCACCTGTTTCATTATTGCTACACTTATTACAGGGAATAGGTTAGAATATGTTTGATTTCTTCTGGTTTCTTCCAACTATAGAATGAGTGGGTTTCTACGGTATTTAGAGATACCAAAACAGTTAAAAGTCCTCTTATAGATATTTCCCAGAAGCTTCTTAAAGCTTTGCATGACCGAAATACATGTCTAAATATATGCCTATCGTTTGCCTTCTTTCACCGCTCTCTTTGATTGCACAGCATCTCCTGCCTGTCATGCATCCTGTCATGCAGATCATGACACAGAGCTGTTGTTCATACACTGAACAACTGAAACGTTGACTTTAAAGGTCTCCTATCATGCAAAATTCACTTTTTTACGTCTTTAATACATAAACATGTGTCCCCGGTGTGTCAGGGAACTCACAAAGTGTCAGAAAGCAAAACCCTCTCTCTTTTCCTCCGTACCCAAATCTCTAAAAACGGAGCTGATCCAGATTTGCTGCCGATATGACGTAATATCTGAAATGTGGGCTGGCTTTACGCCCACGGCCCTATCAGAAACATCGCTGTATCAGAAACAATGTGTGACGTGTTTTGGACGTAATATGGTCTGTGTTTACATTAGCAAGCATCGCTAACACTCAGAGCTAACCTGTACTGCGAGTGTGTGTAAAAAAGCAGGAAATAAAAAGGTTCTCACCTTGTGGTGAACCCGCCAGAGAAAAAGTATTTGAGCTCCATACTGTTTCAGAAATAATCCTTGATGTGGTTTTGAACATGATATGGCGTTTAATCACGGCAGCATATAGCTGAGTATCTGGGTAGACTTCTCCTGGGGCCTGTACTACGAAGCCGGTTCAACATAACCTGGATATGTTTGAGTTAGCCGGTTGGCCTAATCCAAAACATACGCGCTCTCGCTAAACTGTACTACGACGCGGGTTATCAAGTGGATCGCTCAAGCCAGCCATGTCCTATCTAGTTAGGTGCGCGTTCACATGAAAGGGGTGGTATTTGGAGCATTCGACCAATCACAAACATGGAGAAGCATCCTGACAGCGCAGCGTCATACTTCCTGAATGAAAAGTGAACTTTAATACTAGTCAAATATGAAGAAGTTAAACTTTAAACATCCATGACTTAAACACTTTATCCAGGATAAAAGTCACATAGCTGCACCTGCAAGGTGAATACAGCTGGTAAAAGAAAAAGTGTTTGAATGCGTACATTAACAGGTTTATGATATCACTGCCCCATCTAAGACACGATCTGACTTTAATTACATTTGACTCGAGTGTTTCGTCAACTTAATGTGTTGCTTAAAATAATACTTCTGCATACAGTACGTGACACTGTTGCGGCTTTCACACCAGCGCTTTTCCCTTTCTAGCTCCGAGCGGGAGCTTTTCTGGTTCAGCTCCGGTTTCCCTTTTCTGCTCCCGCTCTGTTCACACTGGCCAGAGCTGCCGCTGCTGCGTCATGACGTCACCGTTTACGTGCCTGCTTCATAAAATCCAAACCGCGCAGAAATCCCTCACATCGACAACAACAACAACAATGGCCGATTGTATTGACGCGCTGTTCGCTTTGGTGATCCTCTTACGAAACAAAATGGAAGGCATCGGACGACTTTACAAGGGACGACTTTACTTGGAACTTTACAAACATCACACGCAAGCATTTTGTTGTTGTTCAGGAGGCTGATCCCGCCCCTGCCCCTGCCCCCGCCCCGACGTAAGAGAGACGTAAGCGACGCCGCCTCTTAGCTCCGAAGCTCTTGCCTCTAGACCAGGGGCGGACTGGCCATCGGGACGTTCGGGACGAATCCCGATGGGCCGGTACTGAAGTGGGCCGGTCGGACGATGTGGGCCGGCCGGTAACCGGCAGAACCACTATTTAGACAACCCGGGCCAACATAACGTACTTTCCACTTGCCCGCTCGGGCCACTAAAAATATTGCTTTAAAAATATTGTCCTGTCATATTGGTATTTTGACTAGCAATGTTGTTAAATTGTTTCGTTTATCAACGCTACAACAGAGAGTTCAGTGAGTCGGTTGTCGTTGTTGGGTGAAAAGCAAACAGCTGTTTGCTGCCGAGCGCAGCGCGAACCAGGCTCCTGTGAGCGGGAGGGCGCTCCTTCACTACAGACTATCGTGCACCTAACCATTCGCCAAAATGTTTTTAATACCAGCGGTAACCGGCCAAGCGCCGGGCAAAAAACAATCTTCAAATAAAAGAAAGTCACCGGATGAGTTAATGGAGAGTGACAGGGAGCATGAGAAGAAGAGGGAGAGAAAGTTTCAGCTTGATTGATGGAGTTGGCTTCTAGTGGTGCAGTTGGCTTCTGTTGGTCCTAAACCCTTTATCGATTCCATTTATAATTCGAAAATTATAAAAGTAGTGTGACATGTGGTGATTATCCGGCTGAACAAAACGTGCATTTATCAAACAGGTTCGTTTTCCACAGACCTTATTTCCAGCTATTTTCTAAAACCCTGAAACCGACATCAATACTGATTTGTAGTCCCAGTCCGCCCCTGCTCTAGACCGACAATTCTTTGGAGCTGGAAGTGAACCGGATTCCGAAGCTAAGAGGCGGCGCCTCTGCGGTGTGAACAGGAAAAACCGGTACTTTTCAGGCTCCAGCTCCGAGCCGGAGCTGAAAACGCGTTGGTGTGAAAGGGGCATGTGAGTGTTGCACGGCCAGATACGACTCAGCTGACTCAGATAAGGAAATATATGATACATTATGGTGTGATATGCTGCGGACTGTACTGTTACTCTGATCCGGTTACTTATGTTGTGGCAGATATTTAATTAAGCTTTCTTAACGCTAATGTTATAATAGTCAGATTGCTCTGAAGATGGAAGGTGATATTCTATTAATGTTCACGTTCACACAATCGGTGAGTTTTGCCGGCCGTCTTTTTTGCAATGGCAGTTTTTCTGTATTTCCTTTCTCCTGTAATATGACTTGATCGCTTTAAACTCCGCACACTGAGCTCTGATTGGTCAGCAGGCAGTGCTTTCACTGAGTTGTGCTCTTAGCCTACAACCTAACCTGGTCCCGACCAGGTTAGCCGCACAGCATAAATTACCATAGAGATCTAGCCCGCTAAAAAGAGAACCAGCTTCGTAGGACCGGAAAGCCGGAGTTTTCCCTGAAGTTAGCCGGCTAAGCGAAAATCCTGCTTCGTAGTATACCCCTCTGATCAGATACTCAGCATGCTCCCTCCCCCCAAACACAGCGGGCGGAACTTGTCATAAAGTCCGCGATAATAAAGCCCACCCATTTAGATTGAAGATATGATTGGTCAATTGTACTGTCATTTGACATTACTCTCTCGTTCAGTTACTGTAGGGGGCCCTCTGTGAATTTACAGCAGGACCACCAATCAGCTCCTGTCTTCACCTCGCAGAGACGGCTAAAGGAGCTTCTTTCATTTAACCCTTCACATTCAAACAGAAACTGAACAGGCAGATTCAAAGGATTTATTTCTTTGGAAATGTTATTTTAAATACAATTAAATCAAGTTATTTTTGATAAAACTAATGAAAAATATAATTAAAAAGAATATTTAAAAAAATATATATTTTTTGCCACTGTCTAAAAATAGCATAATAGGAGACCTTTAATTACATAGGCTATTATGTCAACCGATTTCACATAACTGTATTAGGCTTATCCAAAGCAATAATATTAAGTTTAAATACAAAATATTAGGTTTAACCTAATACTATTGCTTTCAATTAACTTATACAGGTGTTTGTTGACAAATAGCAATGCACTTTTTTATGTAAATGTTTAGCTAATAGTTCCCCTCATTCCAGTTATTGTGCTAAGCTAGGCTAAAGCGTGCATGTATCTGCAGGTGTGTTCATGAGCTGCTAATTGGTATCGACGGAGCAGCATCAGGCCGTTCAGATCAGCAGAGCAATCCCTCCCTGACACGCGGCGTGATTTTATTCCCAGACAGCCCAGGTCAAAGGTCCCATTCAGAATCAATGAGAGAGCAGAGAGGAGCGACCCCCCCCCCCCCCCCCCCCCCCCGCCCCTCTGTGCCGCCGATATTAACACGTCAATGCTAAAGAACAAGAAGCAGATGATGTCTGACAAAGATGTTAAAAAATGACAACACAGATGACCTTCTGTTAATGGGAAGTGGGTTTGTACTCCCCGCGGCATTATAATGTCCGTCTTTTCACAGAATTGTCGTCTTGAAAAGGATACTCACAACAATTCCGCAACAACTTCACCTGTTGCACCACTGCTAAGAATATATTCACCTATGCTATACATAAACTACAAAAACGGATTTGCCTCAAAAAGTTTCCAAACAAATGATCATACTTCTTTTATTGCAAGCTTTTGTCCAATGTTCAGACGTCAGTGGGATCAACTAAAACAGGGACATCTGACTCTCAGGGTTGTTAAGTTTAAAAAGGCTGTGACAAAAATGCAGTTTCAGATCTCATCAAATACAACTATCCCCCGACCTACCCGCACACATCTAGCTCACATCTCTGTATTTTGCAACCATTTCTCAGGACAGACAGATTCAGCTCTCCTAATTGAATGAGACACATTTTTCCCGTGCCTGATATTCCCATATGTGACACCAGGCCTTTGCAACAGGAACTGTATGTTAATATAGTCAGCAGGACAAATTAAATTGTATAGAAATAACTCATGGGCTGCACAGGGTCGGGAGAGTTACTTTGAAAGAGCCCTGTTCTGCTCATTTTAAGGTTCATATCAGTATAGTGTCTCTACTGTGACATGTCTCCTTGTTTTAATGTTCAAAAAGTTCTTTATTTTTCTCATACTGCCTGTGCTGCATTACCTCTTTTCACCCTCTGTCTGAAACCAGAGCCCAGTCTGCTCTGTTGTGAGTACAAATTATTTTATTGATATGAAAAGCTGCCTGTCACTCAGCATATTCAGGCAGCAGCCATTCACCAACACTGAAACATGAGCACATACTACAGTTTCAAAAAGCAGAATAAAATCTGAGCAGACAGAAAATGCTCCGTTTTAGTTTAATACACACAGTTAAGCTCACACACACACACACTATTCTATGAACATATAGGTTCACCTGCTGAATTAAAAACAGATCAGATGAAGCAAAGAAAGTGAAAAAAATCTGATCCTTTTACAAACTAACACTATATGCTCTTACTACAGTATGGAATAAGAGCACCTCGAATATTTGTTTAACAAAACTGCTGAACAAAAGGAAGAAAAACCACAGCCAATAAAGGCAATATAAAGGCCTGAAGATTTCAAATTAAATACATTCTTGGCCTCCAAAATAGTATATTTGACAAATGCTCTCTAGTTGAAAACAAAAAATAAAAGCAAGTATTTTTGTTTAACAAATCAGATGTCTACCTAGGGCAAAAAAAAAAATATATATATATGAAGGTAGCATTGAGACTTGTTTCATTTGGTGATGTGGGATTCACATGAAGTGTTGTTATTATAAATGTATCTTTATTTAAAAATGTATTAAAGCATTTTAATCCTGCAACAATCCCTTTTTCTTTAACTACCGGCAAACGTAATGCAGGTATATATGTTCAATTTCTCCCAAAGCCTGGGTGTATAATTGAAGGTGCCAGGTCGTAGTTTGTACACGCCAAACAGTGTATGTATTCTGACTGCTTGGAAATGTAATGTGATTACTTTCTGACAGATTTAGTACTGAGCGGGCTCTCTCTCTGCTGTGTCAGTCTTTCTGGATGTAACACACCGTGCACAGGCTCCATTATCCACGAGCAACGAGAACATTTCCCCCAAAACACATGCTGACATTTCCCTCTCCGTCTGCTCACAGCTCCATCCAACACCTTCACTGCAGATTGATGCTTCACCTCTTTTTATAGTAGTGTTATTGATTAGCACTGTGCTTGTCAGTGGTGCATAAAATTAACACTGTGTTATAGGGCATGGATTTCTGTCAGCGCTTGACAAGATAACCCATTATTGGACGACCGCTCCTAATTTGTTTTTGTGTATTCAGAAGTATAAAGTAACATTCAGCCAGCCCCAATAATAAGTCTATTACCTGCAAATCCTCGTCGCGCCATCGACAGCCACTAATCTTTGCTGCTTCTAATTACATCAGGATTCTCAACCTTAATTAACCAATCTTTAGGCCATTTTACCTGCTTAATGCTGCACTCAACCAAACTGCCTGCACTTGCTGAATAGGACTTTCCTGTCCTCGACAGAAAGTAAATGTCCTTAAATCTTATAAGTTGTGCTTTATTTTATTATATATATTTGTTTGTTGTACTTGGGGTTATGTCTTTCCAAATGTCAGGGTTACCCACACTTTCTAAGGAATAATTACTAATATTAATTACATACTAAAATATATTGTTTGTCTATGCATGTTTCAGTACTCATAGGTGCAAATGTGCTTCAGCGGCCCAAAACACTTCCATTAGGAGAAACGCACTGCAGCTTCAGAAACGATGTTTCGTCAAGTTAGTGAATGTTTCCAAAATGCTGCGCATGTCTTGTCAGGTTGAATGTGGTTTTTTGAAGCTGCAGCGCGTTTCTCCTCATGGAAGTGTGTTGGTCTGTTGTAACGCGTCGGCACCTATCGGCCACCGTACATTGGAGCTATCTGATATTAACAGCAAACTTGTCGAACTATAATACAATTGTTTTGAAGGTACATTTCTTTCAAATGAGGCCTGACATGACAGGTCACCAATAACCTTTAAAATAAAGTAATTATGGTTAAAGTATATTGGCACACCCGGTTAAATGAAGCTGGCCCATTCCATCTTTAAGAGGTCGGATCACACAAGGAACAAAAAGCAAAAAGCAAACAGACCTTTCATATTCCTAGGGAAGTGTAAAACATATGTTCTGATCAGTGCAGATAGCTGCCTAAGAAGAGAAAACGAGGTTGCCACGAATGGAACTATAATACAAAATATATTTGTGTGTTAACACCATTCTCTCCCTTTTTTTGAAATGAAAAAACGTTTGCGGCATTATTAATGATAAATCTCCCCAGGACACTTATTGGAAAAGAAAGGATTTCGAAGGTGATCTTTTGATGAAAAGGTATTCTTTTGGATGTCACATTTGAACCAAATCATGAATGTGTAGATTTACAGAATTAAAACTATAATTTGTACATTTGTGTAATCATGAGATAGTCAGGGGGCGTGTTCAGGGGGATTTCAATAAGAGAAATAGGGGGCAAGTTCAATCGTGGGACAGAACATACTTAAAAAACTTAAAGCAATTAAAAACATATTAATAACAAAAAATGCAATTTGGTGACGAATATTAGGAATGCGGCTGTAATAGAGTGACAGACACAATTTGTTTAATATTTGTCTTTATATCTGTCACTGAATTGGATCAAGCATGAATGGGGACATGGCAGTTTGGCCTACTGGTGCCAAAATCAAAGTAGTTATTTTGAATTTTGATTATCCATGGTATTTAACATTGTTTTTTTTTTTATAGTAGAGGGGGATTAAACATGTAAAGCAAGCTATTAGATATAAGCATTAGCCCTTTAAAATGCAAAATATATCATATAATATCATGGAGGCTTAAATGCCCCCGAATGCTAGGAATGACTCAGATGCCATTTCTCTTGAGGCCACGTGACTCAGGGCACCAGTGGCGTTTTCTCCTGGAGGCCAAAGGAAGCCAGGCTTCCCTTGTTATTTCAGATTGTAGTTATAATTTTAATAAATAAAAAAAATACTTCGTTTAGTTTCGGAAATTCTTTGTTGTGTGTTGCTGCCGGCCCGTCTCTCCCCCATTCTCATTGAATATTTTACAAAGAGTGAAACAGCGCCCCTCTAGATGTTATGGTGAAACAGTAGATTGCACTCTGTTGCGAGAGGAGGCCAGCCGAAATTGGCTTCCCTTGGTGAAAAAAAATGGAGGGATTGACCAATCAGACATGACATCACGTCATGCCCCTGCCAACCTGTGATTGGTCAGGGCCATGCCAAGGGCCCTTGCCTCATAATCCAATCAAATCGCATCAATTTAGTGGTGCAGTGACGCGTCCTAAAACCCGGAAGTAAGCTGCGCTCGGTTTCCCTCGACAAAAAAGCAATGGAATTTCTCCATAGGATTTTGGAAAATAGCTCGAAATAAGGTCAGTGGAAAACGAACCTGTTAGATAAATGCACATTTTGTTCAGCCGGATAATATCCACATGTCTACCCTACTTTTATAATTTTCGAATCATAAATCTAATCGATAGAAGATAGATAGTGTCACTGCACCACTCTCACCGCCGTTAGAAAGTAGCAAGCAACTGAAGCAAGTGCAATTATGGAGGGTGGAGATTTGGAGTGTTTAATAAAAAAAAAATTGTACTAAACTTCCGCTACAGCAGCAACAACAAATACAATCTGATGACAGGCCGATGCCCAAACTGGAGCTGTGTACAGCGAGGAAAAAAAAGGAGTGAATCGGACGTAAAACGTTAAAGGTCTCCTGATTTAGTTTGTGAATGAATGCTTATTAGAGTTTGGGCTGGAGAGTGTGTGCAGACCTGTCGGTTAGATAACAGGCGTGTGTAAGTCCTGCATCTGTATGATACACATGTGTGTAAAATGATACCGGGTAACTCATCTGGTTACGTTATTACATTGACCACCACACCCCCGACACAAAAGAAAGGAGGTATTATTGGCTTCCCCTAATTTTTTCCCCACGCCACGCTACTGCAGGGCACCCCTGAATAATGGCAGTTTAAATGCAGGTGAATGAAGCCCAATCGATTGCACAAAGGTCATCGGCCCAGTATGCAGAATATTTTGTAAAACCTAAACTAAAACCAAAGTTCTGTAGAACATTAAATCCTCTGGTATGTCAGTAAATAATCATCAGAAGTATCCTGATTTTATAAAACGAATGCCTGTCCATTACAAACCTGGCTCCATCCGCTCTGAATAAGAGGGAAAGATTGTAGAACTGTACTTTAGGATTCACGACAAGAACAAGAACGACACACAACTTGTTTCACTGAAGTTAAAAGCATCATTTTATTTCTAAATACGCTACAAGTCAAATGGCAAAACAGGAAAATCTCTTTCACATCTTTTTTGTACATTTTTAACCCCTGAGCACCACAATCCAGCATTCCCATAATGCACTGGATTTATCCAAGATGAACTAAAGGGAAATAAAAGAAACATTTAAAGCTTCATACACAGCTAATAAAGCGATTAGTGTCTACAAACTACCAGCATAGCATAATACAAAGTAAACAACATGTTATTTGATTACATAAGTCAATTCTTTTTTTTCTGCATGCAGAGCTGTCACTTTGTCTTTGCTTGTCTGCTCTGCTTTTAGTTATGACCTAAAAATCATGTTAACGTAGTCACAATTTGAAAAAGTCTTTGGTGAGAAGAATGCAGTATCTGATGTGTTCAGTGGCATCGTTCAGCAGTATGTACAGCGGGTCTGGACAGGGCTGACCTATGAGGAGCACCTGGATCATGGAAGTAGAAAATGTACACTGTGAGCCCCGATCCAGAGGCAACATGTGACCACCATCTTGGACAGCTGGACAATTAAGTTCCTTCTTTGTTTTGAGGGAATGGAGATAAAGGCGTGGCACTTAGTTACCTTTAAGGTTACATGTCTGTATTGACTTAAATGGAAGACTCTCCATGTTGAAAAAATTACTTTTTTTGTTACTTCACCTTAAAAGTCTCCAAGAAGAACACCACCCAATGTAGTTCCAATTTACAGAACCTCTGACTGACTGATCCAGGAACGTGGTACAGGTATGCAATTCATAATCACAAATGGTAATAAGGTGAATGGACCTAAGACTATTCTCCCTAATCTTGACAGAGGGAGAAGCAGCTACTATTTTATTTTATCTTTCTACTAAAATGCTGTCATCGGCTCAAATTCTTGGTGTCTGTGCAGTGATTGGGTGTATCACAGGTAAAGAAGTTCATGGTGCAGCAGATGGAACCAACAACCTCCAGAACCCTGCATACCTGCAAATAAAAAGAACTTCTCCCACTTTGCGACTCTATAGAGTGGTGCAGGATGAGTCCTATAACCGGGGAATTAGCTAGCATTTTTCCAATTCCAATTCTCTGAAGTTTTTTTAACTGAGACTACTAAAAGTCATCAATCTTAACATTAGCCGCCTTTAGCTTAGTGGTGGTGAGAATTGTGATGTCTTGCTATCACATTTATGCTTAAAAAAACAAAAAAGAGGTTTTAATATGTGGAGTTTATCCTGCTGAACAAAATGTGAAAAGGTGTGTTTGCCACAGATCTTATTTTCTGGAACCAAATCCAATAGAAATATCCCATTGCTTTTTTGTCGAGCGAACCCTTCCGATGCTAACCCCCGGATTGGCCAACACAAATACATCATCAATGCACCACTCTACTGCAGTACCGAGGTCCATTAATACTGATCTGCTATCAGTGTTTCAGTGTTCAGGGATGCAACACAAAGTGTGTAAGGAAGGGATTCATTCCTCTGACCTTTGTCTACCTGCACATTTGTCTGATTGCTAGAGAACACATTTCAAGTAAACATGAGAATTATAAAGCACAACCACCATCTTATTGGCTGAGGATTGTCCTCTGCTGCACGATTGTGTTTGTACAAATTCAACATCACCATCTATACATACAGTCACATAATATATTATTAGCTTTATCACCAGTACTCAGCCTAGAGTGTTACACTGTCATCATAAGCTAGTCAAAGCATTTCAAATCAGGAACTGTGAACAATCTGCATGAAGTCAGACCAGGAGATCAGGTGAGGAAGACAGCGACTCAAAAGGGATCAACCTCTGGGGAACATGAATCTGCTTAGTGCGATATTGTGAGCCTGCCTGTTGATACGTTTTGTGAAGTTCAAAATGTTGGCTGGTGGTGTTGCTAGAGTAAAGGTGGGGGTTTGGTCGAGAGGAAATTCACAGCAAATGTAATCGAAACGTAATTTAAGTCGTCTACATTTGCAAAATGATTGAATGTAGTGGCCCAATTTGTTTTTTTAAATATACATTTGATAAGGATCCTTACATTTGCGTCAAAGAATAGTAAGCCACACATGAAGTGAAACATTGTCAATGCTTTCTGCTGGACAAGCTTCATTTCCAAATGCCCTCAAACCTATTTTTGATATTTCTTGTTACTTTTCAGCCAATATGATATATTGGGCTATGAGCTTATATCAGCTGATACATATTCCTATCATTGCCTGACTTCAGTCTAATGGTACACTCTCAGAGAGTGTACTTGCTTTTCAACTGCACCTTACAGTCTTTCTGGAAACCAGAGCGTCTGACACCAATCTGAGCCATTCATTGTTCAAGCTGCTGTCCTCCTCCCGCTGTATGTTCATGTTCTCATGCAGATGGGATTCATTTGACAAGCGTCCATACTGTGTTCCACAAAAGGCTGTTTTGTTGCGCCGGCACAACACCCAACGTAAAAAGCACTTAGAACATGTTGCTTAACTAATCTATTGATTTGTCTTTGACTGAAAAGCATTTTGTGTTCACACAAATACATGGATATGAAACACCATGAATACACCGGCAATAAAGAGTGTGGACATGCTTGTTGGCACAGTCTATAACAAATGAGGTAGATGTGTGTCAATAAAATATTCCCTTCTTTGGTATAATCATACAAAATATGAAAAAAAAGAAAAATCCAGTGATCTGTTGAAGTAAAGCATTGGTGTTCAGGTGGCTGTACAATAAAAAATAAATGAAATTTATGAGGTATATCTTGTATTCATACTTTACTATGACTATGTACAGGGAGATTGGTGAGGTATCTGCATTCCAGAAAACTCTTCAAAAGGGTTTGCAACAAAGTGGTGGAGCTGAATGCAACGTTTGCAGCATTGAATATAAAACATAATAAATAAAATCTGCAATTAAATGCTTTAACAGACTTAATAAAAACCCATATGTTCAAACTAGTTCCCATTTCCCTTCATAATAAAGACAATATTTCATATATTATTGAAAGCTGAGAAAGAAAGAGAGAACTTAAAGAGGGAAGAGCTTTCTGATGTTAAACAAGTGCATTGCTAAAAAATGAAACCTAGGTTCTGGTCACAATATAAAACGTGTGAGTGATAACAGTTTCCTGCAGACGACACGTCTTTGCGCGCCTCCTTTATTTACGATCGCTTGCTGCCTCGGGCTGAAGCGCTCTGCTCCGTTTCTCAAATGAATTCAATGCCAACAAGCACTCTCTTGATTCATCTCTTCCCAAAGCTATGTCAGCTTTGTGCTTATTATGCATCTTATATGTTAACAAACACCACTGATATATTCTACATGCTAGTGGTCCTGGCTCTCCTCATTGTGCGCTGCAGAAGATTTCTTCAAAGAACAAAAGCAGTCTCATGTGCCGCAGCTCTACCGACTCAGCCTCAGCAGATATCTGTAAGTATTTCTGACCACAACCATAACAGTGGGCCAATGATGTCCATCGCAACATTTGCTCTAATGAATGAGGAAAGCATTGTACCGGAACAATGTCTGCCATCACATCAATTCAATCTGTCTCTGTCCACTCTGCAAGTGAGAGGACAGCTTTTAAAGAAGTACTTCACTTGTCATCAAGCGAAGGAAAGATTCTCTGTTATCTTGACTAACTATCTTCTTTTAATATTAATTTAATATTGTGCAATCTTTACGAGCAAAGAATGCATTCGACAAGTTTTGTGATCAGAGCAAAAAAAAAACTAGGGGGATAAAGAATAAACTAATGTTGTCAGCAGCCTCCTAAAGGAAGGAGACTCCTGCTGAGGTCCTTCTACAGAATGCAGCTGTTTGTTACATGTTCACCATGTCTGTCACAACGCTCTGAAAAACTGAAATGTTGACTTTATCTAAATGTACTACCGATTTCATATAACTGTATTTGTTTACTTGAAAGTAATAATATGAAGTTAAAAATAACAAATATTAGGTTCAACTTATTATTATTGGTTTCAAATAACCTAATGAAATAATGTGACATTTGTTCATAAAATACATTTAATTGAAAGTCTGAAAGTCAACGTTTCAGTTTTTGAAGTGCAGCAGATGAAAAAGTGTGTGGCTGGGAGCAGACTATGTCACAGGAAGGATTCTCTCTTTATCTCAGCTAGCTGTCATCATTTCTGACAACAGCTAACATACTAAAGGCTAATAACTGTGAGCCAAATGCATAATAAACTCTTCCTTAATGTGGTTGATGTCCCAGAATGCAATCTACAATACAATATGTAGGGACAAGAGTACCGTTAAAAAAGAGATGCATTGAAAACTGATGAGGGTCCATTATAACATTATATTAAAGTAATCACAAATAAGAAGTTCATATTTATAAAGCCTTAGCAGAGTCTACAAAATATGTGTTGGTGAACTCATATAAATGTTACGTTTTTGAATGCTGGCTATCCCAATTGGTAGGTTCTTATAATGTGTACATCCTGGTCTGGAAAACTAACGGTCGGTGGTGCAAGTATTACATCTTTGGTGAAATCTTTGGTGAAATTGTCCAATTTATATTGTCCAATGTTGTTTTGAGCTGATACAAATGTATCAACAAGTTTCACATAACTGTATCAGTTAACCCTAACCCTAACCCTAACCCTAACCCTAACCCTAACCCTAACCGTTGAAAGCAATAATATTACGTTGAACCTAATATTTCAGATTTGCAATATTATTGCTTTCAACTAACCTAATACAGTTATGTGAAATCTTTTGGCATAACACATTTAAATAAAGTGAATGTTTACACCGTTTTTTCAGGGTAACAAACAACTGCTCTAGTCACTTTAATATTAATGTACTTGCTGTGCACAACAAAAACCCAATAAAAAACCTATTTTGTAGAGGGACCCTGTTGTAAATGTAGTTGTAATCCTTTTTGATGGGGATATATTACGATTACATGTTAATATTTGATAGTGTTTGATACTGTTGGAGGAGCTATGTGTTAACTGTGACCTTATGTTCCCATTAGCCTGCTGGCTAACAAAGTAGCTAACGGGTTTCTGATTGTCTGCTGACTGTTTAGGAGAAGAGACTGCTGGATGCACACACACGTAACTCTGTGAAACCTTTTTGTTGGTGGAGACATCTTTAACCAAAGTTAGACCATATGAATTATTGTAGACAGCCTTTCCACCCATTTCATGAAGATGTCCTCTGTGGACGTGCTTGTGTTTTGATAACTGGAGCTTATGCTCACTGAAAACGCTGGACGTGCTTACCAATATGGATTTGTTTTTCTTCTTTGGTATCAGCTGTTAGTAGTGAGCTTCATGAAGCGAATTCACATCATTTCCTGCTGAAGGTCAGCTGTTCATGTTATGATTGAAATGTTGCACAATAGGGACTCTTCGTTTGGCTTCACCCAGGTTTCACCTGATGCTGAAGGCCGACCATGCTTTTGAAGTGTTCAAGACAATGGTTACACACAAAGGTCCTCAAACACACCGCCAATTCAGAGCAGGAAGAGGGGGAAACGGGGGGCTGGAAGATTTCTTGCATGTAAAAATGTTGACTACTCTTCAATCTGACCTAGAAGGATTGTGATGAAGAGAAAGCCTCCCTCAAACTGAGTGAAGGTGGCTTTCTCTGATGTGTCTCTGACTGCTTGGTGTCTTTCAGAAGATTTCCTCCCTGGTAAGTCTGGAGAGGAGGTGAAGAGGGACAGGAAACTCAGGGGGAGGAGTTTCTGTGTCCGTGGAGCGAGGAAGAGGATGAGGAGGAGGAGGAGGAGCGGGAGGGCTGGAACTGAGAGGGACTGCTCTTTCCCTGAGTCTGACAGCTGCTGTGTCTCCCACGCTGTCCCGTCATCGCTGCGATGGCCGACTGCCGGGCAAACAGAACGCCTGAGGAGCAGAGAGCACGTCACCAACTGACACCAGACCTGCCAGGGTGCAGGTAGCTTTATTCAACTCTGTTTAACTTTATTTAACCCTGATTGACTTTTGTGTGAATGGCCAGTTGTGGAGGAAGTATTGCTTCTTTACTTACAATACTCCAGTATTATTCCTGATTGTAAATGTTAATTGAATAGCAGTGCTCAGTTGGTACTTTGTTCACAGTGTTATAATATTAATATTATTAATCTGTTTATACACCAATACATTTTATATTGTTTTATTGTTATAATTTGTCAATGATGAGACAACTTTGGTAACTTTGGAAAATACTGTGTAGATAGAGTAAGTAGTATTACATCATATCATTATATGATGCAATACTACTTACTCTATCTACAGTAGCTAGTTACTATGAGTGTTAAATAACTGTAAGAGAGGAAAAAGTACAATATTTGCCTCCAAAATGTAGTAAGGTAGAAGAATATTTGGCATCAAATTGAAATACTAAAGTAAGTACAAGTATGTCAAAATAGTAATTAAAGTACAATACTTATTGTTGTATGCTGTGCAGAGACAACATTCAAATTACATAAAATTAGCTTTACCTAATATAACTGAAGTTGTTCGAAATTAGGGAAACTGAATAATAATAAAAAAAACACAACTATAAACTCATTTGGTTAAATGTTAAAATGAAAACTACTTGTCTCAGGCTACAGTTTATATATATATATATACATAATAATAATAATAATAATAATAATAACAAGAAAATACATAAAATCAATGATTAGCTGAAACATGTGCACACACACACACACACACACACACACACACACACACACACACACACACACACACACACACACACACACACACACACACACACACACACACACACACACGCACACGCACAGGAACATAAGACAATAAGCCCCATCGACCTGAACTCCACAGGCCCAATTTTGAGATATTTAACTTTTTTAACTCTATTGGACTGCCACTTCATTACGATGGATTTTATAGCAAAGACATCAAATTGCGTAGAGGACTAAGCACCAGGGTGCTGCTATAACTTATTGAATTTCCTGCCTGCAATTACATCAGCAAACGGCCCCTCTATTTACCTGTGTAGACAACTCCATTTATTTCTATTGACATGTTGATGCTGCTAATGCCGTTGGTAGACAGGTTCAATGCGGTCTCTTGTCTATCATCTGTCAAGAGAGGAGCAGAGAGCGAGAGAGAGAAAAACTCAATATGAGCATTTAGAAAAGGAACAGAAGAAGCAAGAGGAGCGCTCGCTGGAGTATTGGTGATAACTCAGAGAGTGACAGGATAAGGAGAGCTTTATTAAAGAGTTCTTGGGAGAAAGACCTGTCAAAAGATGTTACAGCCATTTGTACATGTCACTTATAGATAGTCCTATTGCAGCACACAGTATGAACACTTCTGAATAAATGTGCCTGTTTCTGAAATAACAAAGGTCTTAAGCAAGGCTGCTGTGATATCAAACCATCTGTAAACACACATTTATCTGTCTAAGTGCAACTGGGTGGAGACAAATAATAGTGTTTGGATGTAATCTTTAAATGACAGTGTTTATATGTGAGGGCCAGAGCCAGACGACCAGCGTGGGAATTAACCTGGGAAAGATTCTCACTCATTTTTCCATCACGTATCAAGTGCAAAGCCCGCTATTATGACTAATACGAGAGAGGCAGTGATGCAGACAGAAATGATATCACACTTGAGCAGATAGGCCGCTTATTCTTCCTTTAGCCTCTATCATTAAGTCATATGTGACTTATGGCTTGTCAGGAGCCGCGCTGGCTGCAGCATTTTTACTCATGACACGCTGCCTTCTGCCTGTGGTCAACAAGAACTATTTCTTCATCACATCTATGGGGCTGAGCTTTAAATTACACATGTTATATGATGAACTATGTGCACATTAGTGGTCCACAGCTGGATCCCTCGGGCACGCCATTAGCTGTTTTGGAAACCGCCCACAGGGGCAGACTGTCATTTAGGTCTGATAGGAGGCAGCTCACCACCTCAGCATTAAAACACCTGATGTTAAGTGATGCATTCAAATCAGGATTACACATGTTGAATGGTTCAGAAAATATATCATAAACATGTAACATTTAATAGTAAAAAGACAACTTCAAATGGGCCCTATTCTGCTTTTTGGGGTTTTGTATATGTAAATGGTCGGCTAAGGCTACAATCTCTGTGTTCCCTCCGAAGGGAAACAGTAGTCCACTGAGCTGAACATTTCTTAAGCCTCTGATATAATGTCTGCCAGCCATTTTACACTTCATTGCAGAAGCCATGCAGACAATTTCACTATAATTACTAATAATGATGAGGTGCAGAGGTCATGGCCCTGTAATATTTCATGTGAATTTTGTGAAGTTTGTTTTATACCAAAAATGTTCACTTCAAAATTAAATGTAAAAATAATTGCAATCGTATAAAAGCCTCTCTGAGGGCCTATGATATTCTAAAACATAATATTTGAAAAAGTAAAAAAACAAACACTTTCTTTAAAATATATTTTTTCCCAATATTTTTTTTGTTATATTTTTCATTAGTTTTACCAAAATAACTTGATTTAATTGTATTTAAAATAACATGTCCAAAGAAATAAATCCTTGGAATCTGCATCAATGATAAACAATGAATAATTGCAAAGGATGATCCCACGCACCTCTGTTGTTGAGTTTGATGTTGAGGGGCAGCTGGGAGGCCATGGCCAGCAGGTTCTGCTGCAGAGCGTGCTGCACAATCCTCTGCTGCTCCTCCATCATCATCATCTTCTTCTTCTCCGGCGGCTCCCCCCCCTCCAGCTTCTCTCGGAGCTGCTCCAGAGCCGCCGCCTGGACGGCCGCGGCTGCCTGGGCCTGGGCCGCCATGACTGCTGCGTGGTGGCTGCTGTGAGACATGGGGACACCCCCCCGGCCGGGCAGGCAGCCGGCCATCATGGGCTCCTCTGGAGAGAAGAAGAACAAGAAGGTTATATCTTATATTCTGCAGGCCCGTAATGTGTGGCACAACCATTTCCTAGGTTTCAGATTTCTGGTAAGATTCTTGTAAAGGTGAATTTACTTTAAAACTGATATTGCTGGGCGTTCCATCCCATTAGTATTCAAATCAACTTTGCTTTATTTATCATTTGACGCCCAGAAGGCTCACATGCTGCAGAAGGTGAGGAGAAGAACAACTGGATGCTTACACATGTTTCAGTTTGTTGATTGAAACATCCTATGTAATATGTGAACCCCAGCGTAACTACACTGATATCACTAAAAGAACTGTGTGATGTCTCCATGGCACGCTACGCTGATGACTCAATCAAAGCGCTCCTGTGCTCTTCGTGGGGCATTAGTGTGTCTCGCTGATATGAGGAAGTCTTGCAAGATGTTTCCTCTTTAGGAGAATTGTGACACATATTCCTGACATGTGAACACACTGAATTCTTCTTGTGCAGCCGGGGAATCATGCGACTCCTCAAATAGATGTTGTGATCCCTAAAACACATCACGTGAAAGCTTTTCTTTGACAAAGTGTTCATACGGAGGAAATGAATCATCCTTCGGGGAGACAGAAATAAATATGTATTTGGGTGTCCTGCTGATCGCATCAAGCCTAGATTATTTTTATCATTATTATTTCATCACACCAACCTCATGCTTTTGTGCCAGATTTCTGTTTGTAAAAAGTACACTGCACTATGTCTGCTGAAGGTTGGTTTGCACATCATGTTTTAAGTATCCAGCTATTAACATATGTTATCTAATAATGCCATGGTACATTCAGTTTAATGCATATTTACACATTATTATCCCCTTACTATGTCGACATGTCATCGGTATAACTCTGCGTTTCAATATTTATTTTTAATAGACCTGCCTTTTTTATGGTTAAGATACTTTCAATTAAATGTAACACTTCTACTTATTGAATCATTAACTAATGATTCAAATGAAAAGCCCACCAGGACAATAAGCCCCCTTAGCAATATGACCATACATGGAAGTTTGGTTTGGTAGACAGTGATGAACTCTCCTAAGGTAGAACCAGCTGCAGTACACGAAAGACAGAAGTGGTGCGAGAGATACTCCTTCTGGAGGAAACACAGGCCTTTGAGGACCATTTACATGCACTAAAACCTACATGAAAGGGCTTAATAGGACCTCTTTAAAGAATGAGAAACAGTAGACTGTGTAAACCAGTCAACATGGAGGAAGTGTTGAGTTTGCTTCTTTTGTTTTTTAAACGTTCAATATTTGATTGTTTCATGATTTCAAATCTTGTGTGGTACCTTTCTTGATCACAGGCACCTGGGAGATATGGCCAGAGTTGTGCATGGGCATGGAGAGGTGGGACATGTGCATCTTTGGTGAGGACAGGAGGGTGGGGGTGCCCACAGGAGAGTAGTTGAAGAGGGCCGAGCCGTAGCTCTGCCGCCGGCCCTCCCTCCGGTTGCTGTCGATGGCTGCCTGGAGCTCACCGGGGGAGCTGAGCCCCCGCTTCTCACATTCATACGGGTAGAGGTACTTCATATACCTGCAGGGGAGGAGAAAGGGCAATGATTTACTCTGTCATATGTTGTCAATCACTCTTTCATCAATCCATACGTGCATGCTCGGAGAGACATTGGAAACCGTCCCACAATGAAACCATGACACTTCAAAGTACACACTGTAACTGTTGAATCCTTTGCAGGGTTTACCTGGAAATGCTTTCATTTCCAGTTTGCACTTTGTTTTTTTACAAATACAAAATAATAAATAAATCTCCCAATGCCATCTCCCTTTAATCACAGAGGGGTTAACATGCATTTGAGTAACAGCCCACTTTCTCCTTTGATCAGATTACTTAAAACGTGTCAATGTCAATTTGAAAATGTTTTCCTTCCTAATCCCAGCGAGTTTCCACCCAACATGTTCACACCTAAGTGGGTTGATCATCGGCTTCTTACGACTAAAGACTGCAGACAGGAGTAGAGAGGGAGGATGGAAGAAGGAAGCACTTTACAGAGCAATCTGTCCTCCAATTTCAAATGATCTCAAATATGAGTTAGTTCAATATCTGTTGACTTCAGAAACATTTGTACTGGGACGAAAAGCTTTGCGTGTTTGACCTCCTGTCAGTTTTCGCTGCAACACACACTCACTCACACACACTCACACTCACACACACACACACACACACACACACACACACACACACACACACACACACACACACACGCACGAAAAGACACAACGTCCTCTATCGCCAACAGTTCAAATCAGTTACCCATCATGCCAAATAAAGTGTGATTAGTGATGTGCTGCATCATGTATTCTTCTTCTTAAGTAAGCAGCACCCAAACAACTGAAACGTTGACCTCAATTAAATGTATCATATCAACAAATGTCCTATTACTGTATTAGTTAGTTCAAAGCAATAATATACATTTTCAGTTTTAACAATAATACCTTAAAGTTGACTAAATTGTTGCTCTTTCCACCTTATATCTCTCTCAGCTCACTGTGTGTAACTATGCCTCCTAAAACCAATACAGAGACCAGATTCATAAAAGCATCCTGCACCGAGGAGGAAGCATGCTCAGGCAAAAACCCTGCATCTTCACCTTATGTAATTATAGCAATTATCTAGCGTTTAAATTATTGTAAGTGACAACTCATTGTAAGTGACAACTCAGAGTTGATTCTGTCCTGAAGGCATACATACCAAAGAGCCTCCTGAGGTAGTGCAATACATGCAATACAATTCAGGGTTATTTCTTTTGTTCTAGAAAGGTATCAAATATTTCATTTTTTTAAATCACACTTTCCTTTGACGAGTGTGTGGTGAGGAATAAAGTGCAAACGCAGTGTAATCTAAGAACACGGAGGCTCCAGATTAAAGGCAGAGCCCTCTAAAGACTATGATTAGCATGAATCACAGCGAGGTAGAGACCACACATGCACTCTGCTGCAGGAAGTGAACATGCCTTTCACCTGTCTGGGCACGTGTAATCAAATAAGCCTTTGATTGGCATTTCAACAACAAAGAAATGGTCATATTTTCAGATGAATTAAAACAACAGAGCACTGACCCCAACATCATCATTAAAGGGGCCACATTCTGCTGATGCTCTGTCTCCATGCTGTGTCTCCACTGGGACATGTCTCCATGCTGTGTCTCCACTGGGACATGTCTGCATGCTGTGTCTCCACTGGGACATGTCTCCATGCTGTGTCTCCACTGGGACATGTCTCCATGCTGTGTCTCCACTGGGACATGTCTCCATGCTGTGTCTCCACTGGGACATGTCTCCATGCTGTGTCTCCACTGGGACATGTCTCCATGCTGTGTCTCCACTGGGACATGTCTGCATGCTGTGTCTCCACTGGGACATGTCTCCATGCTGTGTCTCCACTGGGACATGTCTGCATGCTGTGTCTCCACTGGGACATGTCTCCATGCTGTGTCTCTACTGGGACATGTCTCCATGCTGTGTCTCCACTGGGACATGTCTGCATGCTGTGTCTCCACTGGGACATGTCTCCATGCTGTGTCTCCACTGGGACATGTCTCCATGCTGTGTCTCCACTGGGACATGTCTGCATTTTGTGTCTCCACTGGGACATGTCTCCATGCTGTGTCTCCACTGGGACATGTCTCCATGCTGTGTCTCCACTGGGACATGTCTGCATGCTGTGTCTCCACTGGGACATGTCTCCATGCTGTGTCTCCACTGGGACATGTCTGCATGCTGTGTCTCCACTGGGACATGTCTCCATGCTGTGTCTCCACTGGGACATGTCTCCATGCTGTAATGTTCAAAAAGCTCTTTATTTGTCTCATACTGCCTGTTAGCTGGCCATGTGATTGGTCAACAGCTTAGAGATTTCCCGCCCCTTAGCCTATCACGAAAAATGTGATGACAATAGAAGCGTGAGTGTTACATAGTGATGTCATTATGTTCAGGAAAGAAACAAAGGAGTTGAGTGTGTAAGAGAAACTCAGGGATTTGAGCCTCTGCAGAGCATTGACATGCACCAAAACCTTTATAACACACGACAGGGAAGAGAGCACACCAGCAAGCAGAATAGGGCTCTTTAAACAGTATCAAACCAGAGACTGTGAGTCATGGTGGACACACACACTTGTGGCGTTGTGGCACAGTGTCAGTGCAGGAGCTCTTACTCACTGTGTTCTCAGAGTGAAAGCTGCACTGGTAATGGAGGTAGGGAGGTTAAGGCCTTTGGTGATCTCACGCCATATTTTCTTATTGATGACTTCCACTAAGCCGCCTTTTTCTGTGACGAGCTTGTAGAGCATGTAGAGATCCAACACCTGCTTGGCCATGATAGGAATCCGATTCACTGGAGTCCCTGCAGAAAGCAAACACAATATCCACAATCAATTCCATTAACTTGGGTTCCTCCCATCAATAGGCTTATGCACCTTCTTATAAGGCTAATTTATCTCGAGCCAGTCACATTTCTGACAGCTCTGTTAACACCAAGAAATACAACTTTCACAAAAAGTTTCTAATATCTTATATACGCATCCACTGGAAAGGCTTTATCGATTATACATGCTTCATTTCAACGACAGGCAGGAAGGATGTCTTGAGGAAACGTTGAACATGTGCAGCTATAACCTCATTTAATGATGCAGGGCAACAATCTTAAAGTAAATATACTGTGTTTATATATAACAGACTACATATCAAACATGAAATAAAGGACAAAAGGTTAAAGGAATAACAACAGCACCACAGATGAATGAGTCTGTTAAAGCCTGTTTAAAACTCACAGAAACAATCTGTAGAAAACGGAAGGTAATCTTCTATTAATGACAGCCAGCCTGTCCCCTTATTAGCAGAAAAAAGAGGTGCAGACAATAATTAGTATTTGCAATTTAATGTGAGGCAATAAAGAGCGAACGGCCGGCTCTTTGTGAACATTCCAAAGTGGTTGACCCTGAGATAATTAACCTGCATTTTGCTGATAGAGTTCCATTGTGCCCATCGGATTTACCATAATAGCAATCAATAGCGGCAGAAATATAGTGCAAACAACAGCAGTGGGGCCTTTACAGTGAGGGGGGAGGAGAGCTCTGAAGTATCGTCTAAGGTGGTAAAACCACATCAATTAAGGCCAGTAATTACGGCTTCGTCTCGCGGTGCTGGCATTTCAACGAATGAGACACTATTAAAACAAAAGATTGATGTTCCCCTTCTCTCACGAGACAATACCGGCAGTAAATCTGAAGCTGCACTGCCTGCACATCGCTCTTTGGAGAGGAAAGTGCCGGAGAGGCTTGATTGAGACAAAAAAGGATTTCAGCAGGTTACAGTATGGATGATCCTTCATAACATGAGGCGTATGAGTTTGTCTGGAAAAAGGAAACAGTACTCAAACGGACAAATCCAATCTTCATGATCAAAAATCCCTATTAAAAAAGAGGAAGGCACATGTTGATAAAATAGCAAATAAATGCACATCCAAGGCTAAAATATATACAAATATGTAGCAGCATTATAAAAGTAATTGAGGCAGCAGCTAGTTAACAATAATGTGTTTCCTTTACCAGAAAAGCGTTTCACTTTCAAAAACTATACAAATATAAAAACACAAATGTGGCAAAACACATAGAAGAAATATCATCACCAAATTGAAATCAAATGTGCAGTGTTTACTAAAAGCAGAGCATAAACAAAACGCTGCAAGTAAAAAACCCATCATAACTGTTAGTGATTTCTCAGTGTTTTTGTAATGACGATGTAAGCTATGCTAGCTAGCTTAACCCTTAGATGCCCTTAGAGGGACTGGACCCTACTCTCTTCCATAAGTGGGTCAAAAAGGACCCGTATTAGAATAATATGTGTTTTTATGCCATTTTTGTCATTTTGGTTAAGAAAAATCACTTGTATAATATTTAGTATTATATTTTGGATCACACTAGAAATATTTTATATTTAATTTTTCACTATTTAGAATATATATATATTTTTTTTCAATTATTCCAAAGAAAATGCATGCGGGTCATTTTTGACCCACTTATGGAAGCTTGGGGTATTAATACAAAAACTACAATTTCTTAAAATGTAAATTTAAGATTTGAATGGCATGATATCCAAAACATGTTTTTTGAGGAATATGAAATGATAAAAAAAATGTAATTACAAAGATACTCCAAGAACACCACCTCACCGGGTCCAAAAAGACCCACTTATGCATCTAAGGGTTAAAGCAGATCTGCAATAATATCGGAAGGAATCATGTGATCACATTGTTAAAGTAAGACAATAAAACGTACATTTTAGGTTAGTTTCAAGTGACAGTGACAGTGACACGTTTGCACTCATGAGACTACTTACGTTATGGAAATGATTGCAGTCTTTGGAAGTCGTTAAAAGGTTAACTTCATGAATGCATGAATTGTGATTAACAAATATTGTCGTGTTTGTGTGTCAAATTGGTGGTTGCTAATGTGGTATGAAAACACAATTGTAGTTCTCATAGGGTCTGTAAGAAGTGTGATAATTGTCAGGGAGAATTGACAGTAAAATGACACGATACAAAACCAAAGCAGCAGCATATCGTCCGCTCCACCGCCCTCCTACAGATGTATCTTTATTACCACTGATTATAATGTGCATCCATGCTTATCTATGAAACTATTATTTTGTTGAAGACACAATAGCCAACCAAACACGGATTGAGGTAATAAATAAAAGCTCAGCCTTTGTCTGACAGAATGTGAGGAGAGACAAGCCTCTTAAAACAAGAGTTATGTGCTTTCAATACCCAGGGTGATGTATTTGTCTCTCTGATTACCTGAAAGAGATATCAGGAATAAAAGAGTGGAGGCCTTTTGTCAGCACAAACTATCTCATCAGGTCATGTATCATTATTACAATGAGCAATGGTGGACAAGGTGGGAGAAATCCACTTTCAGAGTCTAACAGTGGTCTTCAGTTAATCCCTCAGCTGCAGAGACAGAGGAGTTTGTAATTGGAACAATGTGGAGCATCAGGGCTCGAGTAGTGCAGTAATCATCTTTATGCTTGGCTTCATCGCTGATGCGCTCACTTTGCACCCCGAGCCGATAATGGGATGAGAATTTCTCCTCCTCATTGACTTTGCTCTTTTAACCCATGAAATGAACGATTAATGCAGCGTCACAGGGGAACCAACTGTTTATCTAGCTCTGCTCAAGCGCCGAGATGAAGACGAGGAGGAGGGGGAGCACTCAACCTGTCACACAACCGGACATTTTTCAACACAATTCATACAAAAATCCAAGCAATAATAGACTTGAGTATTGTCTGTGTGTCAGAGGTACCTCGTATGAAGTCAAACAGAAAGCAGTAAAGCAGATATGTTTACCATATTACCCAACATGCTAACATTTGGCAATTAGCATAAACACTGACAAGGTAAAGCTAAGACTGCAGCTAAATGGTAATAAAGCTAATTCAATTTTCCACTTGAATAAAGTACATTAAGGATATTTAACACAATTGTTCTTATAGTTCTCATACATATTGAGATGAATAGTGATTGTAATGCTTGTAAGCCGTTTTGTCCAATACAACTATTTGCTTTAAGGTTAAACTGAGCAGAACAATAATACGATTTTAATTAGTATAATATAATGTTGAACTGTAAAGACTAAAGCTACCATAAATACAGTCACGTGAAATGTGTTGACATAATACATTTCATTAAAATCAACGGTTCACTTTTTTCAGTGGGGCAAATAATAGAACAGCTGGTTATTTCATTATTACCTCCCTTCATTCGAATGGATTCAACCTCGAGTCCTTCAAGAGAAAAGAGCTAACTGTTAGCTTGTTAGAAAAGATGCTTCTTTAGCCTTCTGTTTGTGTGTTCAGAGTCAATGGTGTCTGAACAACAAGTGCTTTCAGGATCTTACGTATCTGTTTAAGAGGATTACCAATATGAAAGTAAAACAACAACTTGGTATGGCTCGTTAAATCACACGGCCAACAAAAACAAGGAATTAAGCAGCGTAACTCAGAGTATTATCACCGGTGTCAAACTGTGTGGGAAATAGCATATTTTGTCAATAATTTACTTAAATAAACAGTTATTATGACAGAACATGAGCACAGGCCTTAGCTTAGTTTCCCCTGCACTGAAAAACTGAAACGTTGACTTTAATTAAAGGTATCATGTCAACAAATTCCACATAACTGTATTAGGTTAGTTGAAAGCAATGATATTAAGTTGAACCTAATATTTTATTTAAACTTGATATTATTGCTTTCAACTAACCTAATACAGATATGTGAAATCTGTTGACATCATACATTCAATTAAAGTCAACGGTTCAGTTTGTTCAGTGGGCCCACTCTGAGAAGACTGCACTAAACAGAGAAAAACATCATATAAAGAAAGGCGACTCAAAGGTGAGGAAGCAAGGAGGAATATTTAGTGTCGCAGCGATCGAACACTTAGCCATTTTTTACAGTAACTCTCAAGTAGCCTTTTCTTTTCCACATAGTATTCTTAAGCAATTAGGTGGGGGACAAAAGTTGACTTATTTGAGAAAAGTGCTGATGGTAGTCTTCAGAGATAATAATCAAGTCATACCCACAGCCCAGGGCAACAGTAAATCACCGTGGGTATTTATCAACACACAAAGGAGGCCCTCACAGCCATTGTCTGCTCCTCTTTTGATGGAATCTCTCAGTGAGGATCCCATGTCTCTGCTTCACACTGAACCACGACCACCACAAATGTGTTTTGAACATCTGTTGCACGTTTCAAGCCATAAAGGTCCCTCCGACAAGGGAAGATATAAGTGAAATACTGCGCTGGAATGAAACAGAAAGTTAGACACTCCTCTGGCAGCTTTATTTTCATAGATATGATACCACTTCATCTTTATCCCAAACTTTAATTTTTATACCAGGAGACTCATTGGCTTCCTTTTCATACAAGGCAACAGGAGTCCAGACCAAGCATCCATACATGACTGATTACATGTAACTGATAACACTGCATTGAAATAATGACTTTGATAGACAAACTCAATTGACCTAGTCAGACCTAATATCAGGTCTAGTGCAGTGATGATGTATCTCTGGCTGAAGGGCAAACTATGTGAACACAACTACACTGAAAAAGTGAAACATTGACTTTAATTCAATGTATTAAGTCTCCATTTCACATAACTGTATTAGGTTAGTTGAAACAACAATATGAAGTTTAAATACAAAATATTAGGTTCAACTTAATATTATTGATTTCAACAGTTATGTGAAATCTGTTGACATCGGACATTTCATTAAAGTCAACGTTTCAGTTTTTCAGTGTACAGTAAGAAACAAAGTTGAAGCAAGAAGTGCTAAACTGGATATGTATATCGTTCATTACTTACTCCCTTCATAGTTCAAACATAGCAGCACAAACAGCTCCTTCAGTAACTGGATACTGGACACAGCCTGTCAGCAGACTCCGGTGTGTTAGGTTAGAGAACACTGCACGCGTTAGTCTGAACACGTTACTGTCTTTATAATGAGTCTGACCATCGTTGGTATACAAGAGAAATAGTGGTGAAAAGATGACGAGAACATTAGGAGGACCGGCGTGTGCTAGACAGACAATCATTTACTCACCATTCACTCTGTTTCGGTTTGTAAAATCAATTAACAAACAAACCATATTAAAATCCATGTGAACATTTGACTGCAGCCTATGTGCAAGGACTTAACGTCTGAATACAATTAAAGGCAGGAAATGAATCAATGAAGAGCAGTCTGCCATGTTTTCTTTGAAGGTGTAATAGATGTGCAGCAGCATCTTCAGGCCCTCTATAGTCAAACTGAAGGGGTGCTCTCCGAGTCAGGACTGCAGAGTGTTTCTAAAGTGCCAGTGTGTGGTGGTACGTCCATTTAACAGCAGACATTCAATATCATATACATAATCGTGCTTTATAGGGTGTAATCACCTGAACCCTGGAATGGACACACTTAACGTGACACAATGTGTTGTCGTGGAAACAACCGATCCTGACCGACACACTGCATTATTAAACATCATAAAACGTATGCAATAACTTGCCCAAGTGCTTTTAACGTTATGCTTATTACAATCCAAATGATCAAGTTTCACAGTGTTGAGTAATGTGGCGTTTCTTAAACTTGTTTCAACAATGGCGATATGCACGGTAGATGTGAAGTACATTCATTGCATACAATTGAATTTATTCCAAATATTTTCATACTAATACTACTAATTAGTGTTCGTGTGGATTATCTGGTGCACAGGGGGTGTTCTCAAAAATCTATCAAAAGGTATATAGTATGGCAATTATGAGGAATTGAGTTGTCCTAATACTGAATCTCAGCAGGTCCCCACACTGGATAATGCTGATGTTTGAATTGGTCAGAAGTGCTCTGCTTGCAGTCGGAGCAGTTCTTAGCAATGTCTGTTTGAGCGGGCTCTGCTTACACCAGGTGTGAACAGTGTGCATGGAGGAATAAAGAGCCTGAGCTCCAAAGCCCTACAGCTGATGCTCCTCACTGGGCTGCCTGATATCATTTCAAACAGAGAGTAACCTGAACATGTCACCAGTGTAACCTGAAATCTCCACATTCCAGAGGTTGTAAACAGCATTTTCTCACATTTTTCCATTAAATAAACATCCTTTGACAACAAACTAAAAAACAATGTCACTGCTGACCTAGTGTGAGATGAGGAAACACTCAAATGTGTTACTTTGGAAGGCCATTATAAAAATGATATATTTTTTTTCTTTGGAGGAAGTTTGAATACTTGCTAGTGTCACTTCTCGCAATCCAAAACAGCCAAAGGCCAGTTATTTATTCATTTATTTCATTATTTGTATTTCTATCATTGTTCGTTTTTTGCACATGTTTGGCTATAATATCTCTGGGCACTTGTCACTTGGATGTGGTTTCACTTAGTCCACCTGCTTAGATATGTTTTACCCAGTGACTTTAGTGATGGCGTGTGTCATTTTGTTCTTTAAACATCGGGAAATCACAATTCCAGAATTCTTTATAAAGGCATCACAGTGAGATACTAGTATAGCCTCTGACAGCATTTTGTTTTATTGGACGTTTAGTTGTGACTGCTACCTGCACTGTGAGCAATCTATGTCCACAAAATAATAAAAACGACATTTGCATCTTAAGCTCAATTCTGACAAGCCATACAATGCAGTCGAGCTCAGAGGAGAGCCCGAACCTCGTGTACGACTGTGGTCCAGATTCATCCAGACAATAAGTCCACAGGGTGAGTGGAGCGCTGTATTTTTGACACTTTTCACTGGATCTCTGCGCAGAGAGCCAGCCTGGCTGACATCTCTTTGTCTCTGCTGAATGACAGTGATGTTTTCAAGAAACATTGATTGGGATATTTGAGCAGTCACAGTTGTCAGAGGCGAGAGGTGGAGATAGGCTGCTGCTGATCTGCTCTGCACTGACAATGTCTCTTTACACTAAGTCCAAAATCAATTTCTAATTGAACGCTCCAACAACAATCCATACCGTCTCTAAACCCAAGTGACCACCCAACTACATCATTACTTCATCAACGTGTGCTTTCTGCAGCTGTCACCGCACAGCTGGACTCAAACCGGACTTCGCCTTTTGGGATTTTCATAAACAGTAATGTGTCAAACATCCAGCGTGTTAACTGCAGCTGGCAATATAGCAGATATTTTAAAGACAACTATAAAATGAACATACTATTCTGACATTCGCATTAAATGAAATTGTTAGTATCACAATATAGAAGTAATGTAATGATTACTTTTTGCTACTTTTGGATTACCTTCAAATGTAACACAATATGAAAAATGACAAGAGAAAATAAAAATCAATAAGTGGCTTTCACTTTGTGACCTTAGAAAAAGAAACCAAGATATTTAGGACCAAAAGTCCTCTTGAATGATAGGCTAGGCCACAGAATAGTATAGTTTACAAATGCTGTTTTTTTAATAGAGGAATTCAAATCAAAAACAGTATTTTTGTTTAATAAATCAGGTGCCACTTACTGCATTAAAAAAAGAGAGTAACGTAAATGAAAACTAAAAAAAGTCTACCTATAATATATTGATCTTTATTTGACATTTTATTGTAACATTGTAATCCTACAATCCCCATTTTCTTTATTAGCAGTAATCAGATTGCTTTTATACTATTGTTTTGCCTTTTTTCTATTCTGATCCTTTTACATGTAAGCTGTTACTTTCCAGACCTGACCTTAAGGCCCGGACCTGACCTTAAGGCCCGGACACACCAAGCTGACACCAAAGAACTGGCACAGACGGACCCGACTGTTGCGTCTGCGTCTTGGCCATGTGTCGCACTGGAACACACCGCAAAGACTTCAGCCGACGGTCAAGTAGCACGTATGAACTGCGCATGCGTGAGCGCCAACAACTCTCCTTTCCAGCAGGCGGCGGTAGTGTGTATTCGTCATTCAAAAGAGGCAACAACCGGAAGACAGACTGCTGATAACCGAGAGAAGAAGAACAGACTGCGTGATATAAACAAACAACACAAAGCGTGTGCGTTCCATTTTCACTCTACAGCGAGAAGCTCACGGGGCTTTCCCGAACCTGTGTCGAGAGCTGGAGTTAAATGAAATCTCACATTTGCCTTCTTAATAGTTTGTTTGGGTCCCTCACTTCCGTTTCGCTTCTCATGCACTGATTCGCTAGCTGAACAGCCAATCAGAGTGATTTATTTTGCCGACAGCCTTTGGTCGACTGGGTTTTCGGCCGAAAAGGCGTCGGCACGGCTGAAAAGACACAACGGTGCGGGACACATCAATCTGAGTAGGGCGTGTCGACGCTCATCGTCGGCCTGACGCCCACCGACGGCCAAAACCGGCTTGGTGTGTCCGGGCCTTTACAGAACACACAAGCTCAACATGTGGAGTTTAGTTTGTTTATGAATGTTAATAGCAGCTCATTATCCTTTGATTCACATTATCAGGGAATCCTGACTCTTCTTGAATATGTATTACTGATCACTTTTAATATCAACTCTGAGCAGGAGCAACTCTTTTGACATTTCTACAAACTGTCTTTTTTGTGTTATAACACATTTAAGTTTGTAAACATACACTTTCTGATTTTGTTATAATATTTTGAAGAACTTCTCACTTTAATAAATCTCCTCTTAGCGTATGGATGATGTTAGTTGTAACCTCAACTTTAATAGTTTAATATTAATGTATTTTGTTATCCAATAAAAAAAATGTATTGAAAAAAATGCTATTTGGCACATTTGATGGGATTGTTTGTATATTAAAACAAACATATATTAAAACAAAATTATAATAATGGGAGAAATCCATGGAATTGTTAGCTTGTTTTTTCCTGTTCTTTCTTATAAAAACAACTTACTGTAAGCATAGTCTAATCTTGTCTGGTCTTCA
The DNA here is from genome assembly GCA_902827135.1 of Harpagifer antarcticus. Lineage (NCBI taxonomy): Eukaryota > Metazoa > Chordata > Actinopteri > Perciformes > Harpagiferidae > Harpagifer > Harpagifer antarcticus. Next base: position 2,943,123 of record CADEHL010000883.1, on the reverse strand, counting down.
ATTCTTATTTTTATCATTCAAGATTCAGTCTTTATAATATAAGAATGGTAAAAAACAATTAAAGACTGTATACCAACAAGTTTGTTCGCTACAACTGTTCCGAAATCACATCCATGTGTAGATATCACCTAACACGAATCATTTAAACTCATTCAAAGACATCTTTAATCTTTAATGCATTCCAACTCATATTAATGTTGTGCAAATGAGGTGACTTTTCAAAACACAAAGGATAAAGATTTTAATTATAGCTTTTACATTCTCATTCTACATTAAGCTTTCTATAATCAAAATACATAACATTTACATGCATTTTTATTCAAATCCATTTTCTGTTCGATTAGGGTTAGGGTTAGCAATTATTGTTTATTGAAAATAAACCACAATAAAACTCCCGCGTTTTAATACCATGTCCATAGCGCATTATGAGTCAGGGCCAGGCACACTGAAACAAAGGGGAAAGTGGGGTTGTTCAATTTGCAAATATGCATTTAATATATGAAACATAATTTATTCATGTTTCTCGTCGAAACATGAATCAATGATGTAGAACTATGTTAATCTTGAGGGGTGTACGTTCTATAAGTCTCAATCATGTTAAGAAATAAGAAAAAAGTGATGTTTGTCTCTGTAACTCCGCCCACTGAGCACATCGTCAGCAGCTTGCTCTGCAGCCGATTACTCAGATTCTAATTATTATTTACAAATATTTTATTCACAAATTAATATGGTCGGACTCAAACCCGTACTTTAATAGTTTCGTAATTGAACCTGAACAATATGGCACTTTAATGGACAAGATGTAAAGCAGAAGAAAAATGGCAAAATATATTTATTTTTAAAAATGTGAAGCTTTTTCTTTTTTAAACAAAGGAGGGGGGGAGGGGTTCTACCATTTGTTTTCCTGCATTGGAGGAGTAAGCTGGTTCTGTCCCGAGAACATCTCTACAAGGTAAAAGGTATTTCAAGTTATTTAATGTCATCAAATGTTCGTCATAGTTACAGGTTATCACAAGACACATTGTTTGCAAAAAGCAGAGTTCACATTTGCCGTGACAACGACCAACGTAAATACAGCTGTCAATTTGTAAACATTGTCATTCACTGGTGTTAGCTAGGATACAGCCATGAAAATCATAAGGTGAGTTTATATTGATTGACTTGTGTTTAGCGTGTTTTTTTATACTGTGAGTATTTGTAGAGCGTAAGTCCGACAGTTGCTTGATTTACAATATTTAAAACTATGAACCTTGCCCAAAGTTATGCACATTAAACCGAGCTCAGTGGGGAGGGGGAGTCATAGATGATGGATGAGCTTGCGGCATATTTGCATGTCGATAAGTCTTGTTTTAAATGATTGTTCATGCTGTCAGGCGGTGTAGAACTGTACTGCGTCGGTCCGGCTCTGCATGTCTACTCTTGTGCCGACTTTTAAGGGCGCTGATGCAGGTTGTAGGCCTGCCTTACGTTAAGCGACCATCTTTACCCATTTAAGGTGTTGATTGTTAAAGATACAATATTGTCTGTGGGACCGCAGTGTTTTCCCTAAAAAACTGTGTTTATGTCTCCGCTCTGTGTTCATGTAAATACCGTAAATACACACAGATCAAAACAGAGACACAATATTGTGTGTGGGGGTGTGTCCCGGAAAGCGACACTTGATACTGGAAAGTGGAGAATATTAATGATTGTGTTACATTTTAGCAGCGGTGCAAATACCATGAATATGGGGACATGCCGGACAGATCAAGTAAGGGTGACGATCCACCGGCTGTGAAATGAACTTATCTTCCATATTTGCCGTGCACTTGTGTTTAAGGAAGTTGAGATGTTTCTCGGTTGTGATTGGTTGTTCCTCGTCACATGACGAGCAGTGCGCGCTGCTTGAAAACTGGTATTAGTCTGACAATTTCTGAATATTTATTCATAACATTTACAAACTGCAAACATTGCAGGGATATACACATGTTCTGATTTATTAGGCAAGAGTTATTCAGAAAGTGAGAGGCAAAAGCCAAACATTCTGCGATAAAGCCTCCTTCACAAAAGTGAAAATGTGTTGTTTGTTGAAATGGCTATAAGGGTGTTTCTTATATGTAGTCTTATATTACAGTAATACTTATTTTAAGTCGCTTTGTAAAAAAACGTAAACTAAATGAAATGAAATGTAGTCTAACCTGGTTGTTCGTACTTGATATAAAAAGTTATTCTCACTATGGAGCCAAAACAGGAGTAATATAAGGCTAGAAGGGGTCTGAGGGTTCAAAAGTGTTATTTTTTACTCTCACACAAACACACACACAAATACACACTGCACCTGTTACGGCCCCTACACACGGCATATCTCTGGCGTTGACGCTTCAACGCTTCTGCCCATTCACTTTGAATGAGGTGACGTCACGCTTCGCCGAACTGCATCGTGGGAGCAAAGCGTAGTTTTTCTCGCAGTGCTTGCTGCAAAAGTAGAGCAATGTTCTACTTTTGAAGCTTCGACGGAAGCGTCAGCCAATCGAATCATATGCCAGTAACTTATGTTATGGAAGGGTCCTAACACGCATCTATTTCCCACCTACAAAACCAGCGGCTGCCAGCTGAATGCTCACTTTGGGAAAACACACCATCACACATAAGAGGCCAATACAAGAAAAAAGGGTGTTGTCCTTCACTAAGAAGAAGCGGATCACGCCAGGTCACCTTGCTATAATCAGCTGGAATTGTCAGAATTGAGTTTTGATTAAAAAAATGAAACATTAACTTTATCAAATGTATTATAATCAGTGTTGGGCAAGTTACTTCCAAAATGTAATATATTACATATGATTTATTACTGTCTTTTTAAAGTAATAAGTTACATTACAATATTACTGTCTCTGAAATGTAATGAGTTACACTACTTTTATATTACTTTTGAGTTACTTTCACCAAAATAAATGCAAAAGAATGGCTAGGTATTTTAAATGCTAAAATGTAGTTTAGTGCAGCTCATTATACATCCAGTGAATGGCAATGTGGTATAGCATAACAACTGTGTAGGACCTTAAGGCTACTGGAAACGGAAACATGGATTGAACAAAATAACAGTGCAGCTGTTCTTATCGAATCAACCCCTCCCAACTTTAGTTTTATGAGTCAGGAAAGAATGCATAAGAGAGGAGGTGGAGTTGCTATTCTGTTCAATAATTCCCTTCAATGCAGGAAGACATCTTATGGGAACTTTGCTTCTTTTGAATATGTGGCCCTTCAGCTGAAATGCTCCTCTCGAGCTCTGTTCCTAAATATCTATAGACCACCCAAATACTGTGCAAGCTTTTTTGATGACTTTACTGAACTGCTGTCTATCGTGTGTATTGACTTTGACCGTCTAGTCATTGTTGGTGATTTTAACATCCATGTTGACAACCCCCAGGACAGAGGGGCTAAAGAACTGTTTTGTGTTCTTGATAACTATGTGACGCATGTGACGGAGCCCACGCACAATAAGGGGCACACTCTGGACTTAATTATCTCAAAGGGTCTGAATATCTCTAAGGTTGTGGTGACTGATGTTGCACTCTCTGATCATTCCTGTGTTTTCTTTGAGAGCTCTATTTCTGTTCACAAATTTTTTCAAAAAGAGGTAACCACAAAGCGATATTTAACTGAAAACATGAGGGAAATGTTTACTCAGAATTTTTCTTCCACACTTGCCCCTGCTAACATCTCAGTAAATGAGCTAGTAGATCATTTTAATTCAAAAAATTAAAAATGTTATAGATGCCATTGCTCCAACTAGGGTAAAGGAAGTGACTGGGAAGAAAATATCTCCATGGAGAAAGGCCAAGATCGTGAGAACAGAGAAAAAAGAGTGTCGAAAAGCTGAACGCAGGTGGCGAAAAACAAATCTCCAGGTGCACTTTGAAATCTATTGAAATTTGCCCGACAGTCGTTCTTCTCTGATATCATTGCCAAAAACAAAAACAACGCACGTGCCTTGTTTGCTACCGTCGACAGACTAACAAACCCCACAGTGTCAGTAGCCTCTGAATTTCTATCCACCAGGGTGTGCAATGATTTTGCCTTCTTCACTGACAAAATTCAGAAAATCAGACAAGCAGTCAGTGCCTCTGCATCAGGAACAGCAAATGTGTTGTCCCTATGTCCACCTAATATCAATTCAAACACCATGACACAATTCCATCAGATTAATGATAAAAACCCATTATATAACTTCTGAAATCCTCCTCTTGCTGCCTTGATATTATTCCAACAGGATTTTTCAAAGATGTTTTTCGTTGCATGGCCTCAGATCTACTTCATATAGTAAACAAATCTCTTCACTCAGGTATTTTTCCACAGGCCCTGAAAACTGCAGTCATTAAACCGCTCTTAAAAAAGAATAATCTAGATGCTTCAGTAATGAACAATTACAGGCCCATATCAAACCTCCCATTTCTAGGTAAAATCATTGAAAAATGTGTCTTTCAACAGTTGAGTAATTTCTTGCATTTAAATAACTTTGGATGTGTTCCAGTCAGGATTTCATCCAAACCACAGCACTGAGACTGCTCTTGTAAAGGTCTTCAATGACATCCACTTAAACACAGACAGTGGCAGAACTTCAGTGTTAGTATTATTAGATCTCAGTGCTGCGTTTGACACTGTTGACCACAACATATTACTCGACCGACTAGAAAACTGGGTGGGACTTTCGGAAACAGTTCTAAATTGGTTTGGATCCTACTTAAAGGACAGAAACAACTTTGTTTCTATAGGTAAATACACATCTGAGTTGACAAATATGACATGTGGGGTTCCTCAAGGCTCCATCTTGGGGCCTCTTCTATTTAACATCTACATGCTACCACTGGCTCAGATAATGAAAAACAACAAAATAAGTTACCATAGCTATGCGGATGACACACAAATTTACATAACCATTTCACCAGGAGACTATTCTCCAATTCAAACACTGAGAAAGTGCATTGAACACATCCATGACTGGATGTGTCAGAACTTTCTCCAATTAAACAAAGATAAAACTGAGGTAATGGTCTTTGGAGCCAAAGCAGAACGTATACAAGTTAGCGCTGAGCTTCAGTCTGCAATGTTCAAAACAACAGAGAGCCAGAAATTAAGGTGTAGTCATGAACTCTAACCTGAGTTTCAACAGTCACATTAAAACAATTACTAAATTAGCCTACTATCACCTAAAGAACATATCTAGGATTAAAACACTAATGTCACAGCAGGATTTGGAAAAAGTTGTCCATGCTTTTATCTTCAGTAGACTCGACTACTGCAATGGTGTCTTCACAGTTCTCACTAAAAAATCTATTGGAAAGCTGCAGCTAATTCAGAACGCTGCTGCTTGAGTCCTCACTGACACTAAGAAAGTGGATCACATCACTCCTGTTCTGAAGTCTTTACACTGGCTTCCTGTGTATCAAAGAATAGATTTCAAAATACTGCTGCTGGTTTATAAAGCTTTGAATGGTTTAGGCCCAAAATACATTTCTGACCTCCTGCTAAATTATGAACCATCCAGATCTCTCAGGTCTTCAGGGACTGGTCAGCTTTCTGTCCCCAGAGTCAGAACTAAACATGGTAAAGCAGCGTTCAGTTATTATGCTCCAAATATCTGGAACAAACTCCCAGAAACCTGCAGGTCCGCTACAACTCTTACTACTTTTAAATCCAGGCTGCTTTTAATTGAAACTGAGCTGTTGTGTTCATCAGTAAAGTGGAACTTCTGTGTGAACTATTCATATCTTAAACTGCACTGTAACTTTTTATTCATGTACTTTTTATTCATGTATTTTTTCTTTTAATGTTTCTTTTATTATCTTTTACTGTTTTTAAATGCCTTTGTCTGAATGTCTTTCATTTTTGTAAAGCACCTTGAATTGCCTTGTGTTGAAAGGTGTTATATAAATAAACTTGCCTTGCCTTACTAACAACTTGTATTACACGGCTTAGTTGAATACTTGATTCTGATTGTAAATTCTTAACATGTGACACGTTGTTAATACAGCAATACAGACCGCTGTCAAGGACTATAATGAAGGTTGCTAAGGAGGATCAAGAAAGATAAAGGGAAAGAGGTTAAAAGACGGAGCGCTGGACGTCAGATAAATCACCAGAAGAAGGCAGAGAGGAAGTAAACAATAACAGGACACGGAATGGGCTCTGTATTTTGTTTAGTATATGGCCGTGTACAGGCCCGGTTCCAGAACAAAATGACTCAGGGTGCCTCTGAGATTACAGGGGGTGCAGCAGTAGTAGGTTTACATGAGCAATAGTGGCCGGCAACAGCAATGAAAAATAGCATTGATGGTCCCCAATGAACAGATTATGGCATTTGTTATGTTTTGAAACCAAGCAAGTGAGAACATTTAAATTGTGTTAAAAGTGCAATCCTGAAATATTTCATACAGTCCAAAGTGGACTATGGCAAAGAAAAGCACAAAAGCTTCAAAACTGTACTGATAAAATAAATGAGAACTTATTGTAAATCAAGGCAAATATTATTTGTACCAGCTCATGGTTTGAAACGGCAAACATTGCAAAGCAAAAGTATTATTAAATCCATGTACTAAATCATCACTTTGGTACCATCATATACTTTGGGAAGAGAATATTTACTGTCATCATCATGTGAGGTTGTCTTTGTGAACTGGAGAACATTAGCTTGTTGATAAGCTTGGGATATGAGATATTTTTGTAGGCATTCGTGGTGAAGGCATATGTGATATTGTATGCATTATGTTTGACCCAACATTTCTACAGGCATGGCAGAATATGGCACTATTTTCACATGAATATTCTAGCCCTTGTCTATTTGTATACCACAAGCTGCAAAATGACGGGTACTTGTTTAGATATACCTGGGCAGGCTCTGTTTTACCGTGGTATCCTGGCGTAGTTTGGGGAGATGAAGACTGCTGCTCCGGGGGTGAGGGCGGCAAGTCAGGCGGGAGTAAGCTAGTGTCCACAACGGAGAGTAACGTGATGTCCCCATCTGACCTGTTGCTACTGTCTGCAGTAGATGCAGTGTTGCTGGCGTTTAGTGATGGTTGCTTTAACCATTTTCGTATAAATGATTATCCACAGATGTGTGTCACTGCTGTGGAAGCACTTTGGAAATGATGCACGCGCAGCGGTGCAGGTCACGCGCACCTGACACAATTTGTTGTTTGTATTTTTCGCTCCGTTCTCTTTTTTGAATAGAGGGTGCATAACATTCAACTGCCCCGAAGATCCCGACGCGAAGCCTGAAGGGTAAACACACCAGGTTTACTAATCTACCCGCACAATTTGTCTCTGGTGTCGGAATGTCTCGCTATGTTAGTACATTCTTAAAAAACAAAACACCATTTCATTTCAGGTTAAAATGTGTTGTAACTGCGTTACTGAGCGGGTAATATATTACCTACATTTCATTAGTAATGCGTTACATTACTTCGTTACAGCAAAAAGTAATATATTACTGTAACTCCCTTACTTTTGTAACGCGTTACACCCAACACTGAGTATAATGTATATCAACATATTTCATAACTGTATTAGGTTAGTTGAAAGCAATAATATTAAGTTTGAATACAAAACTTAGGTTCAACTTAATATTATTGCTTTCCACTAACTAAATACAGTTATGTGAAAATTGTGGACATAATGCATTTAATTAAAGTCAATGTTTACATTTTTTCAGTGCATTGCTTTTTATGCAGCTTTCATCTCAACCTCATAGACCTCAAACTACTTTTTGAGAAGTAAAAACTTCAAAAATCATCGGGAGCTTTGGTATCTGTTAATAGGTACTGACAACTGAAAAATAATAATTGTAATAATAAGGAAAAGAGGGCAAAGGTACACATCTGAACATTGTTTTTGAAAGAAGAAGCTTATTGCCGTGGAAACCACTCACCCCGTTTCTGCATGAAGCTGAAAAGATCATCGAGAAACTCTTTGCGCTTTTCGTCATCGTCCAATTCATACAACTGAAAAAAAGAAGGAAAGAAATTGAATGAATTAGACATTTTTACCAAAGAACAAGAAGGCCATGTTTGATCATTGAGAGGTTGGTGGAGTTTCTTGTGAACTCTGAGGATTATGGCCGATCAGGAGAGGACCATGAGCTCCTTGAAGACAGTCTGTGAGCGGCCTTGAGCCCGGAGCAGCGTCTGACCAGCAGCCCGCTCACACCTCCAGCACAAAGGCTCAGCGCCACACCGCTGCTGGAACAATATCAGGAAGATGCTTTCTGCCCATGAATAGCTTTCTCACATCTGTGCGCCTTAGAGAGGTATGCCTTTGTCAGCTCCAACCAAATGCGTTTTTTATCTGACCCCTTCAAAAAGGTGAGCACAAACATGCTGTTCATTCATACAAAGCTCTGAGCGTGGTGTTTAAATATCTTCTATAGAGGACACAATATTAGAAACAGTTCCAAATGCAATGAAATCAAGCTGCCTGTCACTCAGCACATTCCGGCAGCAGCCTATACACCAACACTGAAACACATGAGCACATACTACAGTTTAAAAAAGCATAAATAAAATCTGAGCTGACAGAAAATGCTCTGTTTTAGTTTAATACACACAGTTAAGCTCACATACACTGTTTTATGAACATATAGGTTCACCTGCTGAATTAAAAACAGAACAAATGAAGCAAAGAAAGTGAAAACCATAAAGCAGATGCAGGCATTAGACGTATAGATTCACACATAAAGTATTAGCCTACAGAACAGAGATAACATCTGATCCTTTACAACAAACACTATAGAGATCCACTAGTTTCTAAATATACCAGTCATTTTATTACATGTTTTGGATGTAACTGTAAGGGAATAGAGTTACTTTTTTTTGTATCCTGATTATGTAATCCATGTAGTCCATTATTGCCCAAGCCTGAATAAACTGTATGTGAGTTAAACACTTTTTCTAGTCAATCATTGCACATGTCATTTACATAGTTAAACACTGTACCTGACTCATTTTTAAATAGCTGGTTACTTTTGAGAATATCACGTATTTGTCAGGTGGTGCGATCTCTCATCACTTATTAAAGTCCCAGAAAATACATCCAGCAGGAATATTTCATTTTCCGTGATCACAGTATTGCAAAGACTGTTATAATGAGCCCATCTTAATATTGAAAGTGTTATCTGATTTCACGTAGAAAAGGTTATCAAATAACACATTTTAGGCCAGTAGCAATATATCTTATTTTACAGCTGGCTGCTAATACTGTAATGACACGGTTATAAAATAACAGTGCAATATATAGTTTTACTAGTTACAGCTGTTATTACTGGATGCTTCTTCATTACTTATACGTTCATTCACTTTATAATGTTGCTACCTACTGTATCTTTAATACCTTGGATATGTCTTATCTAATGTACTTTCCTTGTTATTTAATATGTAAGTCTACTCTTTTATTTTGTCTTTATCGGCAATGTCCCCTTAATGTAACAATGTCAATTTCCCCTCTGGTCAACGAGGGAAACAAAAAAAGTCTAATGAATCTGAACGAGTAATGTCTGGAATTATTGTAATAATAAGTGTTTGTGTCAGCCTAACACATAAGAGTGTGGGATAACAGCATTTCACCGGCAGTCAAACACAATCATCATTTTCTATCTAGGCTGAACTCTTATGGCCACTGAGACGCATATCTTCATTTGAAAAGAAAAAGGTAAATGTAAAGACTGAGAATAAAAACCTATAATATCTCAGCAGGATATCTCCGTGTGTCTGTCCCTCCGTATATTTCAGTAGCACTTCTTCCCTTATTGGCATACCCATTATGCTCCTCATCGTGCCCTATTCACGGGGACAGCAGTGTCAAAGAGGCTTTTAAATGGGCCTCTCCAGCCAGATACAGCTGATGGAAATATGTTAGTGGCTATGTTCACTTTCAGCAAGGCCCAGAGCCACGTTAACAGGCCCACTTAATCAATACTGGAAGACAGAGGGATGACCTTTGGAATCAGTGGGGCCCTGTGGACGAGGCCCCAGAGATAATAACTGATCATTTAGAAGTGTATTAGCTGTCACCAATATTAAAGGACCAGAGCAGGTCAGCACTCAGGAGGAAACCGTGGGGGGGGGGGGGGGGTTCCGGAGGTGGTGTGTGTGTGTGTGTGTGTGTGTGTGTGTGTGTGTGTGTGTGTGTGTGTGTGTGTGTGTGTGTGTGTGTGTGTGTGTGTGTGTGTGTGTGTATGTGTGAGTGCATTGTGAGTGCTGCTCTGCAGGCAGTCCATGGTGCAGGCAATATCGAAAGGTAAAGGAACAGCAAGCCATTGCAAAAATGTTAAGTGCACAAATGCAGAGCAGATGACAATGCAGCAGGATCAATTGTGAGGCCCATGGAGCGCAAAGGCATATATGCAGAGACAATGATGAGCATAGGGGCAATGACACATGTGTCAACATGCACACAAACACTCCGCAGCCGGTAAACCCAGTAAAACTCAAATATACATGTTTATATTTAAAACCGTTCATTTTTCAAAGATGTCGAGATGCTTCAGAAAAAATGGCAAAGAATCCTTTTCACTTTGGAACTTTGACTTTACAATAAGTTGTGATTAATGTAATGTGAGAATGTGATTTGGAACTTTAAGTGAAATAAATCCATCTTTACTGACTGTTCAGCTAAAGCCGTTCACTTACTAAGTTTCATATTTGTCGTTTTGAAAGGCTTTTATTTATTTGTTTCATAACTACCTGCATAGTATGGGCTCAGAACAGTCTCATAATACACACATGCACACAGAAGGATTCACACTTGTATTTCCGGATCCACACTTGTGTTTTTCAATGCACACACAAATGTGTTCCGTTTCATATACATGCAAATAAAATCCAAATACAGAAAGAAGTTTTACATATGTATTTTTGATCCACACATATTAGTTTTCCGTTTAAAACCTCTGCACCTGCAAACACAAACCGCTTTCTGTGCACGGATCGCTGTGCATTCGTGTGTGGGTTTTTTGAGACTCCCCTGACGGTCAGCCGATTCGTACTTGTAATTTTTTCTATGTATAGCCAATCAGATGTCTCCTCAATTCTAAGCCAATCACATGAGTGCGGCCCCACAAGGGTAGATTTCTTGCGTTCATGACGTAGCGCTTCATGTACCATTTTGCGCAGTCCGGTGCTGACAGGTCCATGGAGCCTGCCTGCAGGCGCTAATGTCAGGACACCTCCACTCTCAGTACATTGCCACTTTCCGAACAGGAAATGCACGCAAATACAAGCCTTTATATTATTAAGGTACCGTGCCACTTTCCGAACCATTGATGAATGCTTGTGTACACAAAAACGGCAGGCAAAACCGTTTAAAATGTGTGTTTCCTGCGTGGCGAATACAGCTGCTTTATTTATGTCTGTATGAAGTTGTTGTGAGTGTGAAGGGAGCAGCTACAGGTTAGCTTAGCAGCCTTTGCCTAATCGATCAGTGCACTATGAAGCCAGTGCTAGACAGTGAACTGTCAACGGGGGGAGCCCCGCCGGTCATTATCGGCCCATACTCACTCTTAATAGTTTGATCGGTGCTCTCTATAAAGGCCGATCAGGAGAGCTGGGTCTGATCGATATGGACATAAACGCGAGTGAAGTGTAACCGGACAAGAGAGAGAGATCAGATCAGCTGCTGAGTCTGACGGAGACACGCAGCTCTGCATGATCACCTGATGCTCCGCCCTCTGTTTAGCGAGCTGACCGGACAGCGCTAAAATGCGTATATGAAGCGCTACGTCTTGAACGCAAGAAATCATACCCTCGTGGGGGCGCGCTCATATGATTGGCTTAGAATGAAGGAGACATCTGATTGGCTATAGATAGAAAAAATTACAAGTACGAATCGAGTGAGCGTCAGGGGAGTCTCAAAAAACCCACACACGAATGCACAGCGATCCGTGCACAGAAAGCTGTTTGTGTTTGCAGGTGCAGAGGTTTTAAATGGAAAACAAATATAAAAAATACATATGTAAAACTTTTTTCTGTAATTGGATTTTATTTACATGTATATGAAACGGAACACATTTGTGTGTGCATTGAAAAACACAAGTGTGGATCCTTCTGTGTGCATGTGTGTATTATGAGACTGTTCTGAGCCCATAGCATAGAGCTGTTCTTACAATGCTCTTTAAGTGTTCATCAAAGGTTGTGAATGCAGCACGGAGGTGTACGTTGGCAGAGGACTTATATCAAAATGTAAAATAACAGCTGCTGTACGTAGCTCCAAATGATCATTGTGCAATGAGAACCCCATATGCAATTCATCTGATGTGAACAAGTGCTCACGACTGCAGGAAGAACTTATAAGTGTATTTTTCAAACCTATTACACCCACCATTGTCCCTGTCACTGCAACATTTGACATTAATATATTGTTATTTTATTTATCTTTATTGGACATATTACTTTAATTTCTTATGTTTATTTCTTTTTTCTTTTTTCTTCATCCGTTTTTGGATTCATAAAATATTTCTGATTCTAATTCGTGTCTATGTAATATGACTGCAGTAAAGCATTGACAGGATTGAGAGTTGTATGGAAAACACATTGTCTAACCTAATTGAATACATGCACAGTCTATGACATTAGTAGGGAATCTGTCCAATAATAAGAGACATTAGCTGAAGTCATGCATACACAGTTCTACACTCTATTGGTCAGGTTCTCCTGCAAAGGGTTGAGAGCAAAAGGGAAAAGTGACCGGGCGGGCAGCATTCCTGTCTGAACTTTGTTTACTGTTTCCCTTCTGTGTGTGTGTGTGTGTGTGTGTGTGTGTGTGTGTGTGTGTGTGTGTGTGTGTGTGTGTGTGTGTGTGTGTGTGTGTGTGTGTGTGTGTGTGTCTGGAGAGAAGGCTGAAGGACACTGGGTTCAGCTGAACCTGGAGGCTCTCTGTCAGTCAGCAGGTCAGCGGACGAAGCCTGCCAACGTTGAACTTGGAAATCTCTCCTGCATGCCTTTTCCTCTCTCAGAAACTATACCTGTAACTAAACATTTATCATTTGTTTTGCTAACACTGGTGACCTAACCTTTGAGAACACGCAGAATAAATAAAAGAGTCATTTAGAAAAGACCAGAATGAAAAAGATGTATCAGATTCATTTCACATATTAGGTTAGTTGAAAGCAATAATATTAAGTTGAACCTAATGTTTTTTATTGAGACTTCATATTGTTGCTTCCAACTAACCTAATACTCTGTGGACATAATACATTTAATTAAAATCAACTTTCACTTTTTTCAGTTCAAGAAAACAGAACTCGAAGTAGCAATTGAATCGGAACAGTATCTCATGGATAGTCAGACTTCTAAGATAGATATAAGATAGTGAGGAAAAGGGTAAGAAATCTTGTTCAAACGTTGAACTAAATAAATGTATTATGTTAACAAATTAAACATAATTGCATTAGGTTAATTGAAAGCAAATATATTAAGTTTAAATAAAAGAAAATTGGGGTTCAACTTAATATTATTGCTTTCAACTAACCTAATGCAGAACCTGTTGACATAATACATACGTGTGCATTCTTATGGAACTAATGTAACTACTAAAGTAAGGTACTTACAGAACATTTAATATAAAGTAGTGAAAATTGCAGAAAAATATAGCACCAAGTGCAACTTAACTTTTTATTCATGACATACTCTTCCGTCACTATTGAGTTCCGAATATATGACATATCTCAATTTGGAGTAGCCATGTTGAAATGACAAGAGGTGAAATTAGATATCAGAATCAGAAACGGGGTTATTGCCAGGTAGGTTCACACATACGAGGAATTTGACTTGATGTCATGTCATGGTGCATACATCAAATATAAAACAAGAAATCTAATATCATTGTGTACAATGAAAAGCTGCTGAGAAACGTAAACAAAAACGTAAACAAAAAGACTTACTCGTGAGAAGTTAGTGTGAAAGTGTAAGTGACCACCTAGAGTGTCTGTTTGCATGTGTGTGTGTGTGTGTGTGTGTGTGTGTGTGTGTGTGTGTGTGTGTGTGTGTGTGTGTGTGTGTGTGTGTGTGTGTGTGTGTGTGTAATGTTAATCAGAGAACAATGCTGCTGCGGTCAGGCTGGCCACCTTCCAGTTGGCTTGGTGCCACCAGTAACAGCTCTCTGCTGGTGAACACACACACACACACACACACACACACACACACATACATATACACACACACATACACACACACACACACACACACAGATGCAGAAGATGTGGAAGCTAATATGAAGAGGCAGGCTGAGCGTTTACAGGATTAAGTGGCAGCAGCCTGACCACATATTGGCAGCACTAAGTGTTATTTTACCATGGACCACTGCAGGACACACACATTCGGAAAAAGCCTTGCTAAAAGTCCCAAGAATGTAAGGCGAGACCGTTTATTAACCAAAAACTGAAAGAGAAAAGCTAAATTGGTCCACAATTCAAGAAGTGAGCGTTTTCAGTCCTCCAATATCAATGTGCTTCTACACTGAAAAAAAGGGGAAAGTGGGGTTGTTCAATTTGCAAATATGCATTTAATATATGAAACATAATTTATTCATGTTTCTCGTCGAAACATGAATCAATCATGTAGAACTATGTTAATCTTGAGGGGTGTACGTTCTATAAGTCTCAATCATGTTAAGAAATAAGAAAAAAGTGATGTTTGTCTCTGTAACTCCGCCCACTGAGCACATCGTCAGCAGCTTGCTCTGCAGCCGATTACTCAGCTTCTAATTATTATTTACAAATATTTTATTCACAAATGAATATGGTCGGACTCAAACCCGTACTTTAATAGTTTCGTAATTGAACCTGAACAATATGGCACTTTAATGGACAAGATGTAAAGCAGAAACAAATTGTAAAATATATTTATTTTCAAAAATGTGAAGCTTTTTCTTTTTTAAACAAAGGAGGGGGGGAGGGGTTCTACAATTTTTTTTCCCGCATCGGAGGAGTAAGCTGGTTCTGTCCCGAGAACATCTCCACAAGGTAAAAGTTATTTCAAGTTATTTAATGTCATCAAATGTCATCAAATGTTCGTCATAGTTACAGGTTATCACAAGACGCATTGTTTGCAAAAAGCAGAGTTCACATTTGCCGTTACAACGACCAACGTAAATACAGCTGTCAATTTGTAAACATTGTCATTCACTGGTGTTAGCTAGGATAAAGCCATGAAAATCATAAGGTGAGTTTATATTGATTGACTTGTGTTTAGCATGTTTTTTTATACTGTGAGTATTTGTAGATCGTAAGTCCGACAGTTGCTTGATTTACAATATTTAAAACTATGAACCTTGCCCAAAGTTATGCACATTAAACCGAGCTCAGTGGGGAGGGGGGAGTCATAGATGATGGATGAGCTTGCGGCATGTTTGCATGTCTATACGTCTTGTTTTAAATGATTGTTCATGCTGTCATGCGGTGTAGAACTTTACTGCGTCAGTCCGGCTCTGCATGTCTACATTACATTACATTGCATTTAGCTGACGCTTTTATCCAAAGCGACTTACAATAAGTACATACGACCAGGAAGACACAACCCTGAAGAAAACAGAATCATATAAGTACATCAGGTATCATAGAGCCAAACATTTCAAGTGCTACTCAGCTGGCTATAGATAAGCCAGTCCTATATTAGTATATAAGTGCCTTGGAGATAATAATTCTATCGCTCGAAGTGGAGTCGAAAGAGATGAGTTTTCAGTCTGCGCCGGAAGATGTGCAGGCTTTCTGCTGTCCTGATGTCAATGGGGAGCTCATTTCACCATTTTGGAGCCAGGATAGCAAACCCACATGTTTTTGCTGATGGGAACTTGGGTCCCCCTCGCAGCGAGGGTGCAGCGAGTCGTTTGGCTGATGCAGAGCGGAGTGCACGCGCTGGGGTGTACAGTTCAACCATGTCCTGGATGTAGGAAGGGCCAGATCCATTCGCAGCATGGTATGCAAGTACTAGTGTCTTGAAGTGGATTCTAGCAGTTACCGGGAGCCAGTGAAGGGAGCGGAGGAGCGGAGTGGTGTGGGAACATTTTGGAAGGTTGAAGACCAGACGAGCCGCTGCATTCTGGATGAGCTGCAGAGGTCGGATGGCACATGCAGGTAGACCAGCCAGGAGGGAGTTGCAGTAGTCTAGGCGTGAGGTGACGAGAGCCTGGACCAGAACCTGGGTGGCTTTCTGGGTCAGCTGGGGACGAATCTTCCTGATGTTGTACAGCGTATATCTGCAGCAACGGGTTGTAGCAGCGATGTTTGCAGTGAAGGACAGGTTGTTATCTAGGATTACTCCCAGATTCCTTGTAGTCTGAGTCGGGGAAACAACAGAGGTGCCGATGTTGATTGTCAGGTCAAGAATGGGACAATCTTTTCCCGGAAGGAAAAGCAGTTCAGTCTTGTCAAGGTTGAGCTTGAGGTGATGAGCAGACATCCACTGAGAGATGTCAGCTAGACAAGCAGAGATGCGTGCGACGACCTGGGTCTCTGAGCGGGGAAAGGACAGAATTAATTGGGTGTCGTCAGCATAGCAGTGGTATAAAAAACCATGCGGGCTAATGACAGATCCGAGCGAGTTTGTGTACAGGGTGAAGAGGAGGGGACCAAGAACAGAGCCCTGAGGGACCCCTGTAGTTAATTGACAAGGGTCGGACACGGACCCTCTCCAAGTTACCCTGTAAGGTACGGTCTTTGAGGTATGAGGTGAGGAGGGAAAGTGCAGAGCCTGAAACTCCAAGTTCTTGGAGAGTGCGAAGGAGGATCTGATGGTTCACCGTGTCGAATGCAGCTGACAGGTCCAACATGATGATGACAGAGGAGAGGGATGCTGCTTTGACAGTGTGCAGTTCCTCAGTGACAGCAAGGAGGGCAGTTTCTGTGGAGTGACCTGCCTTGAAACCAGACTGGTGCGGATCCAGAAGGTTGTTCTGATGGAGATAACAGGAGAGTTGTTTAAAGACAGCGCGTTCAAGTGTTTTAGACAGGAACGGGAGGAGAGAGACAGGCCTGTAGTTTATAACATCAGACGGGTTGAGAGTGGGTTTCTTTAGGAGAGGGTTTACTCTTGCCTCCTTGAGACTGTTTGGAAAGTGACCAGAAGTTAGAGAAGTGTTGATGAAATGGGTGAGAAACGGTAGAATATCAGGAGCGATAGTCTGAAGGAGGTTTGAAGGGATAGGGTCCAGAGGACAGGTGGTAGGGCGGGCAGAGGTAATGAGGGTAAGAACCTCACTTGGAGAGAGAGGGGAAAAGGAGGTCAGTGTGTGGGTGAAAGGTGGGTCTGGTGACCCAGCGGTCAGTAAAGGTGAGTCAGAAAAAGAAGGCACTCTTGTGCCGACTTTTAAGGGCGCTGATGCAGTTTGTAGGCCTACCTTACGTTAAGCGACCATCTTTACCCATTTAAGGTGTTGATTGTTAAAGATACAATATTGTCTGTGGGACCGCAGTGTTTTCCCTAAAAAACTGTGTTTATGTCTCTGCTTTGATCCGCTCTGTGTTCATGTAAATACCGTAAATACACACAGATCAAAACAGAGACACAATATTGTGTGTGGGGGTGTCTCCCGGAAAGCGACACTTGATACTGGAAAGTGGAGGATATTAATGATTGTGTTACATTTTAGCAGCGGTGCAAATACCATGAATATGGGGACATGCCGGACAGATCAAGTAAGGGTGACGATCCACCGGCTGTGAAATGAACTTATCTTCCATATTTGCCGTGCACTTGTGTTTACGGAAGTTGAGATGTTTCTCGGTTGTGATTGGTTGTTCCTCGTCACATGACGAGCGGTGCGCGCTGCTGCAGTGCACGTCTCCATTGAAACCAATGGGAATGAGCTCGCAACGCTGATGTGTATGGCTCCGTACAAAGTTGTACTCATTGCATTAGTATAGGCTACTGTAGCTTTTTACACTGGAGGCGCCCATCTCGGCCGAAGTCGGTTAATATTAACATAAAGGTACATCATTAAATGGTAAATGTCGCCTTTAAGGAGCAGAACATTTTTGTTTTATTTGTGTGTGAATAATTAAATAATTTCAAATATGTTTTTCTGTAATAGGTAATTGGTGTGGAGAAGATTGACCTCAGCCTTCCTTTGAACATTGTTCCAGTACTCAAATGTTTTGTGTGATTTACTTGACTAACTTAAACTTGATCTTTAACTAATTGAAAACTGGTATTAGTCTGACCATTTCTGAATATTTATTCATAACATTTACAAACTGCAAACATTGCAGGGATATACACATTTTCTGATTTATTAGGCAAGAGTTATTCAGAAAGTGAGAGGCAAAAGCCAAACATTCTGCGATAAAGCCTCCTTCACAAAAGTGAAAATGTTTTGTTTGTTGAAATGGCTATAAGGGTGTTTCTTATATGTAGTCTTATATTACAGTAATACTTATTTTAAGTCGCTTTGTAAAAAAACGTAAACTAAATCAAATGAAATGTAGTCTAACCTGGTTGTTCGTACTTGATATAAAAAGTTATTCTCACTATGGAGCCAACACAGGAGTAATGTGGTCCCTTCTCCGTGCTCTGGGCAATACATTTTGTATCAGCTGAAGCAACTTAACTGACTTTTTGGTACACCCTGATAATAAAGAGTTACAATAAGCTAGCCTTGAAGTAACAAATGCATGGACTAGTTTCTCTGCATTTTTTTGAGGCAAGCACACAACTACAATCATAACATCATTAGAAAATGAAATGATTTGATGATTTTTATGACTGTGATATTTTGTTTTCTTTGATAAATGCGGAGTTTAAGCGCATAACAACCCTGACCCTCCAATCAAGAGTTCTCTCTCAGCTGGATGTGTTTTCTGACAAACATCAGAAGATTTTTGAGAAGAGAGGAGGTCAGATAGGCCAGCGTCTGAACTGTATTATGTCAAACATGACTCAAGTAAGAATTCATTTTAAGTCAATTATACATCGAGCCAATAGTGTACACATTTCATTGAGCAAAACAGATTCTTTCTTTTCTTATTCCCCTTCACTTAGGTTGATGATGTCGATTTAGTCTTCTCAAGGGGCTGTGTGTGTCACAGTTCTGTCTAAGTTTGGGTGTTTTCACTGTTCTCTGTCATGTTTTCCTCCTGTCGTTAGTGTCCCTGTGTGTTCTCCTCCCTCCTCACCTGTGTCTCGTTTAGCTAATTGTGTTCACCTGTGGCTCTTGTGTTTTTCTCCTCCCTCCTCACCTGTGTCTCGTTTACCGATTGTGTTCACCTGTGTCTGGTAATTAGCCCTCCCTGTATTTAGTCTTGTCTCGTGCTGTGTTCAGTGTCGGTGCTTCTTTTGTTGGTGACGGACTCCACCGGTGAGTGTTCTGTGTTTTTCTGTATTCGTTCCATTTTAGCCTTGAAATAAAGGTTTATCAAAGTTATCTGCGCTTGGGTCCCCTACTGGGCTCCTGGGCGGTCAGCTTAGTCCCGTCCTCCGGACCCACCTCTAGTCACTTCTCAAGTCCCTCCTCGAGTCACTTCTCTAGTCCCTTCCCTCATCCCATCTCAAGTTCCCTCTCGAGTCTTTTCTCAAGTCCCCTCTCAGGTCCCCTCTCGAGTTCCCTCTCGAGTCTTTTCTCGAGTCCCCTCTCAAGTCAACTCCCCAGTCTCCTCTCGAGTTCCCTCTCAAGTCCCCTCTCTAGTCCCCTCTCGAGTTCCCTCTCGAGTCACCTCTCAAGTTTCCCCTCAGGTCTCCTCTCGAGTTCCCTCTCAAGTCCCCTCTCAGGTCCCCTCTCAAGTCCCCTCTCAGGTCCCCTCTCGAGTTACCTCTCGAGTTCCTTCTCGAGTCCACTCTCCAGTTTCCTCTCAAGTTCCCTCTCAAGCCCTCTCTCGAGTCCCCACTCAAGCCCCTACTCATGTCCAGTTGGAGGTCCCGCAGACTAGTCTTCTGCCGGGGGTCCTGCCAACCCCATGTCCTGTACCGTTGGAGGTTCCGCTGGGGGTCCTGCCAACCTCATGTCCTGTCCAGTTGGAGGTCCCGCAGACTAGTCTTCTGCCGGGGGTCCTGCCAACCCCATGTCCCGTCCAGTTGGAGGTCCCGCAGACTAGCCCTCTGCCGGGGGTCCTGCCAACCCCATGTCTTGTCCAGTTGGAGGTCCCGCAGACTAGCCCTCTGCCGGGGGTCCTGCCAACCCCATGTCCTGTCCAGTTGGAGGTCCCGCAGACTAGCCCTCTGCCGGGGGTCCTGCCAACCCCATGTCTTGTCCCGTTGGAGGCCCCGCCGACTACTCTCCTGCCGGGGTTCCTGCCAACCCTTTGTCCGGTCTCATTGGAGGCCCCGCCGACTACTCTCCTGCCGGGGGTCCTGCCAACCCTGTGTCCTGTCCCGTTGGAGGCCCCGCCGACTACTCTCCTGCCGGGGGTCCTGCCAACCCTATGTCCTGTTCCGTTGGAGGCCCCGCCGACTACTCTCCTGCCGGGGGTCCTGCCAACCCTGTGTCCTGTCCCGTTGGAGGCCCCGCCGACTACTCTCCTGCCCGGGGTCCTGCCAACCCTGTGTCCTGTCCCGTTGGAGGCCCCGCCGACTACTCTCCTGCCGGGGGTCCTGCCAACCCTATGTCCTGTTCCGTTGGAGGCCCCGCCGACTACTCTCCTGCCGGGGGTCCTGCCAACCCTATGTCCTGTCCCGTTGGAGGCCCCGCCGTCTACTCACCTGCCGGGGGTACTGCCAACCCTGT
Organism: Harpagifer antarcticus; assembly: GCA_902827135.1. NCBI lineage: Eukaryota > Metazoa > Chordata > Actinopteri > Perciformes > Harpagiferidae > Harpagifer > Harpagifer antarcticus. The sequence continues at coordinate 2,922,447 of CADEHL010000883.1, read as the reverse complement.
GTCCTGTGCCGTTGGAGGTCCCGCCGTCTACTCTCCTGCCGGGGGTACTGCCAACCTTTTGTCCTGTCTCGTCGGAGGTCCCGCCAACCGCTCTCCTGCTGGGGGTCCTGCCAACTCCTGGTCCTCTTCCGTGGGGGATCCTGCCGAAGCCTGTCCCGCCAGCTCCGGTTCCTGTCCGGCCGACATCGGGTCCTGCCCGGCCTCCGGAGCTGTCTGGTCTTCGCCCTCGATCCCGACCCTCTGTGAGCCGCGGTCTTCGTCCGCGGGCCCGGCCTCCTGACTCTTCCTGCCGCTGCCCTCGTCCTCGGGCCCGGACCCCTGACTTTTGAGGGGGGGGTTCTGTCACAGTTCTGTCTAAGTTTGGGTGTTTTCACTGTTCTCTGTCATGTTTTCCTCCTGTCGTTAGTGTCCCTGTGTGTTCTCCTCCCTCCTCACCTGTGTCTCGTTTAGCTAATTGTGTTCACCTGTGGCTCTTGTGTTTTTCTCCTCCCTCCTCACCTGTGTCTCGTTTACCGATTGTGTTCACCTGTGTCTGGTAATTAGCCCTCCCTGTATTTAGTCTTGTCTCGTGCTGTGTTCAGTGTCGGTGCTTCTTTTGTTGGTGACGGACTCCACCGGTGAGTGTTCTGTGTTTTTCTGTATTCGTTCCATTTTAGCCTTGAAATAAAGGTTTATCAAAGTTATCTGCGCTTGGGTCCTGCTTCCTTCACTCAACCGTGACAGAAAAACACAGAACACTCACCGGTGGAGTCCGTCACCAACAAAAGAAGCACCGACACTGAACACAGCACGAGACAAGACTAAATACAGGGAGGGCTAATTACCAGACACAGGTGAACACAATCGGTAAACGAGACACAGGTGAGGAGGGAGGAGAAAAACACAAGAGCCACAGGTGAACACAATTAGCTAAACGAGACACAGGTGAGGAGGGAGGAGAACACACAGGGACACTAACGACAGGAGGAAAACATGACAGAGAACAGTGAAAACACCCAAACTTAGACAGAACTGTGACAGTGTGTGTACCTCAATGAGAGAGTTTGTGGTCAGTAGAAGTAATATTTGACCTTTTGATTCTTTTGTTGGGCGTTAAAATATGTATTTATTGAAACACCACATAGTATATCGCCTAAAGTATGTGAAAATCCCTGTTTTTTGTTTAATAGCCAGACTACACTGAAAAGCTTGAGGGCTTTTAATTTAAAACGGATACAGGAAATGAAACATTTTTTCTGGTCAGACAGGAGTATATCAGATAACAAGGAGGCTTAAGAGTACTGAAATCTGACCAAATGTACTTGTTAAACACAGGGACTTAGTAATGGGTATATATATGTATTGATTTGTTAGATCTCACTCTGCCCCTTTTTGACTGTGCACTCTGCAGGCAGAAGATGAAGACGTCATTCTGCGGTCCATTCAGGGGATTACAGTGGGCCTTTATGTTGTCAAACACAATTCCACCATGAGACCAGAGGACAAATGAGACCAGAGGACAGATGAGACCAGAGGACTGATGAGACCAGAGGACAGATGAGACCAGAGGACAGATGAGAGCAGAGGACAGATGAGAGCAGAGGACAGATGAGAGCAGAGGACAGATGAGACCAGAGGACTGATGAGACCAGAGGACTGATGAGACCAGAGGACTGATGAGACCAGAGGACAGATGAGACCAGAGGACAGATTATCCTGGAAGGCCAACAGGTAGCCTACTAACTGATGAGGACAACATTGCATTAGCTGCTACCATGCTGTTTGGACTAATGTATGCAATGAACCTGAACTACCCCCCCTAAACTGAAGAGCACGTTCGAAGTGCTCCAGCAAATGTTAATGGAGCTAGACGGCAACATGCTCTCCAAGAAAGCCCAAGCGTTTAAAAACAAACTGTTTGAGTCAGCTGTTGCCATGGACCATTGTGCACTTTTACAGCATTCATACTGGACTTTCATCGATACAACGTCGTGCACTTCCTTTGCTCATGCTTTTTGCTTGATTTGCATGTTTCAGAAATGTGTGTTTTTCCTGGGGTCATGTGTTTTCGGAATGTACCACTTGTCATGTTTTTCAGAATGTACTAATTGCGCTACTTCAAAATGTCAGTTCTTGTTTTTATTTGTAATACTTTCTTTAGTGCATATGTGGTGAGAAACCAGGCTATTTTTATACTTTCATGTATTTTTCCAAAGCAATGCCATTGCTTTTTTGTATTAAAGTGCCCTTTCATATTAGCAGGTTACTATTTAAATAATGGATTTGCAAGAACATTTCCTTTTTTCGGCTAGGCGTTGACATTTTCTGTTAATTGTTTACTATGAATGAGTTACAAAAATAAGCCTTTCTTTCCCATTTGGCCCAATAAACCTTTATTTTGGTCGGGAGAATAGTTTCCTTTAAGCTTCCTTGCTTAACACAATAATGTATATGTACATGCATCACAAACTTTTTCTATTTCTTTATTTTCAATGTATTTGTTAATTCTCCTGGGGCTGCATGATGGAGGAACCAAAAGCTCATCTGGATGTGTGGTGGTTGTTAATATGGTTTTATTTAGCCTAAAATGAACATAAAAAAGTCATGTTGGTTAAACATAGGGTAAATGAATATACCTATATTAAAGTAAATATTCAAATGAACATAAAAAAGTCATGTTGGTTAAACATAGGGTAAATGAATATACCTATATTAAAGTAAATATTCAAATGAACATAACAATTTCATGTTTCTTTGACATAACATAGTTGTGTGTCTCTAACATAATGGAATAGTTTTGAGTACACATGTTTTTCATGTGTGCAACTGGTTTCCATATTAAAATCATGTGAATCCAACGGCCTTTTTTTTCAGTGTAGGACACATGGGCTTTACCATAAGTATTTCCAAACAACATGTTTTTACAAGACATATTTCAATTAAAAGGACTTAATTAGAACAGTGAAGAATCCCAGTTACAAAGTGACGTAACTGATGTTTAAGGTTTAAATGATAAAATGCAGCAAGCCTAATTATTCCTTTCCTCGACTCCTATCCTCGATACTTAGTCCTGCCCACAGGAGATGCGAGCGGAGGACTGAGGAGGGGAGCCGAGGAGAGAAGAGGGGAAGCAGCAGGTGGTTAGAGAAATGAGAACTCCTCTCCTCTGAGCGGTCATTTTAAAGAGACGTCCATTAATGATGACAGGAGGCACAGCAGCCCTCTGTCTGATGGACAGATGTGTTCATGACGACTTATATATTTACTTTTAATTCATTCACAGTGCAGTATAATGAGACAATAACAGGCTACAGATGCGGACACACACACACACACATATATTTATATAAATACAATTTCAGAATCAAACAAGTATGAGAGCACTCTCTGTCACAGTTCTGTCTAGGTTTGGGTGTTTTCACTGTTCTCTGTCATGTTTTCCTCCTGTCGTTAGTGTCCCTGTGTGTTCTCCTCCCTCCTCACCTGTGTCTCGTTAGCTAATTTCTGTCACAGTTCTGTCACGGTTGAGTGAAGGAAGCAGGACCCAAGCGCAGATAACTTTGATAAACCTTTATTTCAAGGCTAAAATGGAACGAATACAGACAAACACAGAACACTCACCGGTGAAGTCCGTCACCAACAAAAGAAGCACCGACACTGAACACAGCACGAGACAAGACTAAATACAGGGAGGGATAATTACAAGACACAGGTGAACACAATCGGCAAACGAGACACAGGTGAGGAGGGAGGAGAAAAACACAAGAGCCACAGGTGAACACAATTAGCTAACGAGACACAGGTGAGGAGGGAGGAGAACACACAGGGACACTAACGACAGGAGGAAAACATGACAGAGAACAGTGAAAACACCCAAACCTAGACAGAACTGTGACACTCTCATAATAACGTAACACAATCAGAGACTGGATATATATATATCCCGCCCCCCCCCCCCTCTCTCTGGTCGCTGAAATGGGGAATTTAAATTACGGGCCAAAAGTTGTATTTACAAGTATTAAAAGTAAGCATAGGACACCAAACCAACTGAGACCCGTCTGTCCGCCGCAGCGCATCTACACATTGTACAAGACAAACACCTACACACTGTACCACACACACACCTACACACTGTACCACACACACACCTACAGCTCCTAAAGCATAATCAGACTACAGCCGTTGTGTATTTTATTATGTGAAGCACTAAATGGTTTTAGAAAAATATCGACTCTTTGTTTGTAGATATATATATACTAAACTAAAGCAAATAAAGAGAGTAGGCCTGTTATACTGAGTGATATATATTATACACACTGCTCTGCTTTCTGCACGGACCTCACAGCTGTTCTCACTGTAAACATGGCGTCGCCGTTCAAGCGGTTACTAAAATAATATCCAGGGGATGCATGCAGAGCTGTCATTGGCTGAGATAAGTCCGGCCGTGCGTAACACTTCCACCGTTCCCGGAAATGCATCCGCGGAGGAGCCGTGGAGGAACCATCAGTGTCTCCTCGGTTATAGCTCCTCCAGAGAGCCTCCTCGACGCTCGATGCTCGGTCCTCGATGTGCATTTAGAGAAATGAGATGTCCTTCAACATGGCGCGCTGAAATCCATTTCCGGGTCACAACCGGAGGACCGAGGAGTCGAGGAGGGGAAATTAGAGTATTGAGAAACCTCTCTTGTTTCCATAGCAACAACAACTTCCTGTCAACAGCGCTAACTCTCCTTCAAAATAAAAGCATGTACGTAAAAAAATAGGAAGCCAAGCCAAATTACACTAAAAGGGGATCTATCATGCACTTTGTGATGTCTTTTATACATAAATATGTGTCCCCGGTGCGTCTGGGAACTCACGCAGCGTCAGAAAATAAAACCCTTTCTCTTTTCTTCCGCACCCAAATCTTTTAAAAGATTAATCAGAAATAATCCTTGACGTGGTTTAAACAGGAAGGCGTTTTATCACAACCGAATTTTACTTTATCTCCGGTAGAATTCTGCTCAGGTATTAGCTCCGCCTCCTCTTTTTTTTTTCAAGCTAAGGACCCAAGATCCGCGTTTCTCTAACAAGGCTTCAAAAGAGGGGGATGAGCAGTATGAGGCATGGCTACAATGAGTGATCTGTTTGGTATTTGGAAAAAAAAACCTCACAGACCTGTTTTGTATAGGTATGGCCCAGCAATATATATTTCAAATATAGCATGATAGGTCCACTTTAAGACATATACAACCGCAACGAAAGTAACAAACACAATGCAATATCCTTTTCAATTTCAAAGAACACAAATTGGGTTGTATACATTAACAAATAACTATAAAACAACAATACTGTAGAAACAAAACGAATGCCGTGAATAAAACGAAATACACGTGTTGAAGCGGTTCGCTGCTGAATACTACGCCCCCCCCGCGGGCCGAATATCCGAATAGTCGCTGCTGATTACTACCGAATATCCGGAGCCCGAAAAATGGTATTCGAGACAGCCCTACTCTCTACAAATAAAAAAAGGAATATTCGCGATTAAAATTCGAAACTAGCATATGTGCATTTAGTTTATGTATGTATTATTATTATTATTATTATTATTATTATTATTGTGATTGTTAGTTATTTGTCGTTTTTGTAATTGTTTTTCCATGTGATATTTCAACTCCTTGTTTGTTTATTATCTTGAATGTATTTGCACTATTACTGTTGTCTAGTTCTGTATGGGGGAAGGGATTGGGTGTAAAACATGGACAACATGCACACTCCTGTATTTTGCTTTTGAAACTGTATGTAATTCAAAGTTGCTATGTTGTTAAAGAAAATGGAAAATAAAGTTTAAAAAAGTAATCTGTGTATATATTTAACAGATGCACAGCTTTATTTAAAAGTCCACACATTAATTGTATGTCTGTGCAGATGACCAACATGTCTGCTTCTGCTTCTGTGCTGTAACACAATGACCACACCATGAAAGGCAGCTTTCACATGTCATCTGGGCCACTTCAAAGGACAACATTGCCTCCAGCCAAACAGACAGATACAAGGCCTAGTAAATCAGTGCAGACACCACCTCAGCAGGCGGCCCCTCCCACCCTTTTATCCTCAGAACCTCCTCCATCTGATCTACTCTGTTACTGCACTATTAATATGCAACAGTGATTGTGCTTTGTAGAAAGACACATTCTTTAGATGTAACCACAACAATACTGGCACAAATAAGTGTGTCAGCACCAGTACAGAAGGCACAACAATGTGAACCAATAGAAAAGGAGCACTTTAGTGACACTTGCATTATTAGGGTTTTGTATTTTATTATATTGAGGCCCCTTGTTGCAGAGTTTAAATGTAGTTAAACTACTTCATTCCTCCGATAGTCCTTAATACTCTTTAATAAATGTATCATTGTTTTACAAAACACTATCTAATTGCCAGGCTTGGAGAGCAATGGAATACATAATCAGTATACAAAAAAGGGACCTGTATTCCCTTTCTATAATAAGATTACTGTAACATTTCAAAACATTTTGAAATATACTATCAGGATTACAATGTTACTAAAAACCTAAAAAGATCATAGTGTTTGTTGTAAAGGATCAGATGTTCTCTCTTCTCTGTCAGCTGTACTGTTCTGTAGGATAATACTTGAAGTGTGAATCTATAGGTCTAATGCCTGAATCTGCTTTATGGAAGGCAGGTTTTCATATTAATGAAATCATTATTGATACTAAATATCTTGGTATCTTCTTTTCTAAGGTTACATTGTTCTGTTGTCTTACATAATACACGTCTTATTGATATTTATTTTCATTTTTTTTTAATATTATTTGATTGGATTCGATAGAGGTTATCCAAAAGTAACAGAAAGTAATCAGGTTACATGACATTTATATTGTGATACTCAGATTATGTTTATTACATAATTCAACAGGTTACTAGTGATTGTAACGGAATACATCACCCATGCGAATGACTTCCTGAATGGACGTAGACGGATGGGAAACATCTCGGCATTCATGTTGAAGCTAAAATAAATGTTCTCTTCAAATCAAGTTAAAGTAAAACTACTGCTTGTCAGTTGTGAGTTAACCATGTTTTATTTATTTTTGCAATGGTAAGCAATTTTTATCGTGGGATCCTGCATCGCTGAATGATTAACATGAGTGGTTTTGTGGATGGAATAATCAACATGATGTGCAATAGTAGTTAAATCACTCAACACAACGATCATCCATTAACCAATAAACAGACAGTGTAGCACTAACAACAGCTTGTCATTACTCATGATTAACAAGGGAGGGAACACAGCAGCAGAAGTAGAAGTGAGACTTTTGTGGAATTGTATTGTGCAATAATTACTAGTTTTGTGTAATCATGTCCAAACAGTTTTATACATTTTCCTAATGCCTCAACTTTTCAGATTTTTCAGGCCACTTCCAGTCCAGTTCCTAAGTTATTTTCCTCTCGTGTGTGTCAGCCGGGATTGTCCCGCACGTATTGTGTTTGTCCTGGATCTCTCAAGGCTACTGTTCTAATTATCCCCACATGAAAACCACCATGTCCTGCATTCTTATCAAAAATAGATTTAAAAGCCAGTGACCCAAAGCAGGTGTGCAACATTGGTTAACAAATCCCTCAGCACCACCTCGCCCTCTTCCTGTTGCACTTCAGAGCTCAGTGTCCCATTACTGGCCTGCCTCACTCAAACCTCCACCAGCCAACACATTCCTCGCATAAAAAAACTAACTGTAACTTTACAATGAAGTCCCACTGCTGAGGAGTTTTAGCACAGTTTAATGAAGCGTTTCCCACAATGAAAACACTGAAATCTTGACTCTAATTAAATGTCATGTCAATTATGTCAACAGATTTGACATAACTGTTGAAAGCAATACTATTACGTTTAAATAATACATATTAGGTTCAACTTATTATTATTGCTTTCATCTAACATACTACAGTTATGTGCAATTTGTTGACATTTAAAGTGGACCTATCATGCTATATTTCAATAATATATTGTAGGGCCTAGGGCTGTACCCGAATATTCGACTATTCGAATATTCGTTCGTTGGCCAACTATTCGGGTTTCAATTTCATTATTCGGTTTTTTTTTTTTTTTCAAAAAATATTTTTTTTTTCTAAATGTATGCTATCAATAAAGGCGAATTTGCCATATTCTTATACTATATTTATACTTTTGAATTGCACTGTTAAAATGCGGAAATATATACAATCTCAGCCTGTGCTCCTGACATCGCTTTCACTCACAGTCACGAACGCAAACAGCACGCTTCTCCTTGCTTCTCCTCGCTTCACCTCGCTTCACCCACAAAATGCCGAAGACTTCAGCTGTGTGGGACCATTTTATATTGGATGACAGTAAAAAGAAGGCAGTGTGCCAAATATGTGATAAGAAACTGGCCTACCACGGAGGCACAACAACTCTGAAAAGCCACCTGGATGCTGTAAGTAGTAGCCTAGCTTAGCTTAGCTGTTGTGAAGTTGCATGATGAAGCTGCTTTATCCGCCGTTTAAACAGTAGCGTTACACATGATAAACACGTGCACTTACTTTGCTTGGAAAATAGTTGCAAGCAAGCAACCGAATTGCTTTTTTATATTAGTTTTTAAATTTTATCCGAATAGTGAAAAAAAAAGGAGTAATGTGGGAACATCTGGGGCTAAGGCAATTATTAGCATAAAGTTGAGTAGCTCAGCCTAATAATAACTTGTGTCCATAGGTGCATCCCCACGCATCCAAGCCATCAACATCCTCAACAATACAGCAGACCCTACAGTTCCAAAAACCGATAACGGAGAAAAGAAAGATAGAGATAACAGATGCCATAGTAGATTTCATCGCTATGGATATGAGACCCATTTACATAGTCGAAGGCGAAGGCTTCAGAAAATTAATGAAGAAGATGGAGCCCGGCTACACTGTCCCCAAGCGCTCCAGTATTTTAGATGCCATGTCTCTGAAGTACAGCGATCACCGAGACCAAATTGTAACTCAGATTGAGAACTCAACTGCCGTAAGTTTTACAACGGACATTTGGACCTCGGTGCGTATGGAGGCGTATATGGCTGTCACCTGTCATTTCATAACTCGGGAGTGGAAACTCTGTAACTTTGTTTTGGAAACCAAAGTAATGGAAGTAAACCATACGGGAGTAAACATTGCAGAACAGCTTGGAGAAGTGGCGGACGCCTTTGCCATTCCTAATTATAAGCGAGTAGCCGTTGTCCACGACAATGCCAGCAACATGAAGCTGTGCACAGAGACGCTGAAGAAAGAACCAGAGAAATGGGGCAACGTTCAAGGGGTCTACTGCTCAGGACACACGCTACAGCTGTGCATAAATACAGCCCTAAAACAGGACAGAATACGCCGCACAGTTGCGGCTGCCAGGAATCTCGTGGGACACTTCAGAAAAAGTCCAAAGGCTACAGCTGCGTTGAAAGACAAACAAAAGCAGCAGAATGTTGTAGTGCACACACTCACGAATGACGTCGCTACTCGATGGAACTCTACGTGTGAAATGCTTGACCGACTGGTGGAGCAACGATGGCCAGTGACAGCTGTTTTGTCAGATCCCAGCATCACGAAGAAAGCAGATCGCACCCTGGACCTGACAGCAGACCAGTGGACACTGGCACAGGAGACAGCAGAAGTGCTGGGGCCCCTAATCACGCTCACAGAACTGCTATCTCAGGAGGAGAACGTGTCGTTGTCTGCAACAATGCAAATGCTCTTTAACCTGAAGAGACGCCACCTGTCACCGAAGGAGGATGACAGCCCTGCCATCAGAGAAGTGAAGAAGACCCTCGTCACGGAGATCGACAGCAGATGGAAGCTGTCACTTTTGGAGCCCAGCAGCATCTACCTCCTTTCTTCAGCACTGGACCAGCGGTTTAAGCATTTAAAATTCCTCACGAACGAGAAGAAGGACCTCGTCTACCTCGAGGTTAGACTAATATTTTAAATTTAAATTATATTTACTATTATTATGCCACACTACTTTATCTTGTGCACGTGACTAATAAAATGCTATTTGATTTTAAGGTTGTCCGCCTGGCTGAACATCTACACCAGCGACAGACCGTTCGGGAGGTGGAAGGAGAGCCGGCAGCAAGCGATAGAGAAAAGGAGACTGCCGTGCCACCCCCCAACAAAAAGAAACAGCAGGATATGCTGATGCAGTCTGAGTCCGATGATGAAGAGGAACAAGAACATGATGGAAACAGCGCAAAGAAAGAGATGGAGAAATATTTGAGAGACACGACTACAATCCAGTCTGGCCCACTTGCATGGTGGAAGCACAACAGTCACCGGTATCCCAAACTGGCATGTGCGGCCAAGCACTGCCTTTGCGTTCCGGCCACTTCAACCCCGTCAGAGCGCATTTTCTCAAAGGCTGGCTACATCGTGAACAAGACCAGAAGTTCCCTTTTACCTGAGAATGTGGATAAACTCATCTTCCTCGCGCACAACATGAAGAGAGTGTAGGTAGGCTGGCTTACGGCTTAGTCAAATGAAGCTTGCAACTTGATTGTGATTTATTTGTTTATTTGAAAGATTGGAAAGAAATTGTTCGTTTCTTGAAGTGTATGCGGCTGTTATTGTTATAGCGCTCAATCACGCTACCTCCCTTGTTCTATTTGTTACAGTTTGTTTTATTCTATATAAATCCAAGTCATTCATTTATTTGTATTTAAATTGTTCGTTTATTAAAATGTAATATTATTATATTTATTACAGTTCGTTCATTTATTTTTCGTTCTTCATTTAAATAGGATTGTTTACTGTATCGGTAACAAGTATGACACTGTTAGGCCTACTGTTACGGCTATGTTATTAAAAGTATTGTTGTTTTAACAGAAATATGTGTTTTGTATCTTTGTTTGACTGTTCAGGTTGTAAAATGTTATGGACGGAATTTGGAACCAGATTTGTTCCCCGGGCGCTGCGCTGCGGCGGGGTTAAATGCAGAGGACACATTTAGTTTTAATGTTTGCGAGTACTGAGACAATAAATACATATAAATCGTAATAGTAGGCTCTTTCTGCGCTTCTGCTTAACAGCGTGTTGTCAGGTGTCTCGGATTCGGAGCGTGTTATGAAACCTTTTGGGAAAAAAAAGTGAAATTATTATTATTTAAAAAAAAAAAATTGTATAAAAAAAATATACAAATCTCTTCGCACCGAATATTCGAATATTCGCTGCTGATTACTACCGAATATCTGGAGCCCAAAAAATGGTATTCGGGACAGCCCTAGTAGGGCCATACCTATATAAAACATGTCTGTGAAGTTTTTTTTTCAAAATACCAAACAGATCATGCATTTTAGCCATGCCTCATTTCACTCTATTTGCTGTATTCCAGCCCTGTTTTTGCAAGGGCTGATTCTGTGGCAAATGAGCTGCAGCTGACCACGCCCCCCTGCAAAGGAGGGGGGCAAGGCACGAGCGTCATGTTACCATGCTGTTACCATGCTGTTACCATGCTGCTGCAAAAAAAGTGTTTAAAAAAAATATCGTGGTAGATTTTGTCAGTCTCACGACGGTATTGGGACGTTTATTTACCGCGATACCGCGATATTCGGTATATCGTTACATCCCTATGAATGACACAACAATACAGCTGAAGAGAAATAAATAATACATGTTTCTCACTCAATTGTCAGTCCTTATCAGACTGACTCAAATATTATCTCATTGCATTGTGACAAACAACTGTTTGGCCACAAATGTAGACATAGATTCTAAAAATCATGTAGCATTTCAGTGTTTTTCAGTTATAACCCTGTTGATTAGTGAATCACACTGTTATAGCGTGGAACTCTCCTTTTTGTTACTATAGGCATAGGGGGTACATTATTGAAAAAGTTTGAGGAACACTGCTTTACCCTCCTGTTGTCTTCGGGTCAAATCTAACAGATTTACTACTTTCATCAATCATAACTTTTTTGTTTTACATTCGATTGCATTAAGGCTTTATGATATCCTTCACAGTAGACATTTGAACATAGACAATGGCTGATCACCACTTTAGTTGCGTTTTGGATGATTTAGTCAACTTTGTAACACCCATGGTGTTGACCGCCATAAAGAAAAGGAATTAGTAACTATCCGGATCAGATCGAACACACACACACACACACACACACACACACACACACACACACACACACACACACACACACACACACACACGTACTCTAGGTGTGTCCCCCGCCCCCTTATGTGCCCATCCCCCCATGTGAATCACACCTGGCACACGCAATATATGTTCAGTGTCTATTCTTTGTATATTTACTGCAGTTTTTCACGTATACCAGTAGTCTGATACAATATGTACAGTTTGAAAGGGTGTTAAATGAAATGTGGTGATGATGAATGGTTTTTGTGTTAATGTAATAGCAGTTAAAACAGGACCGGTGAAATTTGACCGCGAACACCAAAGTAAAGGGGGGAACATGAAGACAATTTGAACGAAAATGAGAACTTCCAAATGTAAAATAAGTGTCTGCTCTTGTACCACACTGTTAATCTTAAAATAACACCTGGGACTCGAAAACATCAATAGCATCAACAGAATAATGCAGTCTTGTCATACTCACACTCAATTGCCCTCAATTTGAAATGTTTTACTCAAATACCCATTTATTGATTTCATTTCTACTAATAACCTTTAATTTGCACTTTGTGGATGAGTGTTCAGCCACTGTAAGAGTGACATGACTCTGTTGTATTGATGTCATTAGAGGTGATACATGGAGGTGGAGGTAAGTAAAGTCCCTGCACCCCCAACTGAAGAGCAGTTGGAGAACTGTCACACTCTTTTCACATTGTCTCTTGCTAATTCTTTTTGAAATGTGCTTTAAATGTGCACATGATTTAGATCAAAACAAACACTGCCAACCACAAAGTGCAATGATTTAGGTGGTGGGGATAAAGAAGATCACAATGAATGCCAGAAATGTCAAAGAAACGTCCCCCCCCCCCCTCTCCACAAACACACAGAGTGTAACTGCAGCCTCAGCATGAACAGTCAATGAGCAGCAGGCAGTGTGTCCAACACAATGCAACAGGCTGGAAGCTGCTCCGTGTTACACGATCTGCTGACACACGGAGGTCACGCTCAATTCACTGAATCTCCCACCGCTAATCAGGCAGACCCCCTCCATCACTGCACCCCCCAGGCCTCTGCTGCAAACTGCCCACTACAGGACCCCAATCCATTTATATTATATTAAGTGTTGGCCAATTTGATTGAACAGTTAAGGTTTTGGGTACCTTAATGTAAAGCACTTACTACAAAATAAATTAAAACGTTAACTTTAATTAAATTATGTCAATAATGGAAATAATATTAAGTTGAAATATATATGTTAGGTACAACTTAATATTATTGCTTTAAACTAACCTAAGTTGTGTGAAATTTGTTGACATAATACGTTTAATTAAAGCCAACGTTTCAGCTTTTTTTAGTGTATATAGTAATTATTGTTTTGCATAAAAGGTGCTGCAAAAATAAAGGCTGATTTGACCTCAGATTATTATACTGTAAAATCTTGGACCATTTGACAGGGAGTTTAACAAAGATAACACTGTCATTTCTTCCTAAAGATTTTCTCTCAATGATGTCTTATTTATCTAATGCACAGCCAGTATCTTGATGTATCTATAGATGATCTTGCCTGATTCTCCTGTGGTATGTTAAGAGGGCTTTTTGCATCTCCGATCTGCTCAGAAGTCCACTCTGGCCGCACCAATTTAAAATTGCAAATATGAAACAGGTGCGGTTTTTTGATATCCTGTTGTGTGGGCACTGTCACATCATTTAACATCTTTAATATTTTTGAAAAATAAATTATTAGCAGAGAATTTAGATTTTTCTTTTACACCAAACAGGCCATAAGAAGAACAGACAAATTAGAAAGGCATCGCTTTTGCTATTTCTGCAACTGACTGTGGATGTTATGAGCAGAAAGTATGGACATGGTTTATGATAAGTGACCAAGGCATTATGAAAAATAGAGATACAACAATCAACTAGACTTTGAGCTAAATGCTGTTGTCAGCATGCTAACATGCTCTATAGTGGTACAGGAATGAGGCCTAAAACCCAGAAATGAGTTAGCATTTTACCACGTCTGATTCCATCATTTCTAAGTCAAACTGTTTCTGATCGTGTTTAAGGTCTGTTGTTAACACAAGCTGAAGAGACTTTGTCGTACGACATAAAATACGTCAGTAAATACCCCACTGGGTTGCTAACATCTGGCTAAAGGACACTACTAAACTTCATCACGCTGAACATTAGCCGCCGTTAGCTTAGCAGCGATGATGTGAAGCCATGTTGCTGGGATGTATTTCCTTTATAGGATTATGTAATCTTTTCAACTTCTTCGGAAAAAAAATGGAGATTAGTATGCTGAACAAAACGTGTAAGTATCATTGCTTAGCCACAGGTCTTATTTCCACAATATTCCCAAAAATCTCATTGCTTTTGGTCGAGGTTGAGCCCTTGCGATGTTAACTTTAGGGTCGGCCTACACTCACTGCACCACTCTATTTGCACTAACTTCATTAAGCAAATTGTTGGCCAGATGCAACTGATCCACATTAAATGTATTTTGCAACTTTCATTCAATCAACAGCAAACCCTGTGGCATTACATTGGCCTCTTCTCAGGCCTCTCTAATCTGGATGAGATAACTTGATATCACATATTGTCCACATTGGCTGTGTTTGCTGACAAACAGGCTCATTCTCCAAACTGGAGTGTGTTGCTGTGCACTGTGGATGACATGACATTCCTAAGGTTACAACATTTGGAATAAATCATTTACTCCTTCATGCTTACTAGAACACCTTCTGTCATGTGCGCACCATCTCAGGTTACTGCTGGCACTGTCGACACGCAGGAACTGCTCTCATGCTTTAAACTATTCCCAGAGGTACATCAGCCTCCCAGCGCTCCAAATAGACCTGTTGAGGAAGTTGGAATGCTACCAGGAGCAGAGGTGTTCATCAATGTCAGACAGGCAGCTGTTAGACATCTGATATTAAAATGCTGCTCCATGTCAGGAGGCTGCTTAATGTTCTCTTTATAGACCTGCTGTTCTGTTTTGGGCTCCATTAATTTATTCTTCGCCAGAGGTTAGGGCTCTTAAAAGACTTCAAGCTAAACAGGAAGCATGTGATAGTGTAGTAGGTCCTTAAAACCTTGACTGATGTTAATTCTATTTTATTGGAATTCAAAGAGTAGCAGCAGTCCCAAAGTCCAGCTGAGAACCCTCCCGAGATGATATCTGCTCCAACATATATCTCAACTGTCATATAAAGCCTTTTTATAAGCTAAAATAACCAAAACAAACACAATCAGTCATATTTAGGTGACCTGTGTGAAGTGAAATGACTGTTGTGCAACTCATTCTCCTCTGAACATGTTATCTACAGACTGTTCATTACTGAATAATCTCGCTCCATCTGCAGATATCATCTCCATTTGTGTTGAATGAATCAGTTACGGAGGCCGACAGGTGCCAACGCGTTATAACGGCCCAACACATTTCCATTAGCAGAAACGCACGGCAGCTTTAGAAATGAAAACAAAATGTGTTTAAACAAAAAGCTGCAAATAAAAAAATACTGCAAGACGCTCAAAACACAACTTAAACCGGTTTCCTCGCTGTGGGTCGCATAAAGGATTTCTGCCACAAAAATACCAAACACAGTATTTAACCGCTCACAGCAGCAGGCCCTAATCATTCAGAAAAACAGAGCTCTGAATGTTTGAATTGAAGGATGTATAATGAACGGATACGTTTTAATGAAAGTCTACTGAAGACACAGATGATTTCAAATGAGTCATCACACAAAGCAAACACATGAAGATTCATTATTTGCTTACCTGACAAATCAAATCAAATCAAGTTTTATTTATATAACACATTTATAAACGATTTTTGGTCGAGCCAAAGTGCTGTACATATAATAAAAATAGCCTACAGTAGAGACACATTACAGCAAATACAACAGCACAGATTGTTCAGAATATCAGTATGAGAAAAACGACACCCTCTGTCCTTAGACCCTCTGTCCTTAGACCCTCTGTCCTTAGACCCTCACATCGTACATGGAAAAACTTCTATGACAGAATGAAGAAAGGCCAACACACCATGCAGCATGGAAAAGAGAGGAAAATAACAGAGTTAGACTGAATGAAATATTAAGATCATTTTGATATAAGTATAATGGAGAGTTTAGTCGTGCATAGCCAAAACACATCACTTTGACTTTACTGCATATGAACAGGCATATGATTTGTATTTATTTATTTAAGAAGGGACTATGCAAATGAATTGACATTTAGGTCCAGCATGTAAATATGGCAGATAAACTTATAGAGGCTATATATTTTTCTGCAGTCCATAGCAGGTTAATGGCATTGAAAGAAGACATACAAGAGCACATAAGCGTTCTATTCAGAGTTTCTGCATTACTTGACAATTGTACTTTGACATTGTATTACTGTTCCCTTTTAAATGTAAGACAATTTGAAGAAGTCCTGCAATAATCACTCACTAATACAGAAGTGATAAATTGGAAACACAACGAACCACTGCTGACGAGATGAAGCTGCACAAAGCTGCAATTCGAATGTCAACTTAACCTGTTCCAATCACACAGACATGTTGACCATTAATCACACTCGCAAGACGGACTACATAGATCAGGGCTGCCAACACTCACGCATTGAGCGTGAGAGTCACGCAATTAACCCATATCTCACGCACTCACGCCACACTTGCCTTTCCTCACGCTAAGATTTCGTCCAAAATAAATGTATAGAAATATAAAGTGAAGGAACAGCAAACCGAGCGGTCTACGAAATGAGACGGTCTTCTGGCTTAGTTCAGTAAAGTTGGAACGATATTGGGAGATTCTGATTTCACGGATCAATAACTCATGAACAAAACGTTATTCAGACACAAAGTACGTCTCCTAAGTACCGTGGTAAGGTTGACAACGAACTACAATCACATTTTGATCAAAAAAAGCCAATGCGCGCCGTCCTCCGAGCTGGACACATTACATTGGTCTCTATCTGCAGCCGGAGAAGAAACGAGTGCTCAGGGACCGTCTGCAAAGTGCAACTCTGAAAAAGGAGAAGACAATAATATTCAATCACTATTATGCAGCTTATTGCTACCAAACTCACTACACACATCAATAGTCTCCTGTGTGTCATACTACAGCAAGGAGTTTGGAAGAATATGCTTTTGAATAATTTTGGGGAATATTTATAAATCTTCAATAACTATGGCATCATCTTAAATAACTTTACTATTATACAGTATATTTCTACAAAACTCACTATGTGCATTGTTGTTGTTAGCATCTGGTTAGCCTAACGGATATTAGAAGCTGTTTCTAAAACAAGGAAAGGGAGAGCTCTGTCCTGTCAGACTGAGAGAGATAACTACAGCTCAGTGAGGTAAGGGACTCTGTTTAGATAGTTCACTTTAGTCTAGTTATCTCAGTGGGTCTCAAACGTTTTGGTCACCATTTATGAGAATAAATGAAAAAGAGTTTTGAAATACTATATGACAGTAAAACAAGAATAGCCTACAGTTTAAAAGGTGAGTGATTTGTAAAATATCCATAGAGAAAAAGAAAATCTGTGTACAGTTCGGTTTCATCTGGGTATTGAGAGATGTATCCATAAATTCATTTTGCTCTCAAAATGCACCAGATAGATGCATTTAACTTCAATATTTAGCATGCCCCCGGACCTCCCTAGAGGAGGTGAGGACCCCACCCCCACTTGTATAATAGCACTTTACCTCTGCTTACACCTATATGCCATTTTATATGCTGTGAGCTGATTATTGAGCCTTCATTGTAAGAGTCGCGGGTACACTGTGTATGTGCGTATTCCACTGTAGCGCCCGGTACATTAATGGGAAACCCTAGTTTGTACATGTTCAATACATTTGTAACACTGTACTCATGAACGTTTCTTTTTTCGGTTCACCAAAAAAAAAAATCTCACTCCAAGCTGAACTCAAATGTTGGCAGCCCTGCATAGATACATATTAATATGTGACCTGGAGAACCAGCACACTCATGATTGAGCTAATCTTTACCATTTGTCCTCTTATATTTTGATAATGAGTCACTATCATTGCTGTTGCACCACCCGGAACTCACTACGCGTCCCAGAAATGTTGCTTAACGGGATAGTTTTGTAATGGGTCACAAATGTCTACCTAAGGCGTCTGCTATCTGCTCGATAGCTTGCGGACACAGAGACACATCCATCATGCTGAGTCACCTTTAACCACATCTTTCATAAATCCAGGCTTAACCTTTAAATGAATTCCACAATGATTGCAAGACTTTCTGGAACTGGATCAGATGAACATTTTCCTGTAACAGCGGTAACACAGCTCGAGAACATCAAACTCTGTTGTGCTATCAATGCAAAATATGTCACGTTGACTATGAAAAGAACATTTCATTGCTTACAAAGTACAGAGTACAAAACAAAGCAGGTCTGTATTCCACGCGGCCAAAGGTTTGTGGACACCCAAACAATGTATGGACACAATCCATTTTACGTAGTTGAACGTTTGATAAAAAAAACTATTATCCTTTATATTAACAATGGCCATTTGCTTCTATAAAAAGCAAGTGTCAACCTCCGTTGACACTCTGAAAAAGAGACGCCAATGTGCATTAAACCTGCATTATCTCTAAGATCCAGCAGGGGGCGACTCTACTGGTGGCAAAAAGAAGTCAGATTTTATAGAAGTCTATGAGAAAATGGCACTACTATCCAATTGTTGTCTTTTATAACCTCAGTGAATATGTTCCTACAGAGTTTATAGCATCAAACTGTAGTTTTCTTTAAAACATACATGATGATCATTTAGTAAATTGTGATTTCGTAAATTAGACGATAAATCAGGGCATGATTTAGGACAGGCTACTTTTTTGACATGTTACTACCTGTCTTTGGTAGCCTCTGAGTTCCCGTCTTATAACTTTCACAGTGTTTGCACTTTGGCTATGTGTGTGTGTGTGGGTGTGTGTGTGTGTGTGTGTGTGTGTGTGTGTGTGTGTGTGTGTGTGTGGGTGTCTCTTAATTCGAAATCAGTGATGTTTGTGTCCCTTCATGGAGCCATTAATTGTGTAATGTTTAACTGTTGTGAAAGGCTTGGTTTAATGTACAGTGATAAAACATTACCTCCTCTACCTTTAATTAACAGCATCCTGTGGACACACTCTGGACTCACTCTCCTGCCTAACTGAGGCCACGCTGACCTCTGTGATTAACTCTGTCAAATCGTACATCCATTCAAACATTAACTCTACTTTAATGACACAGACGCAGGTGTGATTAAAGGCCCTGAGGTCCAGGGCTTTGGGGTGGTGTAGTGGAGCTGCAGCAGGCCTCGGGGCCCGGTCACCAGGGAAGCCATCTGGAGCTCACAATAAGTGGAGGCAGAATGAAATCACTTGCTGCCTTAGAGGAGCAAATGAACCTCAAGATTTGTTGAAACGGTTGCAAAGGAAACACTCTGGCTCTGATTTGTGCTGGTTAGATCTTACCAGCTAACATTGTGTTTACTCACTGTGCTTTAGGCATGTCTCAAAGTATACCATATGTCCTCAGTTGGAATTCCAGGACACCATTAGCCTCATATCAAAATCAATTTGGTGTGACTAGAAATGTGTTGTAGATGGTGGAAATAACATAGTGTGGTAAACAGTTAGAAGGCCTGACTTATGTCTCCCCCCCTCCCCTTTCTGTTCCCAGCTCCAAACCCATAGATTAGACATAGATTAACCTGCAATGTGGCCCTGGGACCAAAGCTGCCTGAGGCCTCTATGTAAGGGGCCTCAAATCAGGTAATAATGCAGGAGTCACCTAATGTACCTTTCATGTCTGTTCATATTGTCCTCTAGTGGAGCAAACATGAGCATGTAACTTCAATGTTTTCATTGTATACCAATATTTGCTTTTAGTTTTTTAAGCTAATTATTTGTCTTTTGTTGTTGTGAGTTGTGTTAATCTCTCCATTTGTAACCGCTGTGTGTGTATTGGTCATCTGTAGCAAGCTGCTGAACGCAATCAGATTTACAGGGAAAAATAAAGTCGAATTAAATTGAGTAATTTAAAAAAACATTTACAGTGTATAAAATAACTACAATCCAACTGCCACCCAGTAAACATGGGGTCTTTGCATGTTTAGTGATGACCTTGGTTGGATTTAGTTAAACTAAAGTGTGTGCTTGTGTTCATGGTAATAAAGGAACATGTGACCAGTGCCACAGTGTGGCTCAAGTTATTACCAAACATGGACATTGTGAGTAATAGTATGAGCCATTACAGTGGTTCAGAAATGCTGCATATTTTGACTGCTGATATACTGCTGTTGTTCCCAGGAAAGACCTCAGACAGGCCCTCTGCACACTGCCCTGTAATCTAATTGACTGGACATCTTTCAGCATAATGACAGATTGAAGGAAACCAACCAGGTGTCCACTGTGTGTGTGTGTGTGTGTGTGTGTGTGTGTGTGTGTGTGTGTGTGTGTGTGTGTGTGTGTGTGTGTGTGTGTGTGTGTGTGTGTGTGTGTGTGTGTGTGTTTTTGTGAGTGTGTGTGTATGTGCATGTGTGTGAATGTTTGTGTGTGTGTTTAGATAATGGTAAATCCTTAACAGCAAAAACTGCTTTTCACTGTACAATGACTAATTGTGACACTCACAAACGATGCATATTTCTAAGCTTCCAGAAATGTTATGACATGACTTCATATCATCTGATCAAATGAAAATTAAACATGCTGCTACCATTCATTCTACTGTTCTTCAGAAGTGTTTCATTCTGCTAAGAACAGCCAGTTGTTGTGTTGGAGTTGGAAACCAATAGCTTACTCTTATGTCTCAACATTGGAATGTGTGTCCAGGTAATACACAAGGAAACATCTCATGTTCAGTTTCCAATCACGTTGGGTCTTTCTACTCAGATTTGAGCCTCCTGGTCATGTGACAAGCTGAGGCATGTTGTCTGTGGTGAGGGGGTAATTAGCCACCGATGACTCTACTCTCAAGAATCTAGAAAGTCAGCTTCGACCTTGGCTTCAGGTCTTGTCAAACAAGTTTCAAACACCTATAGAGTGGTCTCCTTTGTGATCTAATAATATTTCAGTGGAGAGCTAATGAAAGGCTCTGGGAGTTCTTCAGAGTATTATTGCCTTCATCAGCCAAATGGCCACCTCAAACAGAGGCCATCAGAATGAGAGGATGGGTAATTTTGTGGCCATAAAACGTGGGTGCTAATCTTGAGTCTGCCACTAATGTGGACGAGTCTACAACCCTCACCCTGAGAACCACACCTAGACAGCCAGACAGAAGGCCAACTCCTAAATCCCGCCGCTTGTATCAGTTGCACAAACTTGCCGTGCATGCCTGGTTACCATTCAGCGACGTGCCTCAGTGCTCGCAGGAGCATAACAACCAACTGTCTAGTCCTCACATCGGATACGGCTTTTATATTTACTCCAACAGTCCCATTAAATGTGCCATTCGCACTGAAAAAACTGAACTGTTGACTTTAATTAAATGTATTATGTCAACGTTTTAGTTTTTTCATAGTGTCCAGTCCATGAATATATATAGGAACTGCAGAGTTAATCATAATAAAGTCTCAATTCAACTCTGTATCCATACATGACAAAGATTCTGCTATGCTTTCGTTACCTCATGTATATGTCATTTTGTGTTTTACTTTGACATATACCAACATTGTGAAAGCAAAGCACTATTAGGGATTACAAACAACACCTTTTCTCTGCCCGGTAACAAGCCACAGCATGTTTCCACTGTCTGCCATTGAAGCACATTAGTGCACTTCAACTGAACGAGAAGGAGTCATTGAAGATGGGGGAAAAAGACCCCTCACTTCCTCCTCATAAGATGGAGGGGAGATAACGACGGCCTGACTCTCGCAGCACCTAGACCCCAGCCTGAATGGGAGTGAGAGGTGGAGCACTTTAACCCACTTTACAGGACACTCCAACTTTAGAGACATCTTTATTCTGGATTAGCAACAGTCCTACCTTGATTAAAATCCTGCCTTCGTACCTTTCAGGTTTCAGTTTGATGTCACAAACATCTCTCTCAGTTGTCCTCAATCTGTCAGACTTCAGATGAGACACAAGCAGATGGTGAAGATGTTGATATGTTCCTCTGGCTTCAGTTATTACATTCATTCACACCAACAAACTTAATGACCTTTGGTTTTCTTTTCCTGGGTTTTGTCTCTCAAGGTACATCTGTTCTAAGCCTCTGATTGGTGGAGCTAGTAGAGCTATTTGCATGCAACCTAAGAGGAATATTTGAAGACTCCACATTACAAATAACTGCAACTCCCTCTGTCAATTTTTTAAGGAAACATGTATTTGATTTGTTTTTGAAAATGTTCAATTTTACAATATTAGCCTTAAAAAGGTAAGTCAAGGAGGGTTAGAGCATCGTTACCGTGCAGGGTGCAGTAACTACAGAGCACTGAAATGCACTCTGCCTTTAGAAAATCTCACCAAATACAAAAAAAGCATCTACCAATAAAATGCATTCCCTTAGCTACATGTATATAATCCAATTGGCATGTTTTGAAAATGAACTTTAGTCTGATTATTTGGTAAAGATCCTTCACATTTATCCACCAATCACATTCTTAGACATAAATACATTAAAAGTGCAAATAGGGTCTTAACCTCCATCATTCAGAAAGACTGAAATATGAACTGGTCCTCACAAGTATGGTTACAAGAACCCATACACACACTCTCATGTGTACACTTGGAACCACAAACAGAAGCACGTTCCTCTGGAGTGTGTAAATCTCACTCTCCCATGCTTCTCAGGCATCCATGTGGGACTCAGCCAGCTGGACGGGTGCCAACGCAAGCTCTGGCAGAGAAGTGAGCAGTGTAAGTGCTGTGGGAAGGGTCAGACAAAGTGCGCTGTGACGTGGGCCCTGGCAGACATACAGGAGCCGGAGGACGAGAAGGCACACCGCGGGGACCACCGCGCTGCTTCCCCCACCCCCCCTCCCGAGGCACCGGCGAGCCCCTTCATCACCTCAACACAGATTCCACTGCAAATAGCTAAAGCTGCTGTACAGTAGGGACACAGAGGAGGACCTGAGGCCGACTACAGGCAACACACAGCAACAAGCAACAGACCTTTAACATGTGAGTGAAGAAGGAGAGACCAGCTGGTGTAAAAGTCAATCATACTGTCAAAGAAGCATTTCCACACAAACAACGTACATTACACATAACAAAATAAAAGTGTGGGTGAACTTGAGATGGCCTGACAGGTAAGTTAAATGAGAAAAGCTTACCCTCAGGTGAGCCTCAGAGGATCTCACAGAGCTTCAACCTTCACAGGAAAACCAGACGCCAACTTTTACTCTCTCTCTGCCATTTTTACAAAGTAGCCTCTGCAGTAAGGCAGCAAAACAATAACATCAAATACATTTAGGGTGCCGATTTACAACAGAAAATCAGCCTTTACGCAGATTATATATTATTAAACTTGTAAACATATTATTATAAGAATCTTTCAACTAACAAAGGACCCAGATAATTATTTATTTGTGGTTTGTAACTTGAATAGTTGCTCATCTATTATAACCATGATGTTAAAAGTATAGGCATTAACACGCCACACATTGGTTTCAATGCCATATTCACCGGCACGATAATAAACCGATAAAGGACTTAAAGCAGGTCCTCCATTATTATTGTTATTATTATCTGGCTCATTATTCTTGTTATCCATCTTCTGTCTAAGATATAAAGTGAAGTGTTATTCTGCAGCTGCATGACATGATTCTTATGTCTCATGTCGGAATTCCGAAACATATTTTGTAGTACTAATCACTAATATCATATTTACCCAGGATAAATATGGAAAAGCAAAGAGTGATGACAGCCCATCAGGTGTGGAAAGGGTTGACAGGCATGTCATACAAGTTTAAAAAACACTCTTTAAATGACATCCGTTCCCTCCATGCCAGACTTCAGTGCCAGCTACCTATAAAACTTGAATTCACATAACCCCTTACTCAATTGAAATGATAACATGTGGTAACTATAATATGTTATTGCTATAATTATGTTGGACTAGACACAGCAGCATGTGACTCTAGTTGCTATGGGGGTTTGGCATAGTGTTATACTGCAATCAACTAGTGTGCTGTAATTTGAAACTACAGGAGATGAATGCAGCACACACACACACACACACACACACACACACACACACACACACACCTCTGCCTCTAGTCAATATAGGCAAACACACATAACTAGCTGAGAGCAAAGTAAAGTCTTAGCCTCGCCCAGATAAAGGACGGCAAAGAGCTCCCCCTCCTCCTTCCTGTAGCTGTGCGTGTGTGTGTGTGTGTGTGTGTGTGTGTGTGTGTGTGTGTGTGTGTGTGTGTGTGTGTGTGTGTGTGTGTGTGTGTGTGTGTGTGTGTGTGTGTGTGTGTGTGTGTGTGTGTCATTAACCTCAGCAGTAGAGAAGGGGAGCTTTGCCGAATCAACAGCTCTTCCCTGTGTGTGCTGGCCTTTTATAGGGCCTGACAAGCCAACTGCCATTCCCATGATACCTTTGTTTTTATAGGGCAGTCAACAAACATCACCCCGACCGAGCACACAGGAGCCCCAGCACCGCCTGAGCCCAGGAGCCCATCCTCGCTGAGCCCATGCCTCCATGAGGCCTGGCTAGCATTTTATTTAACATTTATGACACTAAGTTTTCGGACATAAAAACGAATTTTCCCATATTTAATTTCATTTAATAGAATTCCAGGTAGCTGTAGCTCCTGGGGTCCAGGATTCAAACATCATTAGGACTTACAATGTGTATATGCCTTGAGTATAGAAAGTGTATAGTATAGTGATTAAGTTTGTATTTTATATGTTCATTTGATCAAATATGCATAATATGTTGACAGGGCACCATTTGATTGAAATTAATGTACTCAATTCTTTCATGTCAGACATACAGGAAATGTAAAAATGGAACCAAAACAAACGTCGAGATGTACTGCTCATTAGCATATGTTTGGAAATATGAATAATAAAGGTAAAAGATAAAGGCATCAACCCGCTCTGTGACCTCGTCATGAGGCCCGCTCTTGACGAGGGGCCCGTTCAGGGTTTCAATGCTCCACTAATGTTTCCCTTTTTCCAGGAAAACTAACTTTTTCGCATGCACTTTGTTTCTGTGTGCTCCTGCACATCTTTGGTAGGTAAATACTAAGGTCTTACTCTCTGATAGTAATGTAACCAGATCACGTCTACATGTGTTTATGTATGCATTATCGTTAACTGTAAACTCTTATGGTTTACTTATTTTAATTATACATACATTTATTTTAGCCCTTATTTTTTACCTTCAATTTCAACTATTGCGGATATTTCCTATTCATTATTAATTTCATGTCAATTAAATGTTGACCTTTTTGTGTGAAGCAATTCATTGTAATTATTTAATTGATTGAATATTCAACTTTAGGAAGAAAAAAATGTCTAGCCATTTGTAAAAATATTTAATTAAACTGATCTAAGAGATTAGATTATTCCGATTACATTTTAAGGCAAAGTGACAGTTTAAAGTTCTGCTAAGGGACAAAGTATTAGATAATGTGTTGATTAAGTGTAGGTGGTTAAAAAAGTGTTAGTTAGTTAGTTCTAGGATTTTTTTACGAGTAGGTCTCTTTTGTTTGTCCTGTTCACGTGGATGAGAAGCACATGCTCAGTGGGCTCAGTGGGCAATGCATTTTAAATGTCTTTCAAAAAATACATTAGCTCCAGTTACTCTAACATTTTTGTAGACTTCTATATTTTAGAGTATTTTAACTTGTATGTTTTTCTTGTTACTAGTTTTGCACATTGCTGCATTAAAAGTTGCAGTAGATGAAGAGTAAAAATAAAAGTCCCTTGGAAAGTCCACACTGTGAGAATGGAGCAGAAAGGGCAGAGGAATCCTTCATGTCGTGGACAGCCTTTAGCACCTCTGACAGCACCAGGAGCTAAACTCTATCAGCTTGTATTGTTTTGGGGTGAAGGCAAAAACATGACTTATATATTGTCAAGGTTCAGTCTGGCTTCAGGTGTAGAACATGCTTAAAGTAATCGCGTGTGTGTGTGTGTGTGTGTGTGTGTGTGTGTGTGTGTGTGTGTGTGTGTGTGTGTGGGGGTGTGTGTGTGTGTGTGTGTGATATACTTCCTAGTATCTTGGACATCTGCTGACACAACGGCGGCCGGAGCTGCCTGGAGTCCTGGCAGGAAATACCAGCCCTGTGTGATGATGTGGCACTTTGAGCCATAAATGTACCATTCCACCCCCCCCCCCTCCCCCTTCCTCCCCTGGTCAGCTCACCCCATCCCCCACCCTGCTTATTCACATCCACTTACCTTCTTTCTTGTAGCTTACTTAAATTCTGTACTGAGGTCTCCTATAAAGGATGTTTTCATCAATACTATTCATTTATTAGTAAAGCAGGCCGAGTTGTTTAAAATAAAGTTCCAACCCGGCGACTTCCTGTCATGTCACTGTTGTTGTGTGTCACTTGATATATGTTCGGATTTGTATTCATCTATTGGATGAATTAGGTTATGGTAATCCAATTAAAATCTCACCAGCAGAAGAGCTGCTGCAAAGGAAATGAAGACACACCGTTCTGCATGGTCCTGTATTCAAATAGATTTGAATTTGATTCTGATTCTAGTCGTCATGCCATCATATGAGAGGCTGGATCAAACATTGTTGCATCTTGTCCAAAATATAGCTTTGCGATAAAAACAATATTGAAATCAAGAAAAAAAAAAAAAAAAAAAAATTCTAGTCATTTGTAAAATACATATAAAATCATTAAACCGACATCTAATAGTATATTGATTAATCACATATAATTACTTTTTTCAGTTTGTGGTACAAGACATGTGAAGACACGTTGTCAGGAGCGCTTGGAATAGCATGTGTTCATAGTGATACCAAACTATAGGTGCCTCCACATGAAACAGTTCCTCTGACGTTATGTCACTATAAGGTCGGCCTGTGGGGCTTTGGTAAGCTGATAAGCCGCTATAAGGTGATAATAACCATATAAACTCCAAGAAATACTTCGACTAAAAACGTTTGTACTATTAACACTGGAGATAATTTACTTCTGCCACTTTGGGCAAGAGGTTTTTATTTCATTTCATAATGTTGAGAGGTAAGTGGTCCATGTCCACCACACCATTTACATAAATGGCTTTAGCCTCATGTGCTCAAACACTAATCTGTTGTTTTAATCTGATGTTGATCCCCTCAGTGATCTCTGACCAACTTAGGTATGTAGGAGCGCTAAGCAGCGTTCTGATGGGCAGCGGCTCACAAG
This sequence comes from Harpagifer antarcticus, assembly GCA_902827135.1. Lineage (NCBI taxonomy): Eukaryota > Metazoa > Chordata > Actinopteri > Perciformes > Harpagiferidae > Harpagifer > Harpagifer antarcticus. Next base: position 2,894,996 of record CADEHL010000883.1, on the reverse strand, counting down.
TAGGCCAGAGGCCGTGAAACAGAGCTTATGCCAAACAGAAACAAAGTGTCAGCAAGCCCATGCTAGATTTCACAGGAGTACACGCCGATTAAAGAGGATCGCATTACATGGCAGGCCACATTCTTCAAGTTACTGCACAAACCCACTGCGTTCATACGACAAGACTTCTGTTGCTTTCACATCATCACCTATTCTTCCAGCAAACAAACCCACAGTGTCACAATACCTAAATCAAATGTATGAATAAGTAAGGGATGTGCAGCGAGGCGGTCAATAGTAAAAAAGGACACAGGTGGTGACAAGGATCTCAACGGCTACCTACTGAATTAACCAGCGACTTGATTCACAATATTGATTTCAAAATTATTTAATTTATAAAACATGATCATATTTTCTGCTTAGTAAAAATGGTCCATAGATCCGCAGCCTCTTAGCGAGAACTTTAAACTTTTGAAACTTCCAAATTGACCAATCAGAATTCAGTATCAACTAACCATCAAATGAAAAGGAAACACTTTCAATTTTCTTTTTAATTATTCAGTTATATCAATTATTTTGATCATCAACCAATTCATCTGTTTTCACGAGACCAACTCTCCATACTTCAAGACGACACAACAATGATAACTGTAAAATGTCCATCTGCTGATGAAGGAGTGCAGAGCGCACAAGCCCAAGCAGAAAGGAAGATATCCCCTCTTATGCAAAGAAAAACTGCCTTTTGTAAGTTCCTTTGGATAAAAGCGTCAGCTAAATGCAATGTAATGTAATGGATCATGAAGTGATTACTTGTTTACAGGTCTTTGCTGTGTTTGAGTGAAAAATACTTACTACTTCTGTCATTAGGCTTCATCTGACAGCCCCCCAACCCCCCGAAACAACTCCATTGGACTCCTTTGTTTACTTCTGTTAAATGATGACATCACTATGTAACACTCACACTTCTATTGGCTAGCGCTCCAACACATTGTATGTATTAGGCAAAGGGGCGGGACATCACTACGCGGTTTTCCAATCACAACAGAGCCGGCCAGCTCACCAATCAGAGCAGACTGGGCTCTGGTTTCAGACAGAGGGTGAAAAGAGGTGCTGCAGCACAGTAGAGGTGTTATGAAACCTGAAAAGGAGGATAATAGGGCCCCTTTAAATCCGTACTGTGGATGTCTGTTTATTTCTTTCTAAATATCCAGTAACACATTTCATTCAAATGTATTGTTTTTCTTTTGGGTCAAAACAATCAATGGAGCCGTTACGTTTCGTCCGCGGAGCCGTTAGGTTAAGGTTTAGACTTCCTCACACACCCACACTCAATCTTTTCTCAGCTGCAGCTTAGCCGATTTCTCCTCCCTGAGACGGCGGGACTCAGTGAGGCTGTGAGTCGGTGTGTGAACACACACACAAACTCCCAACCAGGCTACGGGTGTGTGTGTGTGTTCGGGCTGGTTTCGGGCTGGGTGTCGCTGTATCTCGCTGTCTCACAGACGGCCACTGGGCTCACAGGGGGGGATGACATGGGACCTTTAAGGAAAATTGGATTTGAGTTCTAAAAATAAAGGGAAAAAAACACTGGATGCTTGTGATGGATATAATCTCGGCCAAGCGCCACATATAGTATATAGTTAGTATTAAACAGTGAAGCATGCAGCCTCACCTTATTCCTCTCATGTTATTACTGAGTATTGGTTTGACATGGCTCCCTGAAGAAGGCCCCTGTCCACTAACATCCTTCCTCACACAATCATATGAGGCTCGACTCCAACAAAACAACGGCACTTTTTCCTACTGCTGACTCCCTCACAAATTATATAGGTCTCGGCTGGCTTTTTTCCAACAAGGTCAATATTGATTTTTCATTCCCATGTGAGCAGCACTGAATAATCTTTTCCATGTCTATTTCTTACTTTGCTGAGACATTTGTCATCAGCCTGGATAGGACTGGAGATAAAATTGGTGAGGCTCCTTTTTAACATCATTAGGTTTCATTCTGGAGAAAATAGGATAATGTCATCTGTGCTGGCTGTGAAAAATAGCTGCTTGTGTCAAATAAACCTGGATTTACTTCACACATTATTAATGGGATCGCCATTTTCCTTAGTGTCCTGCTCGTGGGTGAATCAAAGTGACCCATTTATTTCCCCATGGCCCCCCCACCAAGCTGGCCATAAATTAAAGCTCCTCTTGCTGCACTGCTAGCCTTCCTCTGTTTGTACAACGTGTTTTCTCAAGCAATCTCACCAGAAGGAAACAAAGACAGGAAGTACAACTGCTTCCTTTTTTCGCACTGAGGAATCCATAAGCACATTAGGAACTATATCTAGTTTGTATTGATTTCAGCTACACTTCGGCTTGAATTTACTGATTGCTTCTCTGACCCTGTGAACAAAGAGCACACTTCCATCTGGATTTCTTTGTCACAACTTAAATGACACGGAAATGTCTCTATTTATCACCCAGTGTCCATGCAGTCACTTATCATTCTTCCATGCCTCTGTCCCCTTTTCATCCCTGTTTTTCCCGTCACTAAGTGTGTGTGTTACGATTCTTGTAGCAAGCCTGGACAAAGAACCATGCAAGCAATTTCCATGTGCCAATACGCTGTGGAATTCCTCTGGGACCTCTCCATAAACAAAGGACATGCTGATGTTTAATATCATCTTCAGTACATGGGATCCATAAAGAGCCTCGCATTTATCATCATTACATTTGAATCACTACTAAAAGATTATTAACATCAGTTATTGTTGTATTTTCAGGCTTGGTGAGTAACGGATTACAAGGAACAGGATTCGGGATACAAAAAAAAGTAACTGTAGTCTCTTACAGTTAAAAAACATAAGACACCCTATCAGATTTATGTTACATTTCTATAAAATGGGTATTACAAAAAACCTAAAAAGAGTATATTGTAATAGAAAAGAGCACATTTGTTTTCAGGTAATTAGTTATTGTAACAGAAACTATTTATTTAAGACACCCAGAAACCCTGCTGTTCCTCAAAGACTTTTGGTTGACCAACTCAACCAACAAGTTTTAATCCATAGACACTTGCTTTGTTTTAAAATATTACAAGTGCAGCTTAAATGTTGCTTTCCATTCTTTGTTATAGTTAATAAATAACACACATTATCTCTTTCCTGGACCACCTGCAATTGACATCCCACCTCTATACAGTAGCTCGTCTAGAATGCAGCAATAACAAACTTGGCTTATTGAAAGTAAATGTACCTGCAGGATCTTGTGGTTTGGAGTTCTATAAGAAGCTTTAAATAGAGTGGCAGCTAAATGAAACCATTATTTGAAACACAAGACTTTCTCATGTGAACGAACTATTTCTGTGCACCTCACCATCATTTGACAAACATTACATTATTATTACGTTTCCTGACTTCTATCCATAGTATCATAAATCCATAAGCCTTCAAATTCATGGATCTGTTGCAGCAACCAGCTTTCCTGGATTGTAAATACCAAATCAATTCATAGTGGATCAATCTGCTGCTAGATAAATCGACACATTTGTTTACTGTCAGAAAAAAAAAAATGTTCCACCTCCATTTTAATGGAGTATTATCTGCCTAAGACTCCATTAAATTGCTTGTTTTTCTAAAGCAACACCCCAAAACCAAAAATGTATACATTTTACAAATAAGGTAATGAAAAGCAGCAAAATCCTCACAATGTATAAACTGCATTTTTAATGATAAATGACAGCATTAATCAACCACTCAAAGCGCTTTTACAACTCATGTTAGCATTCACACACACAAGGTGCCACCTGTTTAGGAGAAAATAACATTTACCCTCTCACACATGGTTATTTTGTCACATAGTGGCACACCATTGACTATAGCATCAGGAGCCATGGAGTTTAGTATATTGGATATTTTTGACATTTTGACCACTTGACTTAGGGCTGCTCGATTATGGCAAAAATCCTAATCTCGATTATTTGGGTCAATAATTGATATCACGATTACTAAAAACAATTACCCATTTACTTTGAAAACATCCATTTATTGAAAAAAAAATGTGAACAGTATGTTTTTAACAGTTGATTACCCTGAACTTTAAGTATAATTCAACTGAAAAACCAATATAAAATAATTTTAAAAAAATCGTTTTATTTCGATTACGTTGTTTTCGTAATCGTTGCAAGCCAAAATCGTAATTGCGATTAAAATATGATTAATTGAGCAGCCCTAACTTGACTTCTTATTCATTATTATTATTAAGTGGGTCCAAACTCTTTCCTGGATTGTTTTTATTTTAAAATGGTCTGTCCTGTCAGGTTTGTTATTACAGGGGCTTTTCAGTTTTGTTACATGAATGCAATGTTTCAAGAATGCAATAGTGGCATCACTGCAATAGCATTCGTTACATTGGGTTGCATGATAAAACAACTACTAAAAATGTCTCAAATATAATAATACTCAACACCACTGTTTAGTGTGACGCAGCATAACAAGGTGCAGATATTGTAAATAGTTGAACAAAAATGTAATCTCTGATTAAATAGTCTACAAATTATACATTATCGAAGTTGAAAGACAATACATTTTAAAGAGGGAAATCACCATTCACATCACATGACAGCAGATCTGTCTGTATTAGTGTTCCCATCTTAATGTGTAGTCATGACTAGCTGGTGCAGTTGATAGATGAAGCTGCCACATTAGCACAACAGTTCTCACTAAGACTATGGATGGATTGATGGTTAGAGAAGAATTACCAATATGGAGATGGAAATGGAGAAGTGTGTGTGCCACTCCTAATGGAGAGGGAAGCCCCTCTACATTAATGTGTGCTGATGTTCTGCTTCATTTGTCAACAACTGGGAGTAAAGAAGCAGATTTCACATTTCTCCCGATTTCTGACAAAAATCTGATTTATTCACGACTGTTTCCACTCGGACTTCAATACAGCTACACCATTGTTTGGTTTCCATGGTTGCGCGTCTCTTTAGTAGCGCGCGCAACTGAAAGTCTGAGAGGGTGTTCAGCATGGTGAGGAAGATAGTCACAGAAAACTGAACAAGAATCGACAACTCGACCCTCTGCTCACACCTTTCCTGTAAAATACAGGTCCAGCCCACATATGCTCCATCAAGGAGCTACAGGCAGCAAGGCAGTGCACTTACAACTACAATAAGCATGTTAATGTTAATCTAACAGCTCCGGCAATCCACACCCCCCCCCCCCCCCCCCCCCCCCCCCCCGCGGTGGTTTTGAAATGCTCCAGATTTCTGAGGTCTCAAGGTTGGCAAGTATGCTCTTCACATATCTCATATTATCCAGATGATCGGATGCTCCTAACGCTGCCTGGCGACGGGAATAAATATATCAAGGATCATGCAAATCGTCCTCACTGATTTCCCTGTAAATTTGCTTTCCGTAACACAATGGCCAGAAGAGAGTTCCACCCTTCCTCCATCTTAACTGATGACAGTGGAAGATTACAAAATTTGATTATTGCTTTGTGTAAAAGCATAGGGATAATCCTAAAGCCTTTTTTGCATGTTGACTACAAGTTAAGTCAGCTACTAATGTAGCTGTTTGTAGATGGCATAGTCAGCAGAAAGAAAATACGTCAAAGCAAAGTAAATCAACCTGGCTTTAAAATTGTAGCTGCTACATTCTCTACTTTGTTCCCAAGAGTCTTTGGGTGTTTCTCAATGTCGAGGAAGGCTCCTCTAGAGCCACTATTTCAAGGATGCTACGTCATCAAGTCCCACCGAAGGACTGTTCCAATGTCCAGGATCCTTGGAATTCTACAGAGGCCGAGGTCCTTCGTTGCGGGACATTTCAAGGCTGCAAATGTGTATCCTCCGCGGTCTTAAAATCCCCACAATGCTTTGCGCACGGACCAATTCACAAATCTTTGGCGGAAATCGTGCTCCATTTAACTGTTAGCCTGTTCCACCATTCTTCGTTTTCCGAGGCTAGGAAGGATTCTTGCCTCGCTTCTGAAGGACCTGACTCGGATCTTCCTGGTCGAATGTACTTATTGTAAGTCGCTTTGGATAAAAGCGTCAGCTAAATGCAATGTAATGTAATGTAAAGGAAGCGTCCTCGACATTGAGAAACACCCTCTGTTTGCCTTGTGTTAGCTGTAAAAGCAGTTTGTACCCGCTTGATTATATTTAAGTATTAGTAATGCTGTGTTTCAGTTTGGATAAGCTCCTTAGTGCACTGCATGTCACATGACTTGACTCAAGTCAGACTCGAGTCGCATATTTTTGGACTTGAGACTTGCTTGACTAACATTGATAAAAGACTTGACTTGACTTTGACTTGGTATTCATGACTTGAGACTTGACTTAAGCTTGAGACAGATGACTTGAAAGGACTTGACTTTTTAAAATTAAATATTTGCGTTTGTTTTTGTAGTGAGATATTACGCTTAGTTTTTTCGAAATGTGATTGGATGATTATAGCGCTACGCGCGCAAACCTGGCAACCCACTAGTAGGCAGGAGTGTTAGTTAACATGGCAGCGGCTAGCGTTACTCCAAAAATAGTGAAGCTTGGATTCAAGGATTATGTTGTCGATGACGCTAATAAGAAGAGAACAGCGGTGTGCAGGGTCTGCAGCATAAAGATCAGTGACACGACCACCACAACATCCAACTTCATTCGTCACTACAAAAAAACCACAGAGAAAGGTGCGTGCATGTGTTAGCGAGAAAGCTAACGTTAAGTTTAAGCTACGTTAGACTTGGTTTCAAATCGATTAAGCAAAGAGAAGACAAAACGGTAAACACTAGAACCGCCAAGGGATTCATTTTGACTAACCCTGATACTGACGGGCTGCCAGGAGAGAGAGAGAGAGAGAGAGAGAGAGAGAGAGAGAGAGAGAGAGAGGAGAGAGAGAGAGAGAGAGAGAGAGAGAGAGAGAGGAGAGAGAGAGAGAGAGAGAGAGAGAGAGAGAGAGAGAGAGAGAGAGAGAGAGGAAAAGAGATGCCTCGTTATTTCCCCTGTGTTATTATCAGAGGTTACTGTAAACTTTTGAATAATGTAGTTCATCTACTTTTAGTAGTTTGTTTAAATGTTTTAATTATGTTGTTTTTGTTTGTAGAAGTGCATCATTCTTTGATTTATTGTAAAATGATCTGTTATGATGATAAACTGAAGCAATTTCTAAATGAACCCAATGAAGTGAGTTTTAAATCTACTTAGTTTATAAGGAAATGATGAAGAGGAACACATTAAATGATTTGAACATGATATCTATGTAGGTGCTGACGCTGTTGGCGGTTCTAGTGTTAACAGACTTTTAAATTAAATATGTGTAATTGCAATAAATGCCATATATGATTTTCTTACCTGGAATTCTGCCTTTTTGAACAGGCTTTTTGAGTCCTAGCTATATCGTCTGCAGTTCTAGGGTTAATATGAATCTAATATGATTGTCATTGGTCTAAATTAGATTTCCAATGATTAACTGTGTATGTAATGAAGATCATAGTGTGGGTTGAATCAATTTTCATAACCACTGTCTTTGAACTGATTTAAATGCGGAAACTGGGCTTATTCATCAGAATGTCGTATGACTTGACTTGCTTGCTTGACCTGAGCAATGACTTGACTTGCTTGACTCTCACCACAGTGACTTGGGACTTGCTTGATACTTGTAGGTCAAGACTTGAGACTTGCTCATGACTTGCACATGTAGGACTTACTCCCACCTCTGCATGTCACGCACTGTGAACATTTGCAGTATGTGAATTTTGGCAGCGTTGTTTCGAATCACATGAAGCCGCTGTTACCTAGCTGGCTTGCTACAATCAATCACTTTAGCAAATCATTACAGACTGCCCAATGAACCCTATTAAATTCACGGTGGCTTCTTTTTGTCAACAGTATGGTGGTGGGTTACTTAAATTGTCAAAAGACTCCCACATGTTTAACTTTTATATGTAAAGTGCTGTGTTAACCACAATCGCGGCTGGTCGTGTCACTTCCATTATATAGCTAAGACTGCGATTGTTGAGGGCCTACGAGTGCACCATTCAAGTATTCATAAGGCACTGTGTCTCACATTGGGATGCACTTGTGCCCTCAAAACAGCAAATATAGGTAGGCTACAGAAGTATGTGATTTGGGACACAGCATAAGTGTAGATCGGAGTATAATGCTGATTTATTTCATCAAATGTCATTCAGTACTGTAGGGTAGCTCCTGCATGTGTGAGTAACCTGACACTGCTCCAGTTGATTAGTGACTGCGGAGGCTCTCTCAGTAGAGTGTCACCTCACACTTCTCTATCAGCCAGAAAGGGTATTGTCTTTCCATGGGGCTGCAGTGGTGCGAGAGCAGGGCAGGAAACATGAGCAGCAGCTATAGTTAGGCTGATGTCGCCCTGTCACTCCCAGCCAAATGAATGTGGGGAGGGGGGCTGTAGTGGCATATGAGATAGCAGGTCAGTGTGTGTGGGGGGGAGATAATCATTAGTGATGGGGGGGGGGAGTTAGTGACTGCCATGAACACTTGAATGGCAGCCCTCTGGCTCTGCTCGGCTAGAGGAAACACTTGATTGTATCTCCCTGATAGTGGAGGCAGCAGCAAAATCAACAATGGTGGGTGTCAGGTAAATGTAGGAAGAACATCATAAATGCAGAGGATTAGACAGATATATAAAAGATAAAATAAACTAAAATAGGGTGTATTTTCAGAACAATCTTGTATTGGTAGTAGTAGTCATACTCAAATTGAGCAAACAATTGCAACATGATATATAATTGAATTTGTACAATGTTTTAGACACACTTACTTGTAAGATTGATATTGGGTAATTTGGTATTTTCAGCCAGTTACAGGGAGTTTATAATCTGTAATTAGAAGTTGCCCAAGGTGGGTTTGTAATTTGGTGATTCTAGTGAGAATGACTTTGTATTAATACATTATATTGTGACAATCACCACTTCCCAACTAGTACTTTTGCAGATTGAGCAGACTTTTTGGACAGGGTGGGATGCTTAGAAGTGACTATATGTAACCTCAGTATAGTATATTTTACATGCTAATATCAAATCCTGGTGCTTTCTGTGCCTCAGTGACTATTTGCTTCTACTGGGCCCATGTCAGCAGTCCTGACCTGACAGATGAGTGATTTGTAATACCAGTAGAAAGTAAACATATGGTCATGTTTCTCCATTGTTCCAGCTATATGAGGGTTGGACAGTAGGTCAATGGTTTGCTGACAAAAAGGGAGTCAAACTATACTTTAGGACAAACATGCACATTGAAGGGTGCTTAAATACAAAATGCATGCAAAATCTCTATAAAGTACACCATGCAAATCACATGCAAAGAAGCCATGTGTTGATTGATGTCAGGAAGATGATGAACAAAGCAGGTTTTTTTTATTCACTGTATCTTTCTGTCTCCTCACATCCCCTCAATACTCATCTCAGATTTGACTAATGTCTTTACCCACCTCCCATGGCATTGGTAGCCAGATGATGGTGTATAGCTGTGTCTCTAAGCATTATGAAAATTCCCCAGTAATCGGGATTAACAGAGAGGTTAATTCATTTATGTTGCACCTGATCTTGGTGACCCATTGGCCCAGACAGATCAGAGCGGACATGTCCAGATTACCCTCAATCTGGAGCCGCAGCAGAGAAACTGAGAACACGGCGCTAAACTGCACACATGTCTGCTTCTCTATCTGACACGAGAGTATATTGGAGAGCACTGATATACGGGGGCCCCTCAGGCTTCAATAGGAATGTAATGGCATGTATTATGCGCACACACACACACCTGCACAAACACATTAATCTATGACAGGAGGTACAACAGATGGAACTGGTGTGTGTATCTCTTTCTGTGTCCGTCAGCTTGTTGCCATTTCTGCATTTACGGCCACCCCCACCTTTAAAATACATGCAGTATATCGGTTCATGTTTCAAACCTTCCCTGGGTTCAAATGAGCACAAGTTGTCTACAGTACCTGGTTCTACAGGAACATCTCAGCCGCAACTAGACGAGACTTAATATCATCTTTAATAGGCCGCGCTCCTTTCTCATTCACTCGATGCATGTTTTATAATTCTCAGAATTTGAAAGTTTGCCGTACACTCGACTGTCAGTAAAAAGAAGTGCATGAGTTCCCGAACTGTGCAGCTAGTCTGAATGACTTTGTATACTGCAGGGTAGCTTGTGAATTTACTCCAGGTGGAACTAAAGTCTGATTTAACACTTGATTATATTTCACATCATTCATCCACATCTGTTAAGTAACTGAAGGTATTAAATACATGTAGTGGAGTAAAAGTACACTGTTTACCTCTGAATTGTAAGTACAAATTAGAGTAAATCTACTTAGTTACTTTACACCATTGCGTCTTATCCGCAGTACAGAACTAAATCCAGGAAAGGACCTTCTACTGAAAGTTAGTTGAGTGGAGCGATATTATACGGTATACATGAAACCCCCATACTGTGTTGTTCTGAACCTATATGCTCACATACTGTAGGCTTATTTTGGAAACACTGTCAGGAAAGAGAACACTTCAAAGTGCTCATCATACAAGGATCGATTGAGCAGCAGCGACAGATCCTCCTCAGCGCACCGCAGAGACCTTGACACACAAACGCACTTTTATGGCAGCAATCTAATCTGCTAGCCTGGCGTTTGACTATCAATGATTACTCAATCTGCTTAGTGCAAAGCAGCAACGCAGGTGGCACATGCACATCCCTAGCCATTGACTGTACAGCTTTTGATTACATACATTGGGTCACAAAAATGCTGATTGGCCATTACAGTGAATGCAAAATGAGGCTGAAGGTCGCCTATATTGAAGAATCAGTGAATTTTCTGTCTTTGTTATCTGTGGCCTCTGCAGGGAGGGAGCGATCTGTGTGCACGTCATACTGGCTCTTACACTCAGTCTTCAGAACAGAGGAGAACATCATGTAGGGTTCCTTCTTGGTTCATGATAATGTATGCACAGCATCACCAACCTGCTCACTTAAAAACATCTCAATCATATTTTAGTAAGTCATTTCGTCTCAATCATTCTCACTAAAGAAACGTTTCAAGTTGATTCGACTGCTGCAGTGTTTTACAACAGATGTTTTTGTTTGTGGGTTTTCTGGCGAATTAGAACACAAATACTATTGGTTTGTTGGTCCAACCATCATGACATTCAATGAGTCAAAACTGAGAGCATAAGCTAATTCTCACTGTTTGGTATTTCAATGTTTATTTATTAAAACTACATTTAATGAATTGGCTGACATTGCACATTATTGAACTTGTTGAATAAGAACTTTCCCAGGGACACTTTTTGGTCTTTATTTAGATGGGCCCAAGACCCTCCCTGTGCTGGGGCCTTTCCATGCTGTTGGTGATTCCTCTGGTTGTTTCCCTTTGTGGATAACCAGAAACTAGGTATTTAAAATGTTTCAGCAAGTTGACTTTCCTAATATTATGGATGGCTTCAAAAATGTTAACCTTGATTGCATGCCTTATTATATAATAATATAATAATCAGATAATATGCTTGCTATACTCTCGTGCAAAGCAAATAAAGAGACGTGAATGGATGCCTAAAGTTGTGAATTTGTTCTAGATGGAGCAAATTGAGGTCTAGAAGCATCCATACATACAAAATGGTTTAACCTGAGCCAAACTATGACTGGACTGAAAGGATCATTGCCTCGACTTCAAATGAATGAAGATTGCTGGAATACTTCACTGGTTCTAGTTCATATTCAGTGGGAAGACACCTATAGTTGATTTTTCACATTTTTCACAAACTCTTCATCACATTTATTTTCTGCCTTCGGTTTCCGTGACATCGCCCCTCTTAGAGGGCGCCGCCAAACCCAATAATCAACCCTTAAGGGCCTCTCAGGGCCTCATAACTAACGACGTGAAGCACTGCACCATTTGATTGTGCTACACCACATTTCTCTTATAACAAGGTTAGCAGCAACGATATAACAAAGATCTAAAAACTGATACACATGCATTTAATCAAAAGACAACACGTCGTGATGGTAATTCTGAGGGCCTCCCCAACAATGGCAGGATGGAAAAAGCCAGTCAGAGACGCAGCGGTGAGGCAATGTTTGCCCAACAGTCAGGTCTCGTAAACAGAGAGGGGGGCTTTTGCAAGCAGCTGCAGAAATTCCAGGCTGCTGCGATTAAAAAGTAACACCCACATCGAGGGTTGGGGGGGGGGGGGGGGATGTTTGAACAAGCTAACCCTGCCTCTGTTTTAATGAAAAGAGAAGAGCCATTTGCAGAGAAAACAAGTACGTCTCACAGCGCACTGAGTGGAGCTCAGCCCACCTTTCACTGCTCACTGAGACACAGAATGAGTAGAGGAGACACAGCTCCAGTGTGTGTGTGTGTGTGTGTGTGTGTGTGTGTGTGTGTGTGTGCGCGTGCATGTGTGTGTGTGTGTGAGGGGAAATGAGGAGATCAATGTCCTAATGATACCAGGGTTCCTGCAAGTTGCGTCAATTCAGTGTTACGATGTTTCAGGACCCTTTCAATTGTTATGGAAAACATATACATTTCATCGATTGGTTGATTCATTTTCTCATTTAAAATAAATCAAAATGGACTGTTTAATGCGGGGCAGTCCCGTCGCTGAGTGGATACAACGCCAACAATTAGCGCTCTGTGCAAAATAAACTTTTAAACGCAGTCAAATGAGAAAAACTAGCATTTCATATGGAAGCTTACGTGTGTTAATGTATACCTTTTTATAAAATGTGTGTGTGTGTAAGTACATTAAGAAAATCCAATTCCTTTTATGTGTACCCATACAGTCCAGCAAACTGATTCTGATAATGTTAGTCTTAGATTGGCACACAGAGACCATCTACAAAATAGGACTACAAGAAAAGGACCTTATTTGACACTATAGTAGCCTACAAATGTAACATTACTGATGAATTTGCCATTATAAGACAAATACCAAAAAACAACAGAGTGAAAGTCGGGGCAGTTGACCGTATAGAGTGGTACAGTGATTTATCACATGGGCTCCCTTGACAACAGTATTTTTCCATTGGGTTCCGTATCATTGCAGACAAATCTGTGGCAAACACAGATTTATGACACTTACACGTTTTGTTCTGCAGGATAACCTCTACTAACACCACTTCTATGTCGCAATCGCTGATGTAAAAAGCTAAGCTAAGGCTATAAACGAGCTACATTACTGTCGCATGGCTGCACATCACCAGCGCTAAGCTAAAGGTGGCTAATGTTCAGCGTGACTATGTTTATTAGTCTCATTCTGACACGTTAGCTACAGCCGTTTTTTAGGAAACATAGAAGCTTTAAACATTCACAAGTGGGTTGTTTACTGACACATTTTATGTTGTAGAAAAAACATGTTAATCTGTTATTTCAGGCATATTACCAAGAACAAGTTGTAACAAAAAGGTGATTTTGAGAAGAGAGTACAGGAAGTGGTAAAAAAACGAATTTCCTGGTTAAATTCCGACTCATTTCGGCACCAATGTGGCACTAGTAATAAAACTCAATGACATACAAAAAACTGAAACTTTGATTTTAATTAAATTTAGATTTCCTAATACGAACCATCGGAGGTGGGGGCGTGATTAACCTCAGCAATAACAGTTTATTTGGGGGTATGGCGAAGAGAATAAAGTTGTAACAAGCAATAGCGCTTCAGCACCACACACTTATATAAAGTGAGGCAACACTAACCAGGCAGACTGTGATGCTGTTTGTTTAAACCTTGCTTTTAATGACCATCCGTTCGCTGATATTTCCCGGTTTGAAGACCAGCACACTGCCTCATACGATTTCCTGTTGTTTTTTATTATATCAGCTATCGGTTGGAATCAGTCCATGGGCTATACAAGTAAAATCATAATGAAAAGTATGCCGAAAAAATATGCCTGTAAAAAAAACGGCTTATGCCACGATATGATAACAACAAACACTCAAGATAGTCAGAGCTTCAGTTGCTATGCTAACATCACCTGTCTAAGGAAGTTTAATAAAGCGTTGTAATGCCAAATAGGGTCAATTCAACATGAGCATCGGCCCGTCGCAGTCCCCTATTGTTGTGACTGGCGTTGGGGAGAAAATCAGCGACGTAAACGGTGATGTCATGACGCAGCACCAGTTGGGCTCTGAGCGGTGGAAACACAACTGGGCTGGACCGGTTCGAAACCAGAAAAGTACAAGCACGGAGCTAGAACGGGAACTAGTTTGGTGCGAAAGGGGTAACACACACACACACCCACACACTTCCGATCCTCCTTTCACTCGTTCACTTCTGTTCCCCTTTACCCCACCCGTCCGTGTGGCAGCCCTGTGAACAAGTGTAATGGCACACAGTGAAAGAATCCAGGAATGCCATTAAAGCATTGCCGGTGACGGAGCACATTTTAAAGTGGCCTACAGCTGTTAGATGAATATGTGGAGAAAGGTTCCTGGAGGGGCGCTGGGGCCCCACGTGCTTCATCTATTGACGGTCTTGCCTGATGTAAAAAGAAACGTTGCTATGTGAATGATTCAAGTTTTACAGTAGCTTCATGAGATCAGACTGGGTTTCCACATCCCTGATAGAATGTTGACGCGGGAGTTACGGTGCGGAGCATGTGTCTCTTTCAAAGAGGCTCTCCCTGCTGGCTTTTATGGTCACATTAAAGTGGGTGGTGCAGGGGTGGGGGGGAAGGGTCAGATTGAAGGGCTGATTGTTTTTCAAGATGAGCCCTTCGATACATGGCTGAGAGATACTAAAGAAACCATCCTTTCTTTACCATGAATACATCTCACTGAACTGTACACTTGTTGTAGAGTGGTGAACTTCTCCAGGCATACATTTGCTTCCAGTAATTTCTGTGTAAACTCCAGAATGGATGTTCACTGTGCTGATTTACGCACATTCCAGAGTGTGTTAATTGATTTTTCAAGCACACAGCAAGTGAATGGAAATGAACAGCTGCATGGAGTTAGCTTGGATTAATGCTCCCAGAAGCTGTCAGATAAAGAAGAATGACAGAAACAGGAACTATGCTTATTTTCTTTCATATAAAACAAACACCCTTCCTCAACACGCTGAAAGCAGTACTTTATTTGTATCTTGTGAAGAGGTATAATACATTGAATATTTCTGCTCGACATCTCAAGTGCTAACCAGAATCATGAAAATGTATATGAACAGTTTCATTTGCATTCCTGCAGCAAGGAACAGCTTTCTGAAACAAGAGCTTAACCAATACATTGTCTGGGTTTATAAATCGGCCAATTTGAGTTTATGATGTATATTTAGTATCTAGGTTAACTGATATGCCAATACAGAAATGCAAAGTTATGTTTGAGGTGCAGAAACAGTTTCACCTCCAGAGAGCACTGACATGTTCATTCTTACACCGACACTCTATGTAGCACATACCTGGTCACAATTCTTGAAATACCACATTTACGGGATTCTCATTGACAATGTTTGTTGCCTGGGGACAAGCAATGGAAATGAGTATTTCTAATGTAATAAGATTAGATTACATATACTTTATTGATCCCAATTTGGGTTAATAATAAACTAAACGTATATGATGAATAAAAGGCTTTAAATTGTCATTTTAAATTACCTACATATCAATACCAGTATCTGCCTTCAAAATGAAGCCCTAATTGAAACCGAATGAAAGATCAATAGAAAATGCATTGAGAAATTGGCAGAAAGGTTTAATGTTTGGAACTAAGATCTGATCCTTCAAAGGATCCTCATGAAAGCAATCCCGTGATGCGTTTGTGGCACAGTTCCCTTACAGTCGTCAATAATTGGCTATAGGCTACCATATAATCTATATTCTATATAATAAATGAACGGTACACAGTCTCTGTTTTTACACTACTTATTGGGGAAAAGAGCCATTTAACAAATATCTTATAAATTCATCTTGTCTGTTATTGCAGGCTTGAGTCTAAACAACTGAATTCATTGCCATATTGGTAAGATTTAAAATCTGTTTTCAATTTGAATCCACTTCAAAAACCACTGAGAGTATTTGAAATAAGCTATAGTAAATGCAGTAGCTGCAGGTGAATAAAGATGACTGTTCTGAAAACATTCACCTGATTTGCCTAAAAGGACTCATTTTGGCAGTGTGGATAATTTGAGTGGCCCGGGGGGGGGGGAGGGGATTGAAATCATACACCGGTACAGCTGACGCTCCCACTCCACCACCTTTCTATAGTTGTTGGAAAAACAAGCTGGAAGAGGTACAATCCACAACAAGGAGTGGCTCCGTATACTGACACATCGTGACGATGTCTCGTCTGGTTCACAATCAGTTTTACTGTCTGTCTGTGGAGTTTTTGAGAAGGACACGAGACACGAAACTGCTCTGAATTTGACTATTCAAACAAGTCCTTTCGTCTCAAATTCAGAAATTCAGCCCTGAACTAACAATGAAAAAACTGCTGACTTTGATTAAATGCATTATGTCAACAGATTTCACCTAACTGTATTAGATGAGTTGAAAGCAATCATTTTATGTTTAAAATAAAACATATATATATATATCAACTTACTTAATAATAAAGTCAACGGTTCAGTTTTTTTCAGTGAAGCCTCAGAAATGACTGTCTTTAAACATCACAGAGTAGGAACACTGCATACTAATTAGGGAAATACATTTGACTGGAGGGAAAGATTGAAGTCTGGACAAAGTATTGGACAATAATTTTGATGTCTGAAAAACAACTTGCTGATACGCGTGCTGAGCCTTGCATTATCGCTTTTGAAGATGCATGATATTCTGCAGATAAAGGAGCAGCACTAATACAAAGATTTATCATATAAGTATAGTCAGAAAAAGTTCTCATGATGCAGTGAATTTAGTGAAGAAATCATGCACATATATTTCAGGATCAGACTTTATGAGAATGTTCTTCAAATCCAAAAAGTGTTGTAATGTTTCTTACTGACAGGTAACATTGGTGACATTGTCTTTCTCTTCATTCCAGAATGTTCCAGTGCACTCTGAAAATCACCTTGCAGAGACCACAGCCCGCCACATGAACATTATATCTGCTTTCATTCTTCTTGGTCACATTATTGCCGTGTGGTAAAGCGCTGCGGATTAGGATCCATGAGCACATTCAGCAGCAGAGGTTTGACAACACTAAAAGCAAGTTCAAAGTTGAGTCTATAGTGACCATTAAACACAAGGCTGTACATGCCAAAGATAATGCACTGACAAAGCTGAAACGTTGACTTTAATGAAATGTATAGTGTCACAAATGTCACATAACGGTATCAGGATAGTTAAAAGCAATAATATTAAGTTGAACCTAATAATCTATATTTAAACCTAATAGTATGGCTTTCAACTAACCTAATACAGTTATGTGAAATCTGTTGATATAACACATTTAATGAAGTCAACGTTTTAGTTTATTCAGTGTCCACTATTACATTTTCTTTCTGTATTTTTTAAGAGGATACTGAGAAGTGCAATTTGCATGCTCACATATCTGCCCGATTGTAAGTGTGTGTGTTGAAGAGAGAAAGCATGGCCGAGTGTGTAGCAGCACGCGTTTTTGTTTCTGTTTCGTAATAGTTTGGCACAGAGCCGACTCCTAGACACACACAGAGACACAGAGACACACACACACAGAGACACACACACAGAGACACTCACACACACACCACACACACACACGCTGCCAGACAGGGAGATCCCAGCGTTGTTTGGGTGTGGGCCAGGCTGGAATACCACCAGATCCAGTTTCCTGCACTTCCTGAGCCTCTGCCAAAGCTCCACGCTTCTCCCTCCGTTCCTCCGGCCTCACACACTCTCATTGCCTCGCATCTTTTTGTCGTCAGCATCTTTTTCTGTCACCAGGAATTGATGTTATGTTTTACACTCTCATCTCTTTGCGTCGTCTCCTGCTGGGTCATTAAAACTAAAATAAGTTCCACCAGCTGCCTGTCATCATTCTGTACAATAAATATGTAGGTTGTGGTTACCTTTTGTTTCTATTTAGGAATGGAAAATGTAATGTTATGTCAAAAAAGATGAGGTTTTTTTATATGTATGCAATGTAATGTTTTCTTGCCTGACACGCCTTCCTGTTGTGCCTGAGGTGAACACATGTGATTTAGCAGCTACTGTAAACACCGGCTGCTCCCATTTGGTTCAGATCAGATTAAAAGTTCTCCGCCTCACTGAGGCCTTTTTATATTTAGCCCACATCTTGTTCCTATTTCCAAAGATGCATTTACTGCCTTCAAATGTGGTTTTGTTTTGCAGCTTTGAGCATGCTTACTATGCTGGCTCCACTCTGTCTGCCTAGCAGCCATAAGCATCCTTTTATTGTCCCATGACCATTACATTGAATGACTACATACAAATGACCCCGCAATAACAGCACATCCTGAGGAATCCTTCAAGCTGCTGCCTGATGGTACATGGAGCACGCATGTACGGACACAGGATATTATAAAAATAATAACTGGTAGATTTTAAATCTATTCGCTGAAGCTTTTCTGTTGTTTATAAGATGTAGTAACTTAAGAAAGGAATGCTTACTTACCATCTGATCTCATTGATGGCAAATGTCAAGCAAGCTATCCACTAACATGACTATAGAGCTGAAGATTAATTATAAAATACAGCATTAATGACGCATAGATGTGAAGAGAAAACAACGATTGAGCGTTCTCTGCACACACTCATCTCACCATCCTCCACACATAATTGTCTCTATATTGAGGCTATTGGTTTCAGCCCCTATTTAAATTGCATTTCCATGCATTGGGCTGCTTTAATGTGCAGCGCTAATGCAGTCACTAATGTACACATCACATTTAGGGAAGTCTGTAAATGATCCATCATAAATAAAGGATGACATGGAGCATCCACAGTCGCTCACAGAGTATAGATCTGCTGGGCTGGAAACACACACAGCCGTATCAATCAAATAACTCAGTGTCATTAACCAGCTGCTAACTAAATAAAAGAGCAAATCATGAATTCTTCTTTACAATTATTATAATTCATTACAAATTACGTTTTCTAGATATACGACATTAACAGGAAAAAGTTTTGGGCAATAGTTTGTAAAAAGTCAATGTGAGCGATCATATATGGCAACTTGTCGAATGGAAATGTTTGAAGCAATATCCTTTTTTTTTTAATGTTAATGTACCATCAACATTTTTAACTGCATTATTGCCATATAAACAAAAGACACAAGGGAAAGCCTTTACAAAAAACAGGCAACCAGAAACGTGTTCTTGCTCATTGTAAATAGCTGCACTTTATAGTCTGTCATTTTAATACAGTTATATTAGTTTGTGTCCTATCAAATATGGCTTGTTTTGATGTAAATAAAGGAATCTGGAGCTGTTGTGAATCTTCACAACTTGTCAACTTGTGAGTTGTTCTTTTTATATCTGATCTATAGCTGAGCATTAAAACTTTGATTATTATGGAATCATTTCGCAGTTTGTTAGAAAGCCTCATTCTAACAGAAAGTGTTAGCTGAACATATTCACCATTTAACATTTTCATTATTATGTGCAAATACATTCGACACAGAGCCTTTGGATAACACATGGTGAAAAACATCACCATGTTTTTCTTCAGAATGCAAAATACAGCAACATGAAGTGACACTCCAAAACAATGTATCCAAATGCGTAAAGGAAGGCTACGATGGCACAAGCTTGTATTTTAAATAGACGGCAAATCTAATGAAGAGCCCGCATGGTTATTCAGAGCGCACATACATGACTGGAGAAGGTCAAACAGTGGAGTAACTTCGGCTACTTTCAGTGTGAGCCGCTCGGGCTGTCCTACCTGTTTGAACTGCTCCTCGTAGGTCCAGTCGTGGTGTTGGGGCGGCGGCGCCGATGGAGACTCTGCGTGCCGGCCCGGGGCGAAGGCCGCCGGGACTCTGGCCATGAGATGCATCGGGGTGCTCTTCGGAGGCAGGCAGGCTCCCTGCAGGAGCGAGGACTGCCGGTGCTGGAAGTGGTTCAAACCGACATCTTCTTCGCCCTCCTCGTCTTCATCCATCAGGTCCTGCTCATCCATGTCCTCTCCCTCATCGTCCCGCTCCCTGTCGTCGCTGCCCGGTCTGGAGCTGTCCCCGTCGGCTCTTCGGACCTCCATGTGTGGGAGCGTCACCCCGGGGGACGAGTTGGCAACTCCGGCAGCCAGGGCGCCGCGCATCGCCGCCTGGTAGTGTCGGAAAGCCAGAGCTTGTTGGTGGATCTGGGACTCCACCATGGAGCGGAGGTCTTTCTCTGTCTCCGCCTGCCGGAGCTTCTCTTCCAGGGCCAGCCGCGCCGCCTGTTGCCGCTGCAGATTCTCCATGACGGCTTCGAGCTTCATGCCTCCGCTGGCGGGCTGCTGGGACTGTGCGCCGGGGAAGAGGCTGTGAGAGGATGCGGAGGGAGCGGGCAGGGGAAGGCTGCTGGCGGACGAGAAAGAGCCTTGCTGCGGGGAGAGGGCGGTGGCGAAATTATTATCAGAGGCACTTTATACGATTAAAACACATGCTCCACCAATTAGCCTCTTTACACAGTTTGGCTCACCGCTGCTGTAACATAAAGAGGATTACATTTTACTCATACAAGCGAACGTGACAAACTTCACTAAATGAGCCGATAAACTGTCGACCAAACAAAGTTCCTAATGGAGTTACATTATTAGTTATGAATGCATTTGGAATAGAAAACTATGTAAAGTAGTTAGGTGTAATAATCCAATAGAAGCCTGGACCCTTACCAAAGCAGATTTAGTAGCTATATTATCAACCATGCTTCTGTCCGTCAGATGCGCCAGATATTAGGAACCGGATCACAGGAGTCTTGCTTCAGTCAGCGTAACGTTCCGCATTCAACATCCAGACATGTAGGTCTCGATAGGCAGAATAAATACTTGAAATGTGTTTGCTGCTGAATGCTGGAGCCCCGAGCTGCTCTGGCAACAAGTGGTGACTGTAGAGAGGATGACCTCTGGAGGTGGAGATCAGCCCCCTGCTCCATCTGCTAACTACACGTCAATATACTGACAGTATGACAGTAGGCCTACTACAGGCTGAGGCGGACCGCTGCGACCTGGGGACACTTAGAATAAATATGACATCAAATGATTAAATGATCATTTATTCATGTATTGTTTGATTTCAGTTGTCATAAACCACGGGAACACATTAAAAAAATATATGTTTAAAACGTTTAAAACTGACAGACCATCTAAACATTTGAATACTTGCTTAAGACGGCACCAATTCTTTAAGTTTTTGTAATAATTTCAATGTATGGTGATCCAGTGTATGTAGTCAACTTAGAACTTGTTAAAAAAAAATGCTGGTTCTTCATTGAAAAAAGTTCTTCATTGAAAAATAAAAATGTATAATAATAATAAATAATAATTAAATTACTGTTTTGATAATTGTTACATTGAATTCATAAATAATAATTAAAATAATATTAATAATTATTCAAATGCATTTAATTTATTTCTGTTCATTTTTATATTATATATGTTTTGTATTTGATAAAGTTAATAGTCGACTATCTAATTCTGTTTCTGACAAATCGAGCCAGCCTTACTCATCATATTGATGCAAAATCCAGTTCTTCTTATTGATTTGCTGCACCGACCTTAATGTCCGGCTTCACCCAAACCCCTGTATCAAACAGTGTGTACCTTTCATTATCACTACATTCAGAAGTGACCTGGGACGGGACACACCCCTCCTGCAGCAGCTGCTTACACATGGAGAGAAAAAGGACACCTGTCTGCATATTTAACTGACATTACACACCCCCCTAGAAAGTCCTGCATTTCCAGTGTTTTATGATCACATCCAAAATCACGTCACTTTAACTCTTATATTTACTTTCAAAAATGTTGTTTAAAGTGAATTATACATGTCCATGTCTGCACTGCAGTTAAAATATCATTTCTGAGAACCCTGCAATTTGCCACCATTTACCACAGTGACCCTACAATTAAGGCTTAGTGTAAGGTAGGATATATCATTTAGCTGAAGCAAATCAATTATCATCAGCAGGGTCAGCACAGGCCGCTCATCTGTTCTCAGAGAAGAGCTGCTTCTCTGCACTTTGAGCCTCATTTAAAAAAGGTTTTCCCAACATCTACCTGAGCTATAAAACAGGTTTTATACTATCAGTTTATCTGCTACTTGCTGAGTTAAATGTACACACTGTATACACTGAAAAAGCTGAAACGTTAACTTGAAGGAAATGTATTATGTCAACACATTTCACATAACTTGCATGTATTAGGTTAGTTGAAATCTGCTGACATGATACATTTAATTAAAGTCAATGTTTTAGTTTTTTCATTGCATGTTTTCATGGAGTCATGAAAAGACCAATTTCTGCCACATTGTAAGTGATTTCCTCTGATATAAGATTAATAGTATTAAGAAGAATAACACAGGGTGAGTTTTCCATACAGAAGGAAGCAGGTAGGTTTTTGTTATTCATGCAAAATGAAAGGTGATGATTTCCTCTCTGTTTGTAGGTAATGTTGATCTTATAATATCAGTAAAAACCTGAGTTGTAAGCAGAGGGTCTTCATTTTCTTCTGGTTCACTGACAATGTATGTTTTTATCTGAAAATAGTCTTGTAGGGTAACTGTTTAGAAAAAGCAACTGCACTAAAGACTACATATATTTCCCGTAAGTCCATTTCTGTTTTCAGTGTACACCTCCTGCTAAATATTGAAGAGAAACGTGCTGCCATCATTTACACCGGTTTTTCTTCTCTGTCGAAGAGGATTTGGAAGAGAGGGGTTGATCATGGCTTGAAACCCTAACACTCAGAGTTTATGTACTGCACAATCAATCGAAATGTCATCGTCATGGCAATATGGACTTCAAATTAGAGAAATAAAAATATTTCTTAAATGCTAAATATGTGTTCAAATACCATTTGATATGAAGTATTATGGTGCTGAGGAGACAAAACAAATTTGCTTGTTTCAGATCCTCTAAAAATATCACACTATCTTCATCATAATATATTTTTCAATGAGAATAATGATGCAATAATGATCATCCTTCCAATATACCGCAATTGATAAAAGTTATATAATTATAATACGTTTTTTTTTACAAATCGTTCATATACAATGATTTACCTATTAACATATTCCAACCTGAGGAAGGGGCTGTTTACAGGGTCAGGTCGTAGCGTCTTAGACTCGATGCCTTTCACTCAAGAGGGGTTTAACACAATGAAACAAACACATTGGAGATGTCTTCAGTTAGGGGTTAGCCAGTTGTCTAAGGTGAGGATAGCAATTTGTATCTCATCTATTTGTGGTCCACATTTGTGCTGATATTTAGCACGAAGATTTTCTTTAGATTGTTTTAAGTGAGGGTGAGGTACTGCAATGATTCCTGCATTAACCAACGGGATTACATACAATAAAAAGTGACTGCATTCGCTTACAGTTAGTTTACAGACATAATCAGAAAGATAGGGATCACTATATCAGGATTACAATGTTACTGAAACCTAAAAAGATCATAGTGTTTGTTGTAAAGGATCAGATGTTCTCTCTTCTCTTAGAGCTGTACTGTTCTGTAGGATAATACTTTAAGTGTGAATCTATACGTCTACTGCCTGAATCTGCTTTATGCTTTTCACTTTCTTTGCTTCATTTGTTCTGTTTTTAATTCAGCAGGTGAACCTATATGTTCATAGAATAGTGTGTGTGAGCTTAACTGTGTGTATTAAACTAAAACGGAGCATTTTCTGTCAGCTCAGATTTTATTTCTGCTTTTTTAAACTGTAGTATGTGCTCATGTGTTTCAGTGTTGGTGTATGGCTGCTGCCTGAATATGCTGAGTGACAGGCAGCTTTTCCTATGAGTTAAATAATTGTTGGTTTCTTCTTTTCTAAGGTTTCATTGTTCTATATTATACAAGTAACACCTAATATTCATATTTATTGTCTCTTTGAGGTATTCCAAGAGTAATGAAAAGTAATCAGGTTACATTACTCTTAGTTGTATTCATTTTGATACTCAATGATGTCACTGATCACTTTGTATTTACAGGTAACAAGTAAATGTAACAGATTATTTGTAAGTAATTCTTCTAAACCTGTATATTACATATTTCCAGGTAAGGCCAATAACTGCTGAGACATTCCAAAGTTGAATGTCCTAAAATTATTTTCTTAAACATTATACCTCTAAATAAATGATCATTCATTCATTGTTTTAATGGCCATGAGGAGCGGTGGTGTGTCAGAAGGTGTACAGAGACAGTGCGCGGGAGAACAGCGCGGCCCAGTGGAGGATCAGAGGCCTGCAGCTGCAGATCAGCAGGCAGCACCCTCCTGTTTATATCAAACTGATCTCTCATCCAACCAGGCCTCCCCTCTACTACTCACATGCATATAAACGACCTACAAAATCTGTCGGCTTTTAAGTCACACTGAAAAAGCTGATTAAGTTGTATTAAGGCAACATATAGATAGAATTGGAGGATGAAACCCTCATTAATGGGCACACACATCTACATGCACACAGCATACACAGTGACATGTGTTCTCTGCTTTTAATCAATCCTAGTACTAGGAGCAGTAGCAGCTATTGTACAGCGGAAGAGAGATTTCACATAACTGTATTGGGTTAGTTGATAGCAATAATATTAAGTATAAATACAAAAACTGGGTTAAACTTAATAGTATTGCTTTTAATTAACCTAATACAGTTATGTGAAATGTGCTGACTTAATATATTTTATAAAATCAATTCCTTTTATGTGATTTTATTTGTTATATCATTTTATTTTTAATTTATTTATTAATCTATGTATTTTTGTTTAATTCATTTCCATGTGTTTTACTCAGTAACTGTGTTTTGAAAGGCTATATAAAAAAGAGAGTATTTGATTATTTATTATTAGGGCTGTCAAGTTAACTCGTTAATGCAATTTGTTTTTAATGCCACTAATTATTTTTAACGTGCGATTAACGCATGTGTATTTGTCCTTGGCCCTTCCCGTAGTTTCAGAGCCCAAAGGCTTGACGCTGTTGTTGTTAGTTGGATGGTGGGATATTTTAGCAAGAGATATGGATACAAAAAAAGGTGTTTTAAACAGCAAGCCAAGCACACAGCTGATGCTCAGCCCCGCTCCTGCCGCTCGCTTGCGGCAGATCACGCTTGAAAGTTTGCCGGGGAGACGCCTGGACAACAACAACGATAGCTAAATGGGTGGCTACAGCTTCACATTGTGGAGGACGAGGGGCTGCGTTAGATAATTCGGATCGCATCCAACGTGGCGACTGCACATCACAGCGCATTATTTTTGACGCACAGTGGGAACTTCAGTCTCATGCTTTGACTGGTATGAAGACAGAGGAGCGGCATTTCGCCGACAACTGTAAACAGGCTTGTCTGTTTGAGCAACTGGCTGAGTGCAAAGAAGTACACAGGGTTGGGAGAGAGTAGAGAGAGAGAGAGAGAGAGAGAGAGAGAGGAGAGAGAGAGAGAGAGAGATAGAGAGAGAGAGATAGAGAGATAGAGATAGAGAGAGAGAGAGGAGGAGAGAGAGAGAGAGAGAGAGAGAGAGAGAGAGAGCGAGAGGTTCCAGGTTGTTGTGTTGAGAATATTCAGGAGAATATTTGTCATTGTTCAAATGATAATAAACAAACATTTGCATAAAGCATATTTGTCCACTCATATGTTGATAAGAGTATTCAAAAGGTGAAAAATCATTTATATGTGGCTGTGATGCAGAGAAGCAAAGGGTAAAGTGCTAAATGTGGGTTTTTTCACAATAAACCACGTTTTGCTCGTCAAAGTTAATTTTCAACATGTCAGGTATAATTACTGTTATGTCAAAGCAAACGTATCGAGGTCTGGAAATATGTATCATACATGTTGGTTATTTAGCAAGGTGTAAAACCATGAGAATCATTTAGCTAAAGATTAGCATGAATGACTCAGTTAGTTTGTTTCCCAAAAAGTGTCTGAGGGGCGAAGTGAGCCAGTGGTTCAGCTTAACCCCCCATGAGGCACTGAAGTTAAGTTCAGTCTCTGTAGTATAACATACTATTTCAGCGTAGTTTTACACTATAGATTGTTTTTTGATGTTCTAAACATTGTAGAAAAGCCATCATGCCAAGACAGTCCAACATAAAGACTGAGGAGATGGAGAGAGCCACTGATGGAGAGGCTGGAGAATCCATCAGAGCAGTGGCAAAAGACAGAAATATGGACAGGTCGACCCTGGGTAGAGACATAAAGAGGAAGGAGGAAAACAGTAGGTACAGAGGAACCGCAGAGGAAAGAGGGTCTTCACACCGGAGAGAGAAGGGGCTTCAGACCAGATCCAAAAACTGCTGACCAGTTCAATGGCCTCAATCCAAATAAATCTGTGAACTGGCTTTGAATTACAGACAGAAACAACATTCCTACCACACAACTCAAGTTTAAACTTGAAAAGTCAATTGGTCAGATGGATCAATTTACCCCTTTGCACAGATCAATTGACCCCTTAGATTGGATGTTAAGCCACCAGACCACAATACCACTTTTTCAAATCATATTTTCATGGCCCTTTGATTGACAGAAGACATCCTGAAGGAAAGGTTGTTGTTGTCATTTGACTTCTGTATTATTTTTCCTTGCCTTGAGGACAACATAAGTATATTGGCTCATTTTACCCCACTCTCCCCTAATCTCTCTCACAACGCTTGTTTGATGTATAATATGATCAAGGACATACTGCGTGACCTTATCCCAGTTTATGTCCCGTCGCATACATATAAGACTAGAAAAAAGCATCTTATAAAGAATTCAAAAAGTAAGCTTAAATTAACCAGATTTAGTGTGGTTTGCACACTAAATGAGATTTTGAATGAGATTAATAAACCAATACAAATGTCTTTAAAGGTCCCATGTCATGGCCATTTATACTGATCATAATTCCATTGTTGAGGTCTACTAAAATAGATTTATATTGTGCAATTTTCCAAACTCACATTGGTTTCTCATACAGCATCTCTGTAACGTATGTGTATTCACTCTCTGTCCTTTCCTAACGGCTTTTGTTGGAGCCCCGACTGGAGTCTATTCCCAGCTAGCGGGAAGCGTTCTCACAACTTTGGTTAACGTTACCTACAGGTTCTAATAATGTTTTAAAGAAACATTTTAATCTGATGTTCAAAGAACCTTTTTAGGATGTTTATTATTTCAAATAATGTTCCTATAAGGTTTAAGGTTAACTAAGACATAACGTTTTAACTGCAACATTCAGAGGATGTTTTGAGGATGACAGAATTTTTTTTTATAAAACGTTCCTTTAATGTGATATGTTAACAAAGGTGGAACGTTTTGCCTGCAACATTCGAAGGATGTGTTTTGGACAATTTTGGGGTAACACATTACATATGTTCTTTTGAAAAACATTCCCTCAATGTTACATGATAACTGTTAGGGAAATAATTGTCCTAGACTCCTAGATATGACGTACATGACCAACCCTGACGTCTGTTTATCTCCTTTAAGGACATAGGCTGCTTCAGCCATAAAGTTATTGTTCTCATTCTGTGACCGGGCAACACAAGGTCACAGATGGTCTGTTGTTGTGGGTGCACTGGGACACTTCCTTCTTTGTTGTTTGTGGACTCCAAGGTATGAAATCTTCGAGGCCATAGGTGACGGATGCAAGTGACTCAGTGTGCCCAACTGTCTAAGCTATCTTATCAAAATATGTTGATCACTCTCTGTGAAACCAGTTAAATGGGCTAACGAGAGAGAGGCGCTCCAGAATTGACGTGGCAACTCTCCCGTGCAGTCTCACCGTGACTGATGTGACTTGTGATGTGAATCTCTCCGGCCGTAACTCCAAATAAACCATCAGTGTTTGACATCAAAAGCTCCTGCTCTACCGTGTCTCCTTTCTGAGTCGGTGACTCCTACTGCATTGCTACACAGAAGTTTCCTCCACAAATTGGCATTGTCGGCAGGATGCCAACACATCTTCAGAACTGGTAAGTGTGATTTCAAATCTACATTTGGACATTGCCTTACCAGAATCTGTGATTGACGGTATCCTAAAAAATTACCTGTGAAACTGAGCGGCTGTGTTTCGTTTTTGGTTAATGAACATTTGGGGATAATAAACCCAGGGGATCAGTGTCTGGGGACTCAGTCCTGGCTGATTTCCTCTGTGTGTGCTGCTCGGGATGGAAGTGCCATACAAGCATACACAGCTCATGTTTATAGAGACCTTAAAGAAAGGCATCAGTAAAGTGGAGCTTCTGTGTGAAAGCAATGTAAAGATTTGTATTGGACAAATCACCGAATTCTGGGGGTTTCAGCGGCTCCAGCTGCAGCCGCGGGTGTGTGTGTGTGTGTGTAAACCTCTCCGTGCTTGTGGAGCTGGAGAAGTGCAGCTGAGAGGGAGAAAGTCACATGTTTTTGCCTATAAAAGTTTTAACTCACACCACCGCCATCTCTGTTTAAAATGGAAAAAATAGATGGTCTAAAAAGCACCCGTTGCTTGCGACCGCTTTCTCATGGTTAGACGGACCAGCGCGAGGTGCGTGCATCATCCGATGCGCCACAGTTCCCTATACATGGCTAGAGGAGCTGGTGGCGGTCATACAATTATAGGCTAATTGATCACAGGTGGGTAGTGGCACGCAAGCGTAGAGCAAACTGTGTTTCATCGTTGGATGAGCTCGATGGCAAGTGTATAGGCTGGTCGAGTAGGACTACAGTCAACCGTGCTGTTGTTGGAGAGAAAGGGTAGCGGGAAAAAGTCTATGTTCTCCTGGTCAGGGGTTCATAGCACCACTAGAATAGAGTAGTGGTGTCGCAAGAGGATAAGCGAGTTATCGCTTTTGGACGGTCTTCAGGCACGATCTTAGCACTTGTACAAGGGTGGACGCGCCCCACTAGAAATAATTCCCTACCCCCTCTGAAACCTCCTAATTCGGACTAAATTGAGCTGGATGAGCTTTGCTGTCACGCTGGTGTTTATTACGAGTTCATGTTTTGTTTGTCTGATTGTTTGTATGTATGGGGGGTCTATATTGGTTTGTCCCGCCGTCTTGTGTATGTTTTGTAACAACTAATAATGAATCAGTCCATAGACAGGGTAAAATGAACTAAACTTTAGTTATCCCACCAAAAGTAAATGACTTGAGAAGAATAAATAATATAAAGATGTAAAGCAAAAAATTCTGGTGGTATAAATGTGCTGCAAAATGAAAATAAATAGCTAAAGAGTGTTTTTATGTCCTGCATCTGAGTGTGCAGAGGAAAAAGTAAACAAGAAGCACACTGTTCAGGGTGTGCGATGTGTAAGAAGAAAATAAGATTATATTGCTTTAAGAATCCATTCTTAAATGGTATTGCTGGTATGTTAAGATATGTTTGTGACCTTGTATAAACCCTATGCCCCGTCCTGCGCCCCGAGACCCTCAGAGACCTGCCTGAGGAGATCAGGGTTGCAAAATCTGTTTTTAGGTCAATGTTGTATTATTTGTTTAATTTATTCTTAAATCTATGTATTGTATGGTAATAATGAATAAAAACGTAATGTATTGAACACATTCCGAAACAAAGCAGATAAGTCAGAACAAGACTCAGACATAATACTAATTGTTGTTGAAACCTTTTGCGCTGTTGCTGCAAAATGGAAACTTTGCTGATTATCTGTTCCAACTGGCCACTGGAATCAGGTAGTTAATATAAGTTGAAGTTCAATTACAGTTTTAAAAAATAGTTCAAATTATTTCTCGTATCAACCAATTGGTCTCCATAGACATTACTAACATTAAAATAGTTGTTAAACTACTGACAAGTTTTCTGAAACCGAGCTTATGAACAACAGAGTAAAGGTCGCTGGTTAAGCCAGGATCAATATATTTGTTGAAGTTTTTTATTGTGTGCATAATAAATGTGTTTAAATTAATTGAGCAATTCTTTAAAAAGTATAATGTTGCAATCTCTTTAAAATAAGTAATTACAGTTAAAAAAATAGATGTTGTTTTCCAAGGGCCTCTCTTTCACAGGCCCACATTTGAATCATGACACTTCCAAGTCCTACAGAGATCAGTATCACTTTGTGTTGCAAGCCAAATCCAGGGGTTCTACTCAAGCCCAATTTCAAATACCATAAAGAAAAGTATTGAACCCAGCTCGAGCTAAATGTCAAATGTATTTAATTAATGTACAAGTGTTTTGATTTAGTTAAAATGCTCCAGTCTAGCTTCCTTCGAGTTTAATCTCATAAAATAAAAACTCACTGCTGTGCTGTCCCAAATGTTTTTAAACCTTGGGCAGACAAACACACACACACACACACACACATACACACACACACACACACACACACACACACACACACACACACACACACACTTTGGATAAGTATTCACCTTATCCAAATTGTAAATTGTTGATTAGTAAGTCAAGATTAATTATTAAATTAAATGTGGTACATACCATAGAATAAATAAAATAACTTTGACTTGATCATTTTGTTCACAACATTAGACCTTGTCCTCTAATCTCTACTAGAATAAGATATGTGTGCATGTTTGGGTGTTTTAACACTCCCGTAATGTACCTAATCTTGTTATCCTTTTCGTTACAGAGCTGGGAAAATGGTGTATTGATTAGATTCTGATCCGTGCAAGTCCAATTTTGACTGACTTTAGTTCCAATGTTAATGTTAATTTGATTTCAACCCATAAGTAATTATTTAGATTAACTCAACATTTCACATGATGGATTAGTGTTCCACATTTTTTTCCACTCATTTGTTGTGCAATTAGGCCAATGGTAAAGAGAGACATTGATGACCTTGTGTCCCTTTTGTTGGTACGTGGTTCCATTTTGCCTATGGCCTTGGACGGCTTCACTAAGAGTCACCCAGTTCTACCCTGCTACAGTCCGGCTGAGTGCAGTCACAGAGATGCTATGGCTGCTCTACATGAAATGACATTAATGGTCTGGTCCGAGAATGGACACCATTTCCTGCTCCCAAAGAGAATGACGCTCCTCAAACTGAACATTACAGCCGTTGATACTGTCTCACGTGGGTCTGCTCCCCCCACCGAGCCATGAACTGAAAGCTTGACATCGGCTTTGAACACCTGGAAGCCTCCCTGTCACACCAGCACCAACCCTTGGGTCAGTCAGATGGGATTAACGGCTTCACTTAGGGCATTTGGTTCAGAAATATGACTCTCGTTACCGCAGAGTGTTTTTTTTTTAAGGCTATTCATACTGCTAAGCAGAGGATGCCTGTAAGTTGGCAAGCTGTTAAAGACCCATACTATTTTTAAAATAGGCCTAATGTCAGGGGCCTCTTAGTTCTACATGTATTCACATTATATAGAACAATGTGTCCACCTGGTAAAAACTAGAGGCTGCACGAAACTCAGGCTACAATACGACCATTCTGTTCTGCTCTAACGATTCAATTGATAGATTCTATGTCAAAACAATTAGCTTTCATTGTTTCCAATGATAACGTCACCTTAAGTGGAGGAATGCAAACCTGTTTTCAAATGTAAGGTTTTGAATTCGTTTGACATTTCTCAGTAATAACACCCTCAGACACCCAATTCCATTCATGCTATGCCATCAGTAATAACCAGTGTTGTGCTAGTTACTGAAAACCAGTAACTAGTTACCATTACTAGTTACTGAATTTAAAAAGTAATGCGTTAGACTACTGGTTACTGACAAAAATAACGGCGTTACAGTAACGCGTTACTTGTAACGCGTTAGTCCCAACAAAGTAAATAACTCAGATGTTAAGGGGGTTGAAGCTTTTCCTCCCAAATCAGATATGCTTTGTTTTTCAACAAAGGTATACATTTCCTGCATAATATATGTTTCTCACAATTGTTTTTATTGCAAGCTGCACACAGGTGATACTGAGTCTTCTCGAGTAGACTACACCATGCTTAAATAGACTCCTAAGTTATTATTTTATATGTGACATATGTAAGAAAAGGGAGGGAAGAGTCAATTATATTGAGTAATTGATTTTATATTGGAACATTTATTACTCAAACCTGTTTTATGGAAGAGGAAAAATATATATTTCTGATAAACTAATATTTTATCAAATGGTGAATTAATATAACATTTAGAATCATTGAGAAGGGGTTATATCCAGGGACTAGCTCACCTTTAAATTACAATAACATTTCTCTGCTTTGGACTGATGAGTATATGATTCTTGTATGTTAAATGACTAACACAAACCTTACATGTATGCATGTGCATGTGTCAGGAAGGCTCCCAAATAATTCTGAGGGGCCTATCCTATTTTTGTAATTAAATGATAATGTGCTAATCCATTACTTTGAGTTGTCTGCACTCAGGAAAACATCCCTATCAGGTGTTAACCCAATAACTAGGACAGCTCTGAAGGCCAAGAGTCAGAGAGAGAGGGTCACACTCTCCGGCTGCAGAGGGCACCCCCATCCACGGGCAAGGAGGCACGAGGTCGTTCGAGATGAGAGGATTCTAATCTTCAACTATCTGAGGAGATGGGATGCTTCTTCACCATTCTGCTCTGTGGGCTCAGGCAGACAACCCTGCGGGACGAGCGAGGGCTTCAGAGGCTTCATACAAGGTTCCTTGTTTCTTGGAGGAGCAGATCTCTTCCTAACCTCTCCATCACGGGGGGAGACCTGGATGCACCATTTGGAATACGCAGTTGCACTGCTCTCAAGCAGATAGCAGAAGGAATGCAGGCAGATGAGCCTCCGTTTCACTGGGGGATCATACAGTGCTCACTGAATTGAGCCACACAAAAGCAGGGCAATTGGGGGGTTGAAATATGGCGCTCTGATGACGAAGAGTTTGAGCCAATCAGGACCTCAGTGCTAATCTACAGTATCAGGATGCCTTTACACACACCAGACACTCTTTGTCATAAAGAGAGGAGGAGAACGAGTCAGAAAGACTGAAGGACATGTTCTTCCAGCTCTCGTACAAAGATGAATTTTGAATTGATTTATATCTTGGATGTTTACAGATGTACAATTAATGATTGTCTTTATATTTCCAATGACCAGACATGTGTTGAATAGTGGTGATTAATATATTTTGCCGGATCAGATTACACTTTCGCACTAAACAAAATTAATTAATTAATATTTTCAGATTATAAAGTATTGAATAATAAGATATTTCTACTATTATCACAGATAATGTTAATATCCTTAATCGTCCAGCAATCAGGCTTAACAAACATTACTCTTTAATGTATTATCCATGCACAGAAAGACCTACAATGATGTTTGAAGTACTGGATTAATTTAAGTTTTGGCCCAAAACAAATATTTAGCTATTTATGCATCTGTGTTTTATGTGTGTTCATTATTGTGCTTTTGACGAAAGATGATCAAACACTGATGAGAGATGATTTTTCCTATTATGATTGGCTGTATCAATCATTGTGATTGAATGTTTCAATCTTATTCTACTTTGTGATGTAATTAATGTAAGGTGAGACCACACTCAAATCTGGAGACGCCTATTTAGTTAAGTATTGACCAAATTATTATTAGACTAATGTTTTTAGGTTATCATAAATGATAAAAAGAGTGGACTGTTAGGGAAATAATTGTCCTAGACTCCTAGATATGACGTACATGACCAACCCTGACGTCTGTTTATCTCCTTTAAGGACATAGGCTGCTTAAGCCATAAAGTTATTGTTCCCATTCTGTGACCGGTCAACACTAGGTCACAGATGGTCTGTTGTTGTGGGTGCACTGGGACACTTCCTTCTTTGTTGTTTGTGGACTCCAAGGTATGAAATCTTCGAGGCCATAAGTGACGGATGCAAGTGACTCAGTGTGCCCAACTGTCTAAGCTATCTTATCAAAATATGTTGATCACTCTCTGTGAAACCAGTTAAATGGGCTAACGAGAGAGAGAGGCGCTCCAGAATTGACGTGGCAACTCTCCCGTGCAGTCTCACCGTGACTGATGTGACTTGTGATGTGAATCTCTCCGGCCGTAACTCCAAATAAACAATCAGTGTTTGACATCAAAAGCTCCTGCTCTACCGTGTCTCCTTCCTGAGTCGGTGACTCCTACTGCATTGCTACACAGAAGTTTCCTCCACAAATAACAAAAGAAGAAAATTTTCAAAGCAAGATTACGATAATGTTTTCAGGAGGTTATTCTTTTTTTATAAAACGTTCCTGTGATATTAAACACGGTCATGGTTAACGTCCAAACAAACTTTTTGCATTTGTTTGAAAAGGATGTTTTAAAAAATCTGATCTCACCATATTTTCCTTTTGAAAAAAACTAACAAGCACGTAATTAATGATAAGCTGTAAGCAGATATTGCATATTGCGGTGGCATGTGTGAGTTCCCAGCTAGACATTTTTGGTTATCAAAAAATTCTGAGAATGTTACCGTTCATTGTTCTAGGAATGTTTTCAGCGGGACGTTTTATTTTGGTTCCCAGAATGTTCTTCTGAAAGGTAGGATAATGTTCTTTAAAAACATTCTTGAAATGTTTGGTGATAACCTTCTTAAGATGATTTTGATAGCCTTCTTAAGATGTTTTTGATAACATTGATAGAACTAGAAAAACGAAATAAAGATTTTTTTTATCAGAACATGCATTTCTACTCATAATTGTGAACATATATTGCACTCATGTTCGGAATATATGGTACGTACACGGTCTATAATTGTGAATATATAGTACATGCATGTCCATATAATTGTGAATATATAGTACATACATGTCCCCATAGAATTGTGAATATATAGTACATGCATGTCCCCATATAATTGTGAATATATAGTAGTCACGATCTGTCTGTGTTGTGTTTTGTCTTGTCTTTTTCTGTCTTTGGTTTCATGTTTTATTTTGAAAAGTCTTCACCTCCTGTCTTGCCTGTTGCTGTCTGTCTGTTTCCCCTCCTACATAATTACCCGATTGTGGTCACCTGGTGCCCCTGTGTTTTCTCCTCCCTCCTCACCTGTGTCTTGTTTGTGTGATTAGTCTTGTGTGTATTTAAGTTCTGTTTTTTCTGTCTGTCATTGTTGGTTCATTGTTTGTCTTTGACTGTGTTCTCGTGTTAGTGTTCTGTTTGTGCCTCTAGACCTTGAAATAAAGGTATTTTTTCAGTTTATTCTGCATTTGGGTCCTGCCTGCTTCACTCAACCGTAACAATAGTACATACATGTCCCCCATATAAATCTGAATATAATATAATAATATTATTTTTTTTGTTATAGCATTTTATAAATGATAATATTGGTGTTAATGTTCACTTTATTTTAATTTAAGAGGTCATGTATATTTAAGTTATATTTATTTAGATTTTTGAATGTTCCATTCAAAAATGTTATTAAAAAGGCATGTACACCATAAAAGATGACTATTGAGATCTATTGTCAGGAATGTTAGTGTTACATCAAATAGTGAATTCTACTGCAGTAGAATGTTGCACGTCTGCACAGTGTTATATGTTCACAGCTCAGTGTCAGTAAATATTGTGCAGTTAGTATTGGACTACAAGATAGATGCAAGCCTGTACAGGTAGTTATTTAAAGCATAAATTAGTCGGTTGGGTTCTGGAGGTGTGGTTACAGCATTGTGCTTGGTTGGCGTGGCCTGTGCCTGATGGTGGGGCCCAATGTGATATCTTTTCATGGGGCACAAAAACCTTGGCGGCGCCCCTGTGTCTCATATGTAGGTTCTAACTGTTAAACTGTTTAGATTTGAGACCGACAGACGTATAGAGGAACGGACCGACTGTCACTGCCCGTCCCTGAAACCCCTATAGTGTTTATATGTGTTTGTTTCTACTGTGTGTCTCTCTCTCCCTCCCCTGCCTGCTGGTCTGCTCTACACGGCTGGGAGCCATCTCCAATTAACCACACCTGCAACCTGCTCATCAGCCACACTATGAAAGCCTGCAGCCTGCACTCACTCCCTGCCGGATTGTTGCCGTGAACGGATTGTTGCGTTCCGCTCTAGCTTTTTGACAGCATATTCTTTGACTACTTTGCCTGCTTTTGCCTCACACACATTTTTATGTCTCTCCCAGGAGTCTCAGTCATTAAAAAGAAAAGCTAATAAAATAAACATTAAAAGAAAAAATACATGGATAAAAGTTACAGTGCAGTCTAAGATATGAATAGTTCAATTAAAAGCAGCGACAAAAAGAAAAGTCTTCAGCCTGGATTTAAAAGTAGTCAGAGTTGCAGCGGACCTGCAGGTTTCTGGGAGTTTGTTCCAGATATTTGGAGCATAATAACTGAACGCTGCTTTACCATGTTTAGTTCTGACTCTGGGGACAGAAAGCTGACCAGTCCCAAGACCAGCCAGGCCTCTCTACCTAACCTGGAACAACTGTTTCCCACTGCTGCCATAACCAACCTCCACTCCCAGCTCCCCTTTTCTAATAAACAAATGTTACTTCCACCAGCTGATTCCGAGTCTGTCTCTGGGTCCCCTCCAGTACATGTGACACCGACAATGACTTGTACTAGCTGCTGGTCGAATAAAAAAAGAAAAGACTTCTGATCAATCGGAATGATAAAAAGCATGTTATCCTACTCTAAAATAATAACATTCTGGCAACATAAACAAATCTAACTTGCAGCTGAAAACGTTTAAGAGTAGTAGGGCATAATGTTCTAACAATGTTATCAAAAACATCTTAAGAATGTTTTTAGAGTACGTTATCCTACCTTTCAGAAGAACATCCTGGGAACCAAAAGA
Organism: Harpagifer antarcticus; assembly: GCA_902827135.1. Taxonomy (NCBI): domain Eukaryota; kingdom Metazoa; phylum Chordata; class Actinopteri; order Perciformes; family Harpagiferidae; genus Harpagifer; species Harpagifer antarcticus. Next base: position 2,858,245 of record CADEHL010000883.1, on the reverse strand, counting down.
AAACTTCCTGCTGAAAACATTCCTAGAACAGTGAATGGTAACATTCTCAGAATGTTTTTAGAACCAAACATTTCTAGCTGGGTTAACAACCAGGGGACTCCCTGTTAGTTGAACATTTACGCTAAAGGTCCCCACCCCTCCTGGTGTGTGAGGAGCTCCGTGGATTGGTCCATTTTGGTTCCCGGAAGAAACAAATGGAAAAAGAGAAATCTCCAACAAGGCGTTCTGGGGCAGCATAGACAGGTCTTTTCTGTGTTAGAGTTTTACTCGCTACAGGGTGTACTTTGAGGGTTGTGACTCAGCAGACCGTTTACATGCAGAAAAACCTACATAACACACAAGGAGAAGGGTAATAACCAGAAAAGCATGACATGGGACCTTTAACTCTTTAAAAAGTTCTAAAAACAGCAGTTCAAATATGTCAACGCTTATACACTAATAAACAAGTTTACTTCATCTGAATTGCATTTCAGTTATATCATTATCTCCCTTGTAACGCATCTGTGTTTATTAATTTAGATGTTAGAGTATTTGGTTGGTGGTAGGTTTTTGTAGCTTGTAATGTGTCTGTATAATACTGGGAGGGTTGCTTTAAAAAAAGAATGTCTGTTACAATAACTTGTAAATAAAAATGTAATTAAAATGTAAAAGCTGATTACTTTCTGTTACTCTTGGATTACCTCAATATTAGGGGTGTAACGGTTCACAGAAGTCACGGTTCGGTTCGTACCTCGGTTTGGGGGTCACGGTTCGGTACGGTTTCGGTATAACAAGGAAAAGCAAAGAAAAGTCACAAATGCATAATTTTTTTGCTGTTATTTATTTTTAACAGTCGTCAAGTTTTGGTATGAAAATAAGGAACTCTAACATTTGGAATCATTAACTGTATTACACAGTTAAAAACAAACCACAAACTGTAACACTCAGATGGCCATATTATTTATAATGGCTGATGTCAAACTAAAAGGTTAAATAAGCTGTACAACTAAAAAGAATGTCTTGAAAATATTAAAATAAATAATAAAGTGTTTCAATCACAATCAATAAAAGGCAATACAGAACTGTATAACATCTCCTGATGTCAAAATATAAAATAAATACAACAATATAAAACAAAAATAAAATCTGTACCTTTAGGAGCAATGTCTAACATGTGTAATTAACTTGTGAGTGTGTGAGGCCATTATGCCTAAATAAAGGTACTCAAGCTTTACTCTATTTTCAAGTTGTTCTTCAAAAAGATGAGTTTGTCTACGTTGTCAGTAGTGAGGGCAGATCTGTTGGCGGTAACTATGTCACCTGCCGTCGAGAAAACCCTCTCGCTGGGGACTGAGACTGACTCGGATGTGATTGAGCATGTTTGACGTTTTACCACTAGCATACCGCATCGCTGTGGAACAACGCCGACACACCGTCCTCGTCCGATCCACAACTCGCACCCCATCATTGTTGTAGTCCACAGGGAACCCGAAATGTTCACAGCTGATTTAAAAGAAGCAGGTGGGTCTTCTAGCTCCTGTGTGTTGTGTGAACTCGCAATAGATACTAACTTTTCTTCTTCATGTATTGTGTTTGTTTTGTTGTGTTTTGTTCTTGTTCTTCATTTGTTATTTACGGGTGGCTGGCTTTTAGGCGCAATACCGCCCCCTGGATTATATATAGTGTAATACTGCCCTGAGTGACAGACTTTTTTCCCACTCGTATTCGCCGTGTGACTGCATGTGCCGAACCGTGACGTCTGAACCGTGACGGTACGAGACGAATACGGATACCGTTACACCCCTACTCAATATCAAATGCAATGCAAGACAACATAAAATAAATATCAATAAGATGTGTTTTACTTACTGTAAGTGTATTATGTAAGACAACAGAACAATGTGACGTTAGAAAAGAAGAAACCAAGATATCTAGCATAAAATATGTGTCCTCTAATCAGAGATTGTGTTTATAGGAAGACCTGCCTTTTATGAAGCATATTTCTGCAGCAGCCTATACACCAACACTGAAACACATGAGCACATACTACAGTTTAAAAAAGCAGAAATAAAATCTGAGCTGACAGAAAATGCTCCGTTTTAGTTTAATACACACAGTTAAGCTCACACACACTATTTTATGAACATATAGGTTCGCCTGCTGAATTAAAAACAGAACTAATGAAGCAAAGAAAGTGAAAACCATAAAGCAGATTCAGGCAGTAGAGTATAGATTCACACTTAAAGTATTAGCCTACAGAACAGTACAGCTCTAAGAGAAGAGAGAACATCTGACCCTTTACAACAAACACTATATGCTCTTTTTAGGTTTCAGTAACATTGTAATCCTAATAGTAATCCCCAATGGTTAGAAATGTAATAGTAGTCTGATAAAAACTATTTTTTTAATGTAACTGTAAGGGAATACAGTATACATAATCCAGTTCAATGCAGTTCTCCCCAAGCCTGTGCATTATACATGAACTCTATTTCATTTTACATTAGTAATATATATATATATAAACATTGTACATATTTCCTGTTTGTTCTCTGGTCTCCTATATTCCAAAGCTTCACATAGCTTATTGGGGTATTGTCCCATTTCCCATATCTCCATTACTGTATGTCGCGAATAGTCAAAAAATCAGCTCCTATCGTCTATTCCTTGACCTCTGTGTGAAACGTCACAAGGTTAAGGAATAGTGGATAGGAGAATTCGATTTCGGATTTAGGAGAAGAGACTGCGGTGCTTTGAGAATCCGACTGCACTTTCACTATCCGACGTAGCCTATTAATGATGCGCCAGCGGACGTCATGAATGTGCGTCTGCTGCTGTGGGGAAACTACAGTTTTCTATACAGCGGACTACATGGATGTATAATAAGAACGACGGAATACTATAAATTCATCTAGAGACTCTGCACCGTGCTTTGTTGTTGTTGTTTTATGCTTTATGAACGTGGACAACAGAGAAACATATTCTTCATGACCAAAGTTGGAATTGAAATAAAAAAGGAAAGTCAAACTTATGCTCGTCACCCTCTCCCTCCGGTCCACATTAATACAAATGATCCCAATACGTATGATTGTATGAATATATGAAAATATCTTAAAATCAATACAAATGTATTTATTAAAAACGTTAGTCCTTAACATCTATCACTGTGTATATCACCATTCAAACATATTTTAAAAGTTTAACAAACCCCACACAGCTCAGTAAAGACTGTGAGATGTTGACTTTATTTGATCATTTCAGTAAAAACTAACGTTCATATTTCTCTTTTTGATTATTATACTGATGAACGTTCAACACAAACCACTTTTGGCAAGTTACCACATATGTTTTAAAAAGCTTAATAAGCACCGTAACTTTCATGATATCATTTCTCGGTCATAATCGGTTGTTTCCGTGAACGGAAACAACGCCGCAAGGCATTGTGGGGCAGCATTGTGGGGCCTTCCTTTCCTTTCATAAAGGAAGGTCCAATGATTCCTAAGCTAAAAGAGGTTATATTTCATCCCTGACCGCCAGAGGCGGTGCTTTAGCACTGGATATATCCATCGCACGCATGCGCAGTTCGAGTACCACAAAGTGACCTGTGACCCACGTGGCACCGGCTACATAGGCCGGCGTCATTAGCGGATCGGTTCCTTTTCATCTTCTCGCTTTGCGAGAGTACAATGGTTGCATTTTTGTAACCTACAAGCGTTCGTTGGAACGTTAGATCTCAGGATTTCCCCGCATACAGCCGGCTGCGTGCAGTTTCGCGACTATTCCAGTTGGGGCTATGGGCTACCCGTCCCCCAGGAGCTGTGGCCGGCTACGCGGAAAACGTCGACAGACAGGTTGGTGATGGCAGTGTTTCCGCTCCCTCTCCCAGCTAAGCTGTCCTTATTTCTGTCTTGTTTACTATTTGGCTTTAACTTTTTTGGTGACGGCAGCGTTTCCGTTCCCTCTCCCAGGAGTTGCCCTTGCTGTGCTATTTTGTACTTCTGCTGACTGTGGCGTTGTGCCAAGCTATCATTAGCGTTTTGAGTTTCCAGCTTTAGCTTGTTTAATTAGTTAGCAGTAGCGTGGCTCAGCCTAACCGTGTCCTGGCGCGCAGCCACTTGGTTGACGGCGGAATAAACCGGGATTACCTGTGCTGTCTTGTTTGCTATTTTGCTTAAACTTTTTTCTTGGTGACGGCAGCGTTTCCGCTCCCTCTCCCAGGAGTTGCTCTTGCTGTGCTATTTTGTACTGTTTCTGACCGCGGCGTTGTGCCGAGCTATTATTAGCATTTTTGAGTTTCCAGTTTAGCTGTGTTTCCTCGGTTAACTAGTTAGCAGTAGCGTGACTCAGCCTAACTGTGTCCTGTCGCGCAGCCACTTGGCTGACGCTTGATTAAGCCAGGATTATCCGTTCTGTTTTTTCTTTAGAGGCCAGTTTCTGGTCTTAGCCTGTGTTTACGTTTAACTTCGTTATTATCCCAACCAGTGAATGCATTGTTTTCGCCCCCGCTCCTGGTGAGCGTGTTGCCTGATTGTTACAGTAGCAGCAACCGCCCGGCTAAGCTGTCCTGTTGAGATTCTTTATTTTATTTTTATTTCAGCTAGGTGTAGGCAGTGCTCTCGCTCCCTTTGCTGGTAACGTGGGTGTAGGACATTTACAACCCTCGTCGTGTTCGGCGAGTAGGAGCATTGCTCTACTCTTCCCGTTCAGCAGGTAGCTGGTGAAGGCTCTGTCCTCGCACCCGCTCCCGGTTGCTCTGCATCTGGCCACCTACATAATGGCTCATTCATGTAGCGCCTGTATAGCTCCTCTTGATCCCGAGGATGGCCATGACCGCTGTCCCTCTTGCCTTGGCCTCGAGCATTTGAGGGAGGGTCTCACGCAGAACGCCTGCATGAACTGTAGCTGTATGCCTCGGGCGCTCAGAGTAGCTAGAGTTGCAGAGGTGGAGCGTTTGGCAGCAGCCAACGGACAACTCTCCTCCTCACATCTTCCTCCAGAGCAGTTTAGCTGTTCCGAGGGAACGATGGCTATGGGGTCACCCCCCAATAGGAGGTCTAGAAAGAGGCTGTCCTCTAAGGTGGATCAGTTAGCTGCCGACATGGGCATGATGAAGACGCTCCTCTTGGCCTTTCAGCCAGGGGCCGGTATAGAGGCTGCTAGTTTGCAGGCCCGCCCCTCCTTCGGTTGCCGCACCTCCACATGACGATGTCATGTCACTAGCGGCTTCGGCTAACCTCTTCAACGAAGAGATGGAGGATGAGGCCCCGCTTACTCCCGAGGAGGCTTCCCACTCCTCTGCTCAGGGTTCTCTGCAGGGCGTGGAGGACGGCTCCATGGCGGCCATTATTCGTGCGGCCCTGGCACACTTACAGCTTCCGGTTCCGCAGGCCGACCCAGCTCAGGCTAGCGCCTTCTTCAGGCGTAATCCTGCCACTGTCCCCCTCACTGTTCCTCCTTCAGAGGAGTACCTGAGGGAGCTCCATGCATGCTGGAGAGACACCAAGGCCCTCTCCCACTCTGGCTCTGATGCCCGGACCTTGGCTGCCATGCAGGATCCGGCGAGGGTGGGGCTCTAAGGCCTGATGCCAGGTGCTCTCGGCCTCAGTGCAGGGTCACAGACGAACTGCTCTGTAAGGCCTACGACGCAGCGGCACGCATGGGTCGTATCGGGAACTCCCTCTCCCATTTAATGCTGGCCGTCTCCATCTCTCTGCGACAGGCTCCGGCTGAGCCTCCTGTGCTGGGCCTCAGTGATGCATCACTGCAGGCTTTGCTTTAATGACTAGGGAACTGGGGCGAGTTATGTACTTACTGGTGCAGACTCGCCACCAGGTTTCACTGGCGCAGTTTCCTCTAACGGAGACATGTAGGAGAGTCCTCCGTAGCATGCCAGTCGAGCCAGGGGAGCTGTTTGGGGGCAGCTGCTCTGGAGGCACTGGAGCGTGCTGCCCAAGCTAGGCAGACCGAGCAGCTCTCGGGTCTTCATAGGCCTGTGCCCACTCCCAGCAGGCCCAGGGGCCCCTCTAGCAGACGCACTCAGCCACCAGCTTACAGTGGTGGTTTGCGTAGGTCGCAGCGGCCCACTCAACCGCCTTCCAGTAACTTTCGGGCTCCCGATCGCCGGCCTTCTAGGCAGCTTCGTACCTCAGCGCCTTACCGGCGCCCCCCAAGGGGCTCCAGAGGCCGGGGGCGAGGCCCTGAAGCCCCAGGGCCAGTTGTCGGCTGCTTTTCCCAGCAGCAGCTCAGCTATACAAATTGCAGTTCCGACGCCGGCCCCTTGCCTTCGGCCGGGTCAGAATGACAGTTGTCAGCGACCCGGCGAAGGCCTTAGCTCTGGCCCAAGAGTTATCCGTCCTCTTGGCCAAGGGCGCAATCGAGCCAGTAGACCCTCTGCTTCAGCTCAGGGGGTTCTACTTGGCGTACTTTCTTGTGACCTAGAAAGTCGGCGGATTCCGTCCAGTCTTGGACCTCAGAGGACTCAACAGATTCCTGAAGGTGCTGCCCTTTCATATGCTAACCACAGCAGACACCCTTCGTGTTGTCACACAGGGGGAGTGGTTCGCAACCGTGGACTTGAGGGACGCCTACTTCCACGTGCCAATTGCATTGCATCACTGGAAGTTCCTGAGGTTCGCCTTTCGGGCCAACACTATCAGTTCCGGGTGCTTCCCTTTGGTCTCTCACTCTCTCCAAGGGTGTTCACCAGGGTCGTGGCGGCAGCTCTCGCACCCCTGCAGCGGGGGCAGATCAGCCAGCGGCGACTGGCTGATCTGCGCGCCATCCCGGCCCTCAAGTGGCCCAGGGATACTGCGCGCCTCTTGTCTCACATAGCCCGGTTGGGCCGAGAGTGAAAACAGAGAAGAGTTGTCCTGGACCCTGCCCAACAGGTCACTTACCTGGGGATGGTCCTAGATTCGGTCACCATAGGACCGACCTGACACCTCGTCGTGTGGACGACATTTCCCACCTTCTTCCCATCTTCAGGCTGGGCAAGATGGTGCCTTATATCCAGTTCCTCCGGCTCCTGGGCACACTGACGGCTGCCTCAGCCGCTGTGCCCTTAGGCCTGCTGTCTTTGCGCCCCGTGCAGATGTGGCTGAACAGCCTCCACTTGGACGCCAAGTGGCACAGGCACAGGAAAGTCAGGAAAGCCACTCTCTGTCACGCTGGGAGGACAGGGCCTATCTTCTGACGGGTGCGCCCATGGGCGCCATCCCATCCCGCCGGGAGACTGTCACCGTGGATGCATGTCTCTCAGGGTGGGGTGCACTGTAGCGGGGCAGAACTGCTCAGGGTCAGTGGTCCGCCCAGGAGGGTGTGCACCATATCAACATGCTAGAGCTTCGGGCCGTGCTGCTTGCACTCAAGCTCTTTTTATGTGTGTGTGTGTGTGTGTGTGTGTGTGTGTGTGTGGTGTGTGTGTGTGTGTGTGTGTGTGTGTGTGTGTGTGTGTGTGTGTGTGTGTGTGTGTGTGTGTGTGTGTGTGTGTGTGTGTGAATATGGGACACGTTTTGATATTCTTTTTTTCATTATTTATTTTTTTGGTATGTCTTTCTACTATTAAATAGAGAAACCAGCTCGAGTGCGCTAGCATTTGAAATGACGCAGCCGAAAAAAATCTGCCCCTTCCTTCCGACTTCCTTACAGAGCCCCTCCTCCAACACACGAACGTGCACATGACCAATGAGCGCACGAGATAAGTTTGTGCACGAGATGGAAGGCTGACAGGCAGGTAGGCCATCCAATTATTTTAGCCCGGCCGGCTAAAATAATTGGTCGTGCTTTTTACAGTAGGCCTACTACGGCTTCCATAGATGACATTTTTGTATGTATTTATTGCCAAAGCATTTCATATATTCATTGCTATCGGGATGTTAAGAGCATTCCATGAAATATAACAAAAAGTGTTTCTGAAGTGAATTACCTACCCCACCTTTAATGAGCTGGACATCTGTTATTAACATTCAGATTATTTTATTGTATGTATTCTCTTGTCTATTCCATGAAGTCATATGCATCATGTACACAGGCTGCATGGGTGCTATTGTCTTATGCTTTGTGCACTATTAAAACGTTATTATTCTTATTCTTATATTAAACAGGTTTATTTCACTCCATCATAGCATAGTCTATGAAATGATGTCCCTGCAGTGTTGTGTATTCTGTTGGTTTGAATGTCAGATGTTTCAGACAGCTTCACCATGCCTCCTCCTCATCCTCCATGTTTCTAGTCTTTTCATAAAGTTGGGAGCTATTGGTGATTTGAGGAGTGGCTCTTGAGACGATCCTCAGCGTGTTCCAGATGAAGGGTTATTGAGCGGCCCTCTGCCTAGAGCCACGGAGAGCTTGACCCCCCCATCCTGTCGATGATTAACCTCCGGGGATTGTCGACCAAATCGCCAGGTGCAATCGATGGCTTCACAACTGTCACACTGACCACTTCCTCTAATGACGACCAGCTAATTAGTTGCTTCTCACTGCAAGGGCATCAACTCTTCAATAATTTATTTAGCCTTTTTTATTCTTAGAGGTATAATGTCCTGTTGTCTGTGCATGTCTATCTGCCACCCTGCTATTGTCTCAGTCTCTTTATTACAGCAAACCGGACCACTAGATTCAATCTGAATTCAGCCAAGGGTTACAACTTCAGATCAATGCTCAAGTGTCTTCTATAAATGATAATTTACCTGCTAATGTCATACTTCACTCCCCTGCTTGAATGTAACCTGCACTGACAAACAAGCACAATAAATCCATATAGTTTACACTCATACTAGACGCAAAATGAAGTGTTTAATTTAGTTTCCTTATGACAAAAGAATCCTGTCTACTGTACCAGAACTCAACTCTAATCGTTCCACAATGCTCTGTTGGACTGCCGTAGGCTTCATCATTATTAACTCATCGTTGTTTTATAAACCACAAAGAACCACGTTTTTCATTTACATTGGACCCGATGATGATGATCAGGTCACAGCATATACTGTAATTTGTATTTATTGTGTATTTTTGTATTTATTGTTTCATATGTATGAATTATGCGTCAGGATTTCTATTGTAATGTTATTGTACTTGTACTTATTGTAATGTTATTTGAACGTGCATTACAATAAAAGGCGTTCAGTTCTTTTCTTAATAAACAAAATGTGATATTAGACTTTTTTTTTTTTTAAATAAATCTAGAAATGTATATGGACGTATGTATATATATATATATATATATATATATATATATATATATATATATATATATATATATATATATAAATGAATATATACATATATAATTTGGATGGGCTCACGCTCCTAAATGCTGCAGTAATACTCTTACACTGTGTGACAGTGATTGTTATCTGTCACTGCCCTCCAGTGGCGCTATACCTATCCTCAGGGTCTTATATAAAACCATAAACCTATTATGACATGTTACACGATCGTCTGTTGACCGGAGTCTTTATCAGTATGTACAGCAAAAAGGTCAACATTTCCAAATTGCTGTCAACCAGTTTCAACCAAACATATATTATAAATTCATTTGAAACTTTTAAATGTTTCACTTTGTGTATAGAATAATGTTTTTTTTTATCTATTAAAATGTTTTAGTTGACTTGTGTTTATCTAGCTCTCTGTGGCTTGATCTACATCACATGACCATCTTTGTTGTAATTTAATAAACGTGGCTGCCTCATCGCTCCATTTATATATAAGTGTGAACATGCCATGTGATTGTTCTTCGTGCTACATAAAGTAGCCTCGAAATGCATTGTGAGTAATGCATATAAATACTGACATGGCATGAGTCCCTGTTAAGACTTTAGAAATTGTACAGGTATCTTTTTCTCACAAATATGTATTTTTGAAGTAAACTATGAGTCATGGATGACACATGTATTCATTCTTTATTGAAGATCAAACTGCAGCAGCCTGTGGAATACCATTTTGATGATGTTGAGTGCCTTTTTTATACATGCAGTAAATATACTGCAATAAACTACAGGCTTTTAAAAGAAATGTATACGATAACAGAAAATAGAATAGGGCTTCATGTCTGACAGCAGAAACAGAGGCAAGTTTATCATGAGATTAAAAGACTCTGCTCAAGCAGTCGAAGGTTTACATCCTGTTTATATTTTTTGAGACACCCTACTATTATTGTGTAGTAGCCAATTTGCATTTTTTAATATAATTTTGCCTTATGGTGGCGACAAATTAATGTTCAAAGAGACCTAGAAGAGGTTCATCATTTATTGCCATGGTGCTCTATGGCAATAGAATCTATTAGGCATTAATAGAAGTGGGGTGTGGGGAGAGCGCCATCTGCTGGTGGAGAGATGGCAGTGACTCAGCTGGAGATCAGACAGCTGATCAGTCACACAATAAAAGCATGGGTTCGGAGGGTGACTTTAAAATGTACTCTGTTATAATTATTAGTTAACTGTAAAAATATATATAACCATATCAAAATATAAAAGTAATGTTACCTGATACATTTCTGGTAACTTTGGATTACTTAAATATCAAATGCAATACAAATAAATACAGGAGAAAATAAATCAAGATGTGTTTTACTTAAGTGTATGTAAGACAACAGCAAAATGTAACCTTACAAAAGAAGAAACCAAGATATTTAGGGTCAAAAATGCTTTTTGGGTTTTCCCATTCCTGTAGTATGTTCTATGGGTTTTTGTAAATGGTCTGCAAAGACTAAAATCCCTGTGTTCCCTCCAGAGGGAGTTTCTCTCCTACACACTGCCTGAAATGCCTCCATTGGACCCCCTTGCTTACTTCCGTAACATAGTGACATCAGGGAGCGGGACATCTCTAATACCAGACACATCAGAGGGTTATGTTGGAAGCTGGGGTGAAATGATTTAAAAAACCTTTGTATTTCATTAAATGTTACTCAGATTGTAGACAGTCCTACTCGCCTTAATATTAAGTCCCCTAGTAAATCCTCCTTAATTGATCTCATTTTAACTAATGTTCCCCATAAATACTCATCTGTGGGAATATTTTGCAAATGATGTGAGTGACCACTGTGTTGTAGCCACAATCTAGGGCCAAAAGGATGGGCGGAGGGGGTCTGGAGGACGGGTTTGGGCTGACAGCCCAGGGGCACAGCGGAGGACCCTGAAGGGGTCTCGGGCGGACGGCCCAGGGCAAGGCAGAGTTCATGGTGGGGGTCTCGGGCGGACGGCCCGGGGGAAAGGCAGAGTTCATGGTGGGTGTCTCGGGCAAACGGCCCGGGGGCATGGCAGAGTTCATGGTGGGGGTCTCGGGCGGACGGCCCGGGGGGCAAGGCAGAGTTCAAAAAGAGGCGAAGGTCACAGCGGGCGAACTCAGGGGGGCGGGCATGAGGGCGAAGGCAGCGGCTGGAAGAGTCAGGGGGCCGTGCTCGAGGGCGAAAAACCGCTGGGGAACTCAGGAGACCGGGCACAAGGTCGGGTAAGGCGGCGACGGGACATCTCCGGAGGGCGGGTAGGAAGGCGGCGACGGGATAGCTCCGGAGGACGGGCACGAAGGCAGTGACGGGATAGGTCCGGAGGACGACGTACGCCACAATGGGACCCCTCCAGTGTCAGCTGGATCGCCGGAGCACTGGGATCGAGAGCAGGAGCTGGTGGGACCCCTGGCGGGACAGGCGTAGATGGGACCCTGGACGGAACATGGGCTGGTGTCAGTGGGACCCCTGACGGAACATGGGCTGGTGTTGGCGGGACCCCCGCTGGAACAGGTATCGGCGGGACCACCAACAGGAGAGGACAGGGAGTAGGCAGGACCCCCGGCGGAACAGGTGTCTGCGGGATAATCACCAATGTTGGCGGGACAGGTGTTCCCGACGAAAAACAAGAGCTGGTGTCGGTAGGACCTTCAGCATAGCACGTGTCGGCGGGACCCCCAACAAGACAGGATCTGGTGTTGGCAGGAAATCCGGCGGAGCAGGTGTCGGCGGAACCCCCAACAGGACAGGATATGGTGTTAGCAGGAAACCCGGTGGAACCCCCAACGAAACAGGACATGGAGTTGGCAGGACCCTCAGCGGAAGAAATATTTTTTGCATGGGCCCCTGGCTGGCTCTGGGCCACTGCCGTGATGTATTGTGTAGGTCCCTCCATTAAGGAGGCTGTTGTTAAATTACAGGTTGTTTTTAATATTATTCAGACTCAGCTCTCTGAACTAAAGCTTCTTTTAAATGTTGATCAAACTAAAGTAATGCTATTTCCAAAAGCGAAAAAGACACTATAGACCGCTTTGGATATTGTAACTGCGCAAGGAAAAATACTTGAAATGGTTGCCTGTTATAAATACCTTGGTATCTGGCTTGATGATTGTCTCTCTTTTAAACTTCAGGTCAATAATCTGCTTAAAAAGCTGAGGGTTAAGCTAGGTTTCTTTTACAGAAACAAGTTCTGTTTCTCGCTTGAGGCCAGGAAAAGGCTAGTCACTGTGACCTTTCTACCTGTGCTGGACTATGGTGATCTGATTTATATGAATGCACCTGCCCATTACCTGAACAAGTTGGATGCCGCCTATCACAGTGCATTGAGATTTGTAACTAATTGTAAAGCACTTAGCTACTCATCACTGTACCCTGTATGTGTTGTGCACCGTCAAAAGTGCTAAGTCAGTCATGTTTCATGTTGTTATTCTTGTATTGTCTTTCACTTCCTGTTTTGTTTTGTCACGTCTCATTCCAGGCTCCTTGACTCCCTTCCCTAGGGTGTTCTCTCACGTTCATCAGCACCAGCCCCGCCCCTGATTGTTTTTACCTGTGCCCAGTTATCTCCTGTTTATATTCCCGTTTCCCTTTGTGTGTTGTCAGTTCGTCTTGTCCTGTCCTCATACCAGAACTCTGCTCTTCAGCGTTTGCTTCTTTGATTCAAAGCCTATTTTTTGCTCCTGAAACTTAAGTTTAGTTCCTCACGTTGTGAGTGATTTTCTTTTGTTACCTTTGTGCAAATAAAGTATATCAATTATACTTTACCTCTGGCTCCCGGATCGTGCATTTGAGTCCTTATCCTTGTGTATCCGAGTTCGTAACAGTATGCCAGGGCAGGTTTGCCTTCACTTACTGTTCGGAGACTCACTCATTGGTACATGTTCATATATAAAGCCATGTTGGGTTAACTCCCATCTTATATCTGTTCTCTGATCACACAGAGTTGCAGGTAGCTATTGCCTGAGATCACATGATGTGGTCTTGCTCCATGTGCCAAGTGCAAGGACTGACTTAGGTACGAAAGCTTTTATGTGCGCAGCTCCTCTTGCTTGGAACAGTCTTCAAAAATAATTGAAAATGAGCTATTTGTTTCCACTGCCTGTTTTTAAAGCTCGGATAGGTGAAATGCTCTTTGATACTGTTAGTACTTGTAAATGTCGATGGTAGTAAATATGATGTATGATCTCCTTTATTGTTTTATGTTGTGTCATGTGTAACCTACTTGCTGCAGGTCTCCCTTGAAAAAGAGATCAATGATCTCAATGGGACTTACCTGGTTAAATAAAGGTTTGAAATTAAAATGAACCTGAGCAATACCAGTTAATGGCAATTACCTGCATCACTGCACCACTATATACCATATAGAAGTCGTTAAGAAGCCAACAAGAAAAGTCCAGACATCAAAATCAGCAACTTTTACTCGGGTTAAGAGGCTAAACAGCATGGTACAACAAGATCTCACAGACAGAAGACTCAGCGCTGCAGAGAGGTGTAGCATGTATCTGTGAAGGTCTGCGAGAAATGTAAGATGCTCATGAACCATCATCGAGGGAAGGTTTCCAGCACCTTACTGAATACATGACAGGATTTCAAAAACCTTTACCATTATCTGGAAGCGCTTAGATTTTGACTGAAGACTAAAGCTGGACTCAAATCCTTGTCACAGTGGAACTAACATTAACAAATCTGACAAAGAAATAACCTAACAAGCAACATCAACACAGTTGTATGGCCGAAGCCCATTTGTAAATTCAATCAGTTGATACTTTAAACAAATATATACAGGACAGAGTTAATGAACAAACAATAAAGCATTGGTGGATACAGAAATAAAGCATTGTAAAAAGAGTATTTTTCTTAATGTTTTCATAGTGTTGTTGTGCGGAAGTGTGCTTTGTTTCATGGCAGTGATCAAGGTTCATTGCCACTAGCAACCAAAGTGTGTAATTACATGGTTCCACATTTTGTAATCCATACAGATTTCAATGTTTTGCCCAATTAGACTAAGCCATCTCACCCTGAGCTACGGTGGCCAAAAGGTTCAAACGCATTCCAACGGCCCAAAACATTTCCATCAGGAGAAATGCGCTTTAAAAAAAGTTTCAAATATAAAAACACAAATGTGCCAAAACACATGCAAATATAGAAACATCTTTAACTACTTGACAACACGTGCAAATCTTTTCTAAAACATTCACAAAACATATGCAACGTTACTGTAAGTGAAAGCACTGCACAAACAAAATGTTGCAAGTAAAAAACTAAAATGTAAGTTTTATCAGCTTATCTTTAACAATGTGATCGCATGACTCCTTCTGATATTATTGCACATCTGCTGTAAGCTAGCTAGCTAAGGTAGCTAATCGAGTCATTACAAATATACTGACAATCACTTACAGGTATGGCAAAGACTGCTACAGTGACAGTTGGCTAACTCTAGAATCCTGAACGTCACCTAGCGCTCCGGCCCAACTGCGGTCCAACTGCGCCCCCTGGTGTCCGTTGTGTTTTGGCCTTCTTGCAGCTTTTTTATATTTGCAGCGTTTCGTTCATGCAAGGCAAGGCAAGGCAAGGCAAGTTTATTTATATAGCACTTTTCAACACAAGGCAATTCAAAGTGCTTTACAAAAAATGAAAGACATTATGAAAATGGCATTTAAAATCATTAAAAAGAAAAGCGAATAAAATAAACATTAAAAGAATAAATACATGGATAAACATTAAAAGAAAAAATACATGGATAAAAGTTACAGTGCAGTCTAAGATATGAATAGTTAAATTAAAAGCAGCGACAAAAAGAAAAGTCTTTAGTCTGGATTTAAAAGTAGTCAGAGTTGCAGCGGACCTGCAGGACTGCAGGACTTTTAGTAAACCCAGCTCATGTTTCCTCAAGGTGGTGAATGTTTTTCTAAATGCTGCACATGTGTTGTCAAGTTGTTGATGATGGTTCTTTATTTGCATGTAAAATGAAATACATTTGTGTTTTTTTATTTGCATCATTTTTTTATTTTCAAACTGCAGCGTGTTTCCCCTCCTGTTTGGGCCATAGTAACACGTTTGGCTCTGTCGCCCCCGTACTGAGCAGAAGGTCAAATCAAGTTTTTTGACATCATGTTTAACATCGTGAATAGAACCCCTGTGTACCTGATAGGACATTTGGTTATGAAGTAGCACATCATTAGTGCTTTGTAACTGAAATACATTTTTTCATTCATCTACAGCATAGTTAACAAATATTTGTATGACCGGCTTTAACACAGTGGCTGTGTATCTGATTGTCACAGGGACGATGATGTAATCCAATTCAAAATATAAACTTTGAAAATGAATGCACCAACATTAAAATGGCAGACTCAGAGGTGAAGAAAGACAGACACACTGCTCTAGAGGTACTGGCTGCAACACTGTAAGCATCGCTCTACAACTTTGTAAATTGTCGGTGGATTAGTCACACTTCTGAAACCCGCACACTTTTATATAGAAAGACTTCTCGCTTTCTCATTTCTGGATCTCATTAAAATACTCAGAGAAGCCTGAGTACGGAGCGAAATCCCCAGGTTCTGAAGAGGAGGACAGATATTACTGTTACTCAGGAAACAATGCAGACAGTATTACTTTAGCCCTCACACATTTAAAATACCCATCCCCTGTGGAATAATACTTCTGTTACTCACCTTCACATGGTCCTCTTTTAAAGGAGATGTCATCAATAGCAATATCACTTCGTAGTGATGGGCCTCGGATGGCTTCAAATATGATCTGAAAGAGACACAAACGATGTGACTATATATGATGTACATATGTCTAATATGGATTCATTATATCCATTTTATATATATATATATATATATATATATATATATATATATAATAATTGCATTTACAGATTACAGAAACATATAGTAATCTCAAATTCTAATATTGACTTTTTGAGTTCAGTTAAAGGTCCCATGTCATGGCCATTTCTACTGATCATAATTCCATTGTTGAGGTCTACTAAAATAAATGTATATTGTGCAATTTTCCAAACTCACATTGGTTTCTCATACAGTATCTCTGTAAAGTATGTGTACTCAGTCACCGGTGTTCACTCTCTGTCCTAAGCGGCTTGTTGGAGCTCCTGCCCCCCCTCCCTGTGAGCCCAGTGTGCTGATTGGTCGAGAAGCTGACAGGCTCGTTGCTGCTCGCACACACACAAACACACACACACACTGCTGCAGGAGCAGACAGGCTTGGCGGTACAGCTAGAACAAGCACAACTCATCCTGAGCACACACAAACACTCACAGCCGAAGTAAAAACAATAAGTGTGGCTCGATATTGAGTAAGAAAAAGGTTTATAACGCTGTGAGAATGGGTCTACGGGGGGGCATTTCTCCGCGATCCCAACGTAGTAGTCCGAAAAACGTTTACCCATTTAAACAGTCGTGGTAGATACCTTGTTTGTTTTAAACATCATAAATACACAACCAACAATGAATACTTACAGGTTGTGTACCCGAATCTCCCGCTGGTCCAAACAAAGTAGGAACAGCATCGTTCTTCAGTGCCCTACGCTGTACATATCCGGCATGAATCGCTGAAAGGTTTGTGAAGCTTTGTTTCGTGAAAGGCTGGCCGAGGGTGCGGCCATAGCTCTGGGCGTGGCTCCAGGAAGTAAATGAGAAATCTCCAACGAGGCGTTTTGGGGAGGTATTTTCTGTGTTAGAGTTGTACAGGGTGTTCTTTGAGGGTTTGTGACTCTGCAGACCGTTTACATGCATTAAAACCTTCATAACACACAAGGGGACGGGTAATAACCAGAAAAGCATGACATGGGACCTTTAACCAAAATATACAATAAAAAACATGATTTTTTGGATATTCTTTAAAACTGTTGATGGTTACATTTAATTGTTTTGTGATCTGTATGCACTTGATGACATTTGTTTTCTTTCTCTTCTCATTTTCTGGAACAGTTATATTATTTGCAGTATATGCAGTCCTAATACCAGACACACCCTTTCTGTCATTTCTAATTTGACTATACAAAATAAAAAATGTTTAATGCACCAGTACTTAAAACAGGTTGGAACAGACCTGCATGTTTCTTGCTGTTCAGAGTTAGTTTTCTCATGGTTTTATTGTATGTTGCTTTGGATAAAAGTACAACAAGTACAATGTACTTGTTGTGCCATGCAGCCTGCATTAGTTAGATTCATTTAGTGAGCTGAGAGACGAGGGAGCTCTACTCTGTTGTGTATTATTTGTTTTTGTTTCTCCCTCTCCTTGGCATTAGCCAGTGGGACTTACCTGGTGTCGGACGTCACACTGGTAGTCCACCATCACCCTCATCCAGCTGACGCTCTGCTCCCCCCGGCGTCTCCACAGCAACGCGTCCTGCTCTCTGTCGCTGCGGCGCAGGAGCATGCTCAGTATGCCGGAGCCAGACCCGTGCATGTGGTAGAAGAGGATCAAACACTGAGGGGACGAGGACCCCCGCAGGTCAGAGGTCAGCAGTCGAGCTTTGTGACCCGGACGCATCAGTGACGCCTCGATGTACATGAAGTAACCTGGGTGAGGCATAATGAAACATTTATGGG
Source organism: Harpagifer antarcticus (assembly GCA_902827135.1). NCBI lineage: Eukaryota > Metazoa > Chordata > Actinopteri > Perciformes > Harpagiferidae > Harpagifer > Harpagifer antarcticus. Next base: position 2,840,467 of record CADEHL010000883.1, on the reverse strand, counting down.
ATGTTTTCTCAGTGGAGACGTGTTATTTCAGCTGTAAAAATACAATACACAAAGAATACTGTGTAAATTAGAAAACACTGGTATTATCATCCAAAAGCCAAAACTGTAGAAATAATGTGAATACATGATGTCGACGTCTCATCTGAGATGAACATCTTTAGGAGTGGAATGATACATGAATCCTTTCACATCACACATGACCTCTGAATGAATGAACAAAGCAATGGAAGAGGAAATGACTCACCCACCCCAGTGGTGTGGTCTCCTCTGGGTCCTGTATAAGAGGTGGGGGTGTGTCCTCGCACTCGCAGCCAGTCGGCTTTGTCTCCTTTCTTATCCTGTATGTAGCCACAGACTCCACTCTCAAAGTCACACTGGCCCGGGAGGGAGCCTGCGGAGCAAACACACACCGTCAATTCAGAAGGTATGCATCAGTGCAGTGTGTGCTACAGTTTACTAAAACTCCAGGATCATTCTGGGATGGGAGCTAAGCTAACTAGTTAAGATTCAAGGCTGTTCCACTACCCAGCCTGCTCCTGGCTGCACTGAAAAAACTGAAACGTTGACTTTAATTAAATGTATTATGCCAACAAATTTCACATAACTGTATTAGGTTAGGTGAAAGCAATAATATTAAGTTTAAATCAAAAATATTAGCTTCAACTTAATATTCAAGTCAACTTTTCACTTATTTCAGTGTGATCTACAGTACCTGGTTGACTCATGCCAACCCAGCAATGTCTATTTCGTCAACGGCCCCTAACCTGAAAGAGAGACAACGCAGCACCAGGGACCCTGGCCTACTAAATATATATACATTTGTAAATTGAACTGGGTCTCAAATAATGTGTAGCGTGACAACCGGCCATGAATAAAGATAAATAATAAAATATTGAAATAAATACAATATAACACAATAAGTTTTGAAGAATATGGTGCCCCTGTATAGTAGGGTTTGTACCTGCTGTCATCTGACAGTCCCCCAAGCTGACAGTGATGTCATCAATGGCTGCCAAGCCACACTCCCAGAAGTTCTTACATATGCTGACAAACACCACCTGGGAAACAGAAAGGTTTGAATACTGACTGCTATCATCCATCCATCCATCATCCATCCATCCATCATCCATCCATCCATCCATCCATCCATCCATCCATCCATCCATCCATCCATCCATCCATCCATCATCCATCCATCATCCATCCATCCATCCATTCGCCTGTATGTCTGTACGACTATTCATAATTCGTCTGACTTTCAATAATCCATCCATCATCCAACCACATTTCCATCATCTATCCATATGTCTGTCCATCATCCATCCATCCATCTAACCTTTCGTATGTCTCTAGGCCTGGTCATCATCCATCCATCCCTTCATCAATAAGACGTTTGTAAATCATCCATCCATCAACCTGTGTTTCCATTCTTCCATTCCATCCTTCCCAATCAAAAGCATTAACGTCCACATAAATCACCCATCATAGTGACCCATGTTTTATACCTTGGAAAGCATTGGCTTCATGTAAGTGATCTCCACCTCAGTCCATACATCCCTGGATGTGTGAGTCAGGCTCCAGACCTTCTCCTGGGCCACATTGTTCTCATCATAAATATAAAGGGCCAGAGCATTGTCTACTTTCCTAAATCCATGAAGCAGGTAGTAGAACCTCAGGCAGTACTTGTGGTTCCCTGGTAAAAGGGGACCATGAAGTCGACCCACATAACCCGGCCTCGAAGAGAAATGAGTGTTAACCAGAAGGAAACAGCCTAGAGAAAATGAGACATAGAACACAATATAAAACAAAGATGATGGTTTTAGTTCAATTTCAAAAACTCACACCGTCATTCAAAACTGTGACCTTTTTTTACTACTTCTATGATTGTCTTTCCAACAAATACTAACCCCACTCACTAGAATATACATTTAATATACTACTTAGCTAAATACTTGATTCTGATTGGTCAATTTGGACATTCCAGTGGTAGTTAATTCTAGCCAGATTGCTGATGAAGAGAACAGACTGTTGCTGAAGAGGATATCGGGACTATGTGCATTCATATCATTCCCTCACTAAAATACCATGAAATACTTGTTGAACAAGTATTTATATATTTGTAGTGAGCACGAAACTTTGGATTCATGATTACTAAACTGTCCCCAGTAAAGTAAAGAAAAAGAGAACAGGAGAAAGGAAAGTGAAGCGGATATAAGACGCTGGACGTCAGAGAAAAAACAGATATGATAATGACAAAGTAAATGTTCATGTGCAGAATAAATCTAAAAACGTTCATCTTGTCAAACAGCAGACATCCGTGAATTGTGTGTGTGTTCGTGCAGGCATGTGCATTATGTTGTGTGTGTGTGTTAGGGCTGCACGATTTGGGGAAATAATCTAATTGCGATTTCTGTGACAGATATTGCGATTCGATTTGCGATATTTGTTTTTAAGCGACCCAACGGAAGTTTATTGTAAAATGCGGCCATATCTCCGGCTAGGAAGGTCGCATCAACGTGCTCCAGTCTCTAGCACCCCCGCAGCCCGAGCTACGAGTGAAAGAACTAAACTTACATGAAACTTCTGTTGGGTTGCTTTAAAGTCAAGCTTCAGTTTAAGATTCACCCTGTAATAGAAACACGTGATGGAGCATTACTAACCTGACTCAGATGCTTTGTTTCACCAAACCATCTAGGAGAGCTCCATTGGAAGCCATTTGGAAAAGTATTTCAAAAATACTTGGCAGGTGATTGGATCAATCTGTCTATCAACTACTATCATGGGCCACTTCTGATTGGTTAACAATGACTGGTACATGTGGAGCACAGCACTTCTGATTGGTGTGGATGACTGACACACAAGAAGTACAAAAACAAAAACATCACAGGCTTTGCGATTTGATAATTGCATCATTTAAAATCGCGATTTCGATTTAAAATCGATTAATCGTTCAGCCTAGTGTGGTGTGTGTGTGTGTGTGTGTGTGTGTGTGTGGTGTGTGTGTGGTGTGTGTGGGGGGGGGGTGTGAGACTCACCTTCTCCTGTGGTGTGGTCTCCTATTCTGTAGGCGTTAGGCTTCACTGACACTCGGCTCCACTCCTTACTGTCTGTTTTCTCCTGATGGTACAGACACAGCCCGTCCTCAAAGTCACAGTTGGCTATAGAGGGGTCAAAGTTCGGCTCTGGAATAAAAAACACAGCATCACAGTGAGCCCCTCCTCAGATGTGAACAGTGTGCATCGTTCAACTAAAGGGGGAACTGGGGGAGGGGGTTAGGATGCTGAAATAAAAGACTAGCAGCTTAAAGTCTCTGCGTGAGAACCATTGCTGGTTGTAAAATTATTATTTGCAGGAAACATCACTGCTGGATTTGAATGATAAGTCACTAATTACCCATGAGTGACTCTCCCTCTTATAATCAACCACACTCAAATAAAAGTAATCCTTAACTATAATTTATTAGACTGCATATTGAAGGCCTACCATGTAAAAAAGTACTTTTCTTGTTTCATGAATAAATTATCACTTTTTAAAAACAAGCACATTGTTTTAACTTTATTTGAATAAAACTGTTGTTTAATTTACAACGGCAGGTAATACGTTTATAATATATGGTAAACATTTAATGTGGGAAATCCTGAGTGAAAAGAACAATATACATTTCATATAATTTGCCTGCCAGCCATAATTCTCTGGGAGTGGAAGATTAGTTAAAGGGGCCCTAATATGCTCATTTTCAGGTTCATATTTGTATGTTGTGCCTCTACTGTGACATGTTGCAATGTTTAAAAAGCTGTTTAGAGGGTGAAAAGTGTTGCAGTATAAGAAAAATAAAGAGCTTTTTGAAAATTAAAGCATGGAAACATGTTACAGTAGAGACACTACACTGCAGAAAAAGGCCCCTTTAACATTGCAGCCTCTAGTGACCACAAGTGAGATTTCACTTTCAGTGCGATACAGAACAGTCTGATTGTTGTTAACCACCCCGCCCTATAATCACCTGTGTCAGTGTGGCAGAATTCAGGAGAAAAGGAGATGTCATCTATTGCCACGTATCCGCCTCTGGCACTGTTAAAAGCCACCTCAAATACCACCTGGTAACACACATAGACATAACCAGCAACTGTTAACAGATGTGTGATGAGTAATGTGTGACTTCAACTCATAATTTTTCCTGTCTGAGTCTGAGAGAACATGCTCGGAGAAACGTTATGAACATGAAGTGATAGATAAGACAGCTGTAGAGGCCACACAGTGACCTCAGTGTAGCATAAATTCAGGAACATGAGTGAGTGGAGTGCTGCTTGATGGAAAAGGTCTGTACGACTCTTGGCTGGATCGGAAAGAGGAGCTGACCCAGTTAGTAAAGTTATGCAAGCTTCTTTCCACAGCGACAGCAGCCTGTGGGAGGGATTCTGGCTGAAAGCACAAGCAAAGGAAACCATAAAAGTCCAGTGGAGAGGAGGAGTGAGTGTGTGTGTGTGTGTGTGTGTGTGTGTGTGTGTGTGTGTGTGTGTGTGTGTGTGTGTGTGTGTGGTGTGTGTGTGTGGTGTGTGTGTGTGTGTGTGTGTGTGTGTGTGTGTGTCCACTCAGATGCACACAACACAGGTATGAGACAGAGAAGTACCAAATTAGTTTTCTTTTCGATGATATATAAGGAGAAATATGATAAAAAATAAATGTAATAAAGGGGAATAAGAGACTGACAGTAATATTTGCCAGTATAGCAGCATGTCTGACACGAACACTGGACATGGAAAGAGTTTAAATAGGATAATTACAAAGGAAACAAGTCAGCAGAAACACCTTTCCCATATAATTACCTCTAAAGGGGAGCGTGCTCTGAGATCAGCTGCTGGGCTGTCAGAAGAGGGGGAGAAAAAGAGAGGCTCCGTCCTCCGTGTTTTATTCTTATATGATTATATAGTCATTATTCATTTGTTTTAAAGCTCAATAAATAACAAAGAAGACCTTTGACCGGCACTTTTCTAATTTTGTCCGGAAGATTTCAACTTTAACGGACATGTTAACTGAAACTCTGCCGCACTGTCCCCTTGTTCCTTGGAAGAGGCGGAGAGGTGGGTGTTTGTCATCTGCTGGTGGACTACCGGAGAGAATTACAGCGAGGGAGGGATTGCATTGAAATACAGCAGCAGGAGCAAACGCTTGCCTCGGGGAGGGAGAAAAAGAGCCACGGCGGAGAATAAACAGAAGTGCAACCATGGCAACCATGCGCGGGAAGTCTTCCTCGCTGCTTTTGTGGCAGACTACAGCGCCACTTACAGGCCTGGCATATGTACTACAGCGTCTCCAGCGCTTTCGAGCGGCAATGGCCGTGTCCCAACCTCTCATTCCCCTGATAGGTGGAGAGTTGCCCATATAGGCAGAGCACCCTTCTGACGTCAGAAAAATTAACGTCTGTATCAGATCCGTTCCAGCCCCGTTTTTAGACATTTGGGTATGGAGGAAAAGAGAGACGGTTGTGTTTTCTGACACTTGGTGAGTTCCCTGACACACCGGGGACACATATTCATGTATAAAAGACGTGCATTTTGCATGACAGGTCCCCTTTAAGTTTCACTTTTGATTGCATGATATAGCCCAGCGCAACACCTACCTCGGGCGATTTGTAATCTGTTCTTGAAAACCGATGTGTTTTTTAGGATTTCAAGAAGCATATAGAACAAACAATGGATGTATTTTATGTACATTTATCCATGCTGGAAGTAGATTTAGATGTTTTAGGAGTGAGATAGAGATTATTATGTAATATATGCATCCGATGAAGCATTGCATGAAGTCTGTTGATGATCAGAGGCTGTTGTTGGGGCTGCATAAATGTTTTTTAATTTTTTGTTTTGTAGGCAGACCATGCAGGCCTCAGAGAGTTAAACTTGGGCCTGCGACCATAGTTTTACTGTATTTTGTTTTGAAAATCCACACCGGAGGTTTGTGTCGTACTACATGCGGTGTATTTTGCATATCTCTCAGTAGCCAACGATCTGTGAGTCTGTTGGCTCGGACATAAACTCCGTAATAAATGTAGTCTGCATTTCATAAGAGGTGTAAAACCGGAGAGCATTTTAAATCGCATTTGAACGAAATGCTTATAATCTTTAGTTGTATTTGTATTATTGATTTATTGTGTGAACGAGGCGATATAGAGAAGGTTAAGCTGTAATTATTAAGCTCTTATTTGTTGGAGTGGTAAGCAGGCCTATTGGTTTTGGATATTTGTGGAGTCAGGCGGTCCATGCGTGTTTTTTTATTGGTTAAGTGTCCTTGGTATGAAAAAGTTTGAGAAACACTGCGCTAGTGGATTGTCAACGGGGGGAGCCTTGCTGCGGGGAAATTCTACAGATGGCTAGTCCGCCCCTGAAAAATGTCTATGCACACGTTAATATTAATGATAATAAAAAAATGAAATTGATTAAAAAAAATTGATAAAAAAAGGAAATGAATTTGTTTTAATTTTCCATTTTGTAATCATCTTGCGACCCCCACTCGATCAAAGGAAGATCCGAGTATTTCTGTACCCAAGAGGCAGGTCATTTTGGCTTTATGCGCCCCTGAGCAACCTTAATAGGAATGAACGGGGTCCCGCCTCGAACACTGTATCCACTTCTCTGTATACATCCATTTATGAGCAGATATTTATGGGAGGAGGATGAGATCCCGTCTAGTTTCTATTGACAACAACACTTCTCCTTCCAAAAACCATTGGTTGCTTTGTGACAGTTTGTTGTGTATATGTTGATAAGAATGTTCTGATCTATAGACACGGTTGTAAGTATAATGTGTGGTTTGAAGTCTGTGAATGTGATACCTTCGGAATTTACGAATGAAACTGGTTGACTAGTAAATAAAATGGACTCAGACGATGTAATACAAGTTGGATGGATTTAGAGTAGAGACAGTTAAGGAAATAAAAACATAGGGGATGCTTATCTTATCTTTAAAAGCATCAGACAAATACATAATATCATCTTGCTTGCACATTGTAGTGAGGTCTTCTTAGCATTCAAAGAAGACCCACATATCCTCATATGGAGCTGAACTTCTCTTGATCATTGTAAATGCTAGCTCCAGCACTGACCTCGAGGGGGTGGGGGGCCTTGATATCCACACTGACCAGAGTCCAGCCAGCTGTAGCAAACACCTCGGGCCTCCACATGTCCTCGTAGTGTCCCAGCTGGTCTCTGGTGAACAGTGAGAAGATGTTCCCCCTCTCCTGGTCTCTGTTGTAGTAGAAGGACAGGCAGCCGGCCAGGGGGCACCGTGGTCATGGGGGATCTCAGCTTGGCTACTTCCTGGAAGTGCTTGGCATACACAGAGTCCACATACATGTAGTGTCCTGGAGCAGGGGAGAGAGAGATGAGCTGAGGGACACAATTATGGGAGGTTCATTTACAGGACGTGTGTGTTGTTACGCTTTGTGTGTTGTAACGCTGACTCATGTATACAGGTATTCATACTCATAGAATGCAATGAGCATGAGGTGGTGCAGGAATGAGTCTGAACCCCAGAAATGAATGAACATTAACATTAATTAACATGAATTAACCTCTACTTAAAGTAGGGCTGTGCCCGAATATCAGAATATTCGTTCGTTGGAGTACTATTCGGGTTTCAATTTGTTATTCGGATATTCTTTTTTTCCCGAATGTATTGAAAACTCCATTATTCAACGAAGAACTTGTGCCTCTTCGGGGGGTGCCAACACTTAACCATACACTTTATCGTTTACTTTCTCCGTCTTTATATGTAGATATTACTTTTTCTCCGTTAATCTCCGTCACATTGTTTCCATAGCAACAACAACTTCCTGTCAACAGCACTAACTCTCCTTAAAAATAAAAGCATGTCCATACAAAATAGGAAGCCAAGCCAAATTACACTTAAGACATATACAACTGCAACGAAAGTAACAAACACAATGCAATATCCTTTTCAATTTCAAAGAACACAAATTGGGTTGTATACATTAACAAATAACTATAAAACAACAATACTGTAGAATAACAAAATGAATGTTGGAAAGAGGAGATTCCTAGCTTTCTAATGATATCAGGCATTGGGGTAGTGGTCGTTGGGCTCATCGGACATTTATGAGAGAAAATCTCTAATGTCCGAGTGCAAGTGAATGCACCACAAGACACAAGCCTTGTAACCCCTCCCCCGGCCCTGGCGCGAGCGTGGAAATATGATTGGCGGCGATTTCATTTGAACAGGACGGCGCAAAACGAGAAGCATCCGGACCCAAGTACTGTAGACGGAAGGAACGAGGTATTTGCGGTCGACAATGACAGAGAAGAGACTGTCAAGTTTGGCTGTACTCAGCATTGAATCAAAACGCACTAAAGCTTTGGATCTTAATCAGTTTGTGAGGCGTTTTGCTGAACAGAATGGTAATCGCCGCACCATAACAGTGATTGACAGCTGATAGGAATAATATGATTGTTAATATTATCACATTAATTCAGACAAACATCAATGAGACACTTAATTTATTGCAGCAGACTGCATACATTTGGTACCCCTGGTCTAAGAGTGAAACAAACTAATTCAGTTATTGTTCAGTTAAAATTCATTAAATTACGTCATCTTATTATGGGTGTAACGGTTCACAAACATTTCGGTTTAGGTCACTGTTTGGTTCGGTACAGCAGAAAAAATTATCACAAAACATAAAATATTTTTTGGGTTTTTTAAATTATTATTAAACTGTGAATAATGTATTCACTCAAATAAATACAAAATATAATAAAATAAACATTAAGGTGCAGCATTCCGATGAACTGAAATAATCTGCACTTGAACTGTACTAGTACCTAAGCAGCCAGTTTGACATTATGACTTGCTTGTCATTGTATTTTCATGTTTTTTTAAAGAAAAATTAACTTGTCCACATTGCTTGCCGAAAGGGCAGATCTGCTGACACTAACAATGTCTCCTGCTGTGGAGAACACCCTCTCGCTAGGGACAGAGGTAGCAGATACAGCCAGGTAGCGCTTTGCTAACATGGCAACATAAGAATATTTGGCATTTGTAATAGCTTTGACTTTTTTGCGAGTGGTGGAGGCTTGAATGCTAGTGGGAGTTGGGTTTGCACTTCAGGTCTTTTTCTTTTGGTACCGGGGGATATTCACGTTCGGGAGTGATGCCTTTTCAAATGAGTGTGCAAGTTGATGTATTGCCAGCCGCGTAACCAATGTTAGTTGAACAATGCCGACAAACAGCTTTGGTTCGGTCCACCTGTCTTTGTCCGTCATCCTTGTACGTAACTGCGAAACCAAATGTTCCCAAACCGGAGACTGAGCTCGATTTTCGAGCTCAACTTTATTTGCGTTCGCCATTTCCACAGTTCCTCAAAATTACTGACTAAATTTGAACGAATC